>PVIW01000673.1:22561-83487 GCA_004026585.1 Noctilio leporinus | reverse complement strand
ATCCAAGAGCTGGTTCTTTGAAAAGGTAAACAAGACTGACAAACCTTTACCTAGACTAATTAAGAAAAAAAAAAAGAGAGAGAGGACCCAAATAAATAAAATCAGAAATAAAAGAGGAAAAAATAGCAACTGATCCCAAAGAAATACAGAAGATTGTAAGAAGAAATTATGAACAAATATATACCAAAAAATTGGACAATGTAGACAAAATGGATAAATTCCTAGAACATACAATCTTCTAAAACTAAATCAGGAAGCATCAGAGAATTTAAATATACTGATTCCATCTAGAGAAATTAAAGCAGTAATCAAAAAAACTCCCCAAAATGCAAAGCTTTGGACTAGATGTAAATTTTATCAAACATTCTGAGAAGAACTAACACCTCCCCTTCTCAAACTATTTTATAAAATTAAAGAGGAATGAAGGCTCCCAAACTCATTTTATGAGGTCAGCATTATCCTAATTCCAAAACCAGATAAAGACGCTACAAAGAAAGAAAATTGTAAGCCAATATCCCTACATAATGAACTATTCATTATGTATGCTAAAATTCTCAGCAAAATATTAGCAAACTAAATACAGCAATGCATGTAAAAGATCATACACCGTGATCAAATAGTATTTATTCTGGGAATGCAAGGTTGGTACAACATTTGCAAGTCAGTAAATGTGATTTACCACATAAACAATGTAAAAGATAAAGCCACATGATCTTATCAATAGATGCAGAAAAAGCATTTAATAAAAACCAAGCACTGATTTATGATTTTAAAAAAACCCTCAGCAAATGGGATAAAAGGGTACATAATAAAGGCCATATACAACAAACCCACTGCCAGCATCATACTCATTAGGCAAAAACTAAAAGTGTTCCCATTAAGATCAAGAACAAGACAAGATATCCACTTTTATCTCTCTCATTCAACATAGTACAGAAGTTCTTAGCCACAGCAATCAGACAAGAAGAAATACAAGGCATCTTGTATATCTAAGATTAAACCTAACCAAAGATATAAAAGATCTGTACTTAGAAAATTGTAAGACACTGAAGACATAAATTGGAAAAGATACAAACAAGTGGAAGCACATACCAAGTTTGTGAATAAGAATTAATATCATTAAAATGTCCATAATGCCCAAAATAATCTATAGATCCAACACAATCCCTATCAAGATTCCAATGGCATGTTTCACAGAATCAGAAAAGATATTTCAAAAATTTATATGGACCCTCAAAAGGTTCCACATACAACAGCCATCTTAAGAAGAATGAAGTTGGTGAAATCACACTACCTAATATCAAACTATACTATAAGGCCATGGTAATTGAAGTAGTACTGCCATAAAAACAGCATATTCAATGGCATAGAATAGAGAGCCTAGAAATAAACCCAAACCTTTATAGTAAATTGATATTTGACAGAGGAAGCAGTCACATACAATGGGCTAAAAATTGTTTATTCAATAAATAATATTGGGCAGATAGGACCAATATATGCAGAAAAATAAAACTAGACCACCTTCTTATACTACAAAAAAGAATAAATTCAACATGGAGCAAATATTTCAATGTTACACCTGAAACCATAAAAATCATATACAAAAACATAGGCAATGAAAGCCAAGACATTGCTCATAGCAATATTTTATTTGATATATCTACCCAGGCAATGGAAACAAAGGAAAAATAAATAAACAAATGGGACTACATCAAACTGAAAATTCCTGCACAGCAAAGGAAATTATAAACAAAATAAAAAGATCATCCATAGAATCGGAGAACATATTTGCCAATTCATCTGATAAGGGGTTAATATTCAAAATTTATAAAGAACTTCCAAACATCAACATCAAAAAAATGAACGACCTAATTAAAAAGTGGGAAAGGGACCTGAATAGACAAGTATCCAAAGAGGACATACAGATGGCCAATAGACATATGAAAAGACGCTCAGGCCCTGGCTGGTGGCACAGTGGATGATAAGGCGCTGGCCTGTAAACGCAAAGGCTACTGGTTCGATTCCCCAGCCAGGGCAGGTAACCAGGTTGCAAGCCAGGTCTCCAGCCAGGTCTGAAGCTGGAGGCAGGTGAAAAAGGCAACTATACATTGGTGTTTCCCTCCCTCTTTGCCTCTCTCTCTCTTCGCCTCTCTCTAAAAATAATAAAATCTTTAAAAAGAAAAGACACTCAGGCCCTGGCTGGTGGCTCAGTGGATAAGGTGCCAGCCTGCGAACCCAAAGGTCACTGGTTCGATTCCCAGCCAGGGCACAACCCAGGTTGCAAGCTAGATCTCCAGCCAGGTCTGTAGCTGGAGGCAGGTGAAAGGCAACCATACCTTGATGTCTCTCTCCCTCTCTGCCTCTCTCCCTTGCCCTCTCTCTAAAAATAATACATAAAATCTTTAAAAAAAAGAAAAGAAAAAACACTCAACATCACTAATTATCAGAGAAATGCAAATTAAAACCACAATGAGGTATTATTTAACACCTGTCAGAACAGCTATGATCAATAAATCAAGAAACAACAATTACTGGTGAGGATATGGAGAAAGGGGAACCCTTTTACACTGTTGGTGGGAATGCAGATTGGTGCAGCCACTGTGGAAAACAGTGTGGAGTTACCTCAAAAAATTAAAAATGAATCTGCTTTGTGACCCAACTATCCCACTTTTGGAAATATATTCAAAGGAAACCAAAATACTAATTCAAAAGAACGTAAGCACCCTTATATTCATTGCAACATTATTTGCAATTGCCAAGATATGGGAGCAGTCCAAGTGTCCATCAACAGATGAGTGGGTAAAATAACTATGGGATATTTACATAATGGAATATTACTTAGCCATAAAAAGAAGAAAATTTTATCCTTTGCAACAGTAAAAATGGACCTGAAGAATATTGTGCAAAATAAAATAAGCCAATCAGAGAAAGACAAATACCATATGATTTCACTCATATGTGGAATCTAATGAACAAACTGAATTAACAAGAAAAATGTGGACAGACTCATAGATGGAAAGTGGGATGACATCTAAGAGGGGTAGGTGAAGGAATGGAGGGACTGAGCGAAAAAGAAAAAGGACTCATGCACAAGAACAACAATATGGTGATTGCTGGGAGGAAGTGTGTATAAAGAAAAAGAGACTAAATTGTAATGAAAAAATACAGCAAAGATTAAATCAGAAAAATAAAAAAACAAAAAGTGTATGTAGTAAGTATTAAAAAACTCATAGCTAATCTAAAAATATTAAAACAAATATTACTTGGAATTCCTATTGTATCTAGGTAATTAGGCTAGACATTAGCAGTATAAAAAAGGACCAGACCTAGACCTTCTACATATGGGATCCTTTGATAAGTCTAGTAGGGGAAAATGGTAAATATGTATATTGTAGGAGCTGGAGGGACATCCTAGGTAATAGCATCCCAATACCTTCATATCTTTTCCTTCTTCTTCAAATTCTTGAGGATATAATATAATGCTGCATATGCACCAGGCATTCAACAAAATGTAGCTGTCATTAACTTCTAGTTATTATCACTCAATGTGCCACTAAAAAACTCACTTCACTCATTTTTTACAGTATTCCTGGACAAGATGGATGTTAACGCTGCTGTCATTTTTCATCTCTTTCCTGGGTTATTTGCAGTACTCCAAAATCTTTACTGTAATTCAAATTGCAAAACTACTTTCAGTTCATTAAAGTTGGAGATTTGGTATTCCACTCTGGGATGAAACCTAGATCGCTTGCTCTGTCTTTAGATCACCCATTTCTTATTTCACACAGAGTCATCTACAAGTTAGTTAAGAAAGACTAGCTAGCTGATCATGCATGCTAGTACCTCCATGACCTGAGAATCATTTAAAAAAAAAAAGATGTTATAACTATAGATTTGCAGCTGGAAGCAAAGTTTAGTATCATCCAACAATCTCAAAGGAGAGAAGGAACTTACCTTACTCATCTACAGTATCTGAAGCACAGGAAAGGAATGATAGCAGAAACTGTACCACATGTAGCATTAGCATTTTGTATGCAATATCTCATTCTTACCATAAAATCTAAGATGATGCAAATTTCTATGTTTTGGCAGATGAGAAAAATGAAACTCTTTAGAGATTAAGTAACAGTGGAACCACAATAAAAACTTAATTCCAAAGCCTAAGTTTCCTTCCCCACTCATTATTACGATAGCATATGATTTTCCACTAGGTGAAAATAAAGGTGTTGAATTTATAATATTAAAGTCTCCTAACTGATAGACTCAATAAGCATAGACAAGGGAAGGGGAGGAGTGAGAGAAGGTAAGAGCACTTTACCATGATTTTTAATTTGCATCTTTTGCTTTCAGTATATTATTACAATATTATTCTTAAAACTAGATTTTGTCAGATTATTGTTCAATGCCCCTTAATTAGTAAAATCAGCAGATTAAGTAAACTGTATCAGGTCAATAGCATAGAAGTTATTGTGTAATATAAAAGGCTTCCTAATATTGATCTAAAGGTATTAATACAGATACCTCAGCAAGCACTGGAAAAATTACATTAACACCTCTGCAATGAAATAAACATTATGAACTTTAAAATTCAATAATCTAAATATGTTTTGTAAGTCAAATACATTTCTTCAAAATAGATACATATTACATTTTACATAAACTTATTAACTAAAGGTATTTTTAAAAGTTCATTGGCTTAAATATTTAAGTACTTATATCCATGCATTGGCAAATACATTTTTTATTCTTGTTCTTAAATGAATTAGTTTATTATGAAAATAATATCTTGTTTTCTTTATATTTACTCTAGAATGTAAGTGTGGAATATATATATATATATATTAATCTTTATTAAATAAGTTTATTTTAAAAATAAACTTATAAATTCTTTCAGTAATTTTTTACAATATATACTATGTAGCATATTAAATATTAAAGTATTGGTACAAAGCAGTGCATTGATGAGCATTTTGTCATAAATAATAATTGTTTTTTCTCTCCCTCAGGTATTCCTTATAAAGCATCTTGACATTGTCTAATAGGTTTTACATTCACTATTACTGTCAATATGTTCAAATAAACTACTACTTTAGAATACATTATTGTTGCTATTATTTAAAAATTAATTCTATACCTTGCATTAAGTGCCAACTATGTGCATGACCCTGAGCCAGGAACTACAACATGGTCAAAAATAGAAATCAACATTAGGCTTCTTTTTTTTTTTCCTGTTGGGGGTTTATTTTTGTTCTTTGAGTTTTAAATAGTTTAAAGGTATAGTTATTTAAGGAGAAAATGGAAAAACCAACCCTAACTAGTTTGGCTCAGTTGGTTGGGCATCGTTCCACCAAGTAAAAAGTTACTGGTTTGATTCCTAGTCACGGCACAGGCCTGGGTTTCAGGATAGGTCCCCAGTTAATGTTTCTCTCTTACGTCAATGTTTCTCTTTCCCTCTTTCTCCCTCCATTCCCCTCCCTCTAAAATTAATTTAAAATGGTAAAGCCAGCAACCAATTCTTCATCGTTTGTTTTAGCTCAGTCTTTATCTCAAGCCATATTATTTACAAAGATTTTTACATTAAATATACTTAACTTTTTTTTGCCTTATAGACTTAGGTAGAATGCTTCCCTACAAAACAGGAAATACGCTGTTTGAACTAAGATAACTTTGAAACATCTGATCCACAATGCCATAAATTTAAAAAGCACTTTATAAAATAAAATCCATCGCCCTGCCTAATTTCTAGCTCTATCTACATTTTGGTCAGATATTCTCCACACAAATGTTTGCATTCTTGTAAAAAGAAACCATTTTATTTTTCTCTAAATAACTTCTTAGATGATACTCTTTAACAGGAATAGAGAAACCTTAGCTCTAATTGTGACAATTAAAAGATGGGCAGCCTTAGGTCAGCTACACTCAACACAGAGAATTGCCTAAAGAAAAAGAAAAGAACCATGCCTAGAGGTCAACAGAATTGAAATTTCTTCATCTGAAAGAAGAAGAAAATTGGGGAAGAGAACTAATGAAGACAATTATTTTCAGGAATTTGCAGAGTGTAAAGGAAGAATCTAGATGCATTCTATTTCCAAGTAAAGAAAAAAATAAAAAACAAACAGACTAAAATTATAAGAGGAAATTTAGAAATAAAACAATGTCTTGGCTATAGGATGATGAAATGCTATGACAGATGACATAAAAAAGTATTTTAAAATTTCTACTAGTTAAGGCCTTAATCCATCGAGAAGCAGAGAGGCAAACATCTCAGGGAAAATATTATTATTTTATGTTAATGATACCTACAGGTCTTGTTTCCGCCTCACCTTACATGTATTACTGTTACTGAAAGTGTGTCCAAGCTATTATTCATGAGTGGCTAAGGATACAAAATTTGATCATAAGAGTTTATTTTCCTGCTTTATCATGTGAGTGGAGGCTGCTTTGATGTGAATCTGATTTCCATTTAGCCTACCAGTAATTGTAGACTTCTTAAAATCCTTATGCTAAAGGTCTCTGCTTAAAAGTCATGTCCCGTAACAATCGTTCATTTTTCTTGTACTACATGATTCCCAGATAGCTTGAGGCTGCAATACTGTCGCAGAATAAGGATCCTCAAACTTTTCCACCAATAAACTCTGTGTATCAGTCAACGCCCAGCCAAGAAAACAGGAACATCTAACATCAAGAGTTCAACACAGGAAGTGGATCACAAACTAATTAGAAGAGCTGAAAGAACAAGAAGAATATGGGGAAACTAGAAAAGTGCAAGGCATAAGAGCAGCTGCCGCTGCTGCTTTGGAATCACATTGCTGTCACTGGGCTAGAAACTAAGATCCGAACTCCCATGGAGACAGCTGAAATTGGTGCGATTGCTGCTGAAGCCCATAACCATCTGCAGTCACTTCATAGTCACTCAAAACAGAAAAGTGATGAAAAGGAAAAGTAGTTTTTCCCTCCCCCTCACCTTCAGTGAGGAAGTACAATCCACCCACAAACACCTGATAGCAAAGGAAGTTCCAGGAACTGGGAACATACTAGTTTGCTGACTTCCAACCCTAGGACTTCCAACCAAGGACTATAATGAGTGTGGATCTAAAGGTACACTAATGCCTACAACAATGCCTGTTACCTAATTGTGCCCTAGAAATGTTTATCAAATAAACATTGATGGGAGGAAAGAATGTTCAGACATCAATAGAAAACACTGTGATTTTTTTTTTTCATCTCTTAGTCATATTTTCCCATTTCCCCCAAATGGTTTGAGTTACCTGTTATTAAAAGTACCTATACAATCAGACAATTAAAATGGAGATAAATGATTCCCTTAAAAGGGGAATCAAGAGGACAATTTTAGAAGAAAGCCAAGTTACAATTAATCCAGGCTTTAGACTGTTTATTAGTGCCAAAGTAGGCTTGCTAGGTAAAATAGAGAATATCCAGTTAAATTTGTTAGGTCGGACAGCCTTAGATTTAAAAAATTCTTTATATGAAATTAATATTTAACTGTATCTATATTCTCATCTGCTACACATGGTAGTATTATTCAGAAGTGTACCTGATTCTTTTGTAAATGTTATTTCTTAGTATTTAATATCACATCATGAGACAGTGCACAGAACATATAGTAGAACTTATTTATTATGAAAATGTTCTATATTACTATATTAAATTTTCTTATTTGACTATAAGACCTGAATGTTTGGATCTCTCCAAAGAAGAAAAAATAACATTTAATAGCATTTTGTATTTTATAATAATTTTACATATATTTTCATTTAAAACATATTACAAGTCTCACTATTCTTATTTCAAATTTTTTAAAAATGAGGTTTCAAAAGCTTAAGTAATTTGTTCAAAGTGAGAGGATTACCATACATCCTGCCCCTTGAACATCCTTTCCTTTATCTCCATGAACTTTCTGCAACCCAATGTCTTAAACAACTAACACTTGGCTACTATGAACATGATGGTTAAGCCTTTAGAAACAGAATTCCTAAGAGGCTGAGCTGAACATTAGAAGAAATACAATGAACTCTACCTGCTTTGCCTTAGTATAAGTTCTATTGGTTCATCACTTGCATACCTTCAAGCCCAGAGCTTTCTGAGAAAGATAACAGGCATTGTTCTACTACATGTTGAGAACACAAAGATTGTCTGTGAAATTGTGAGCTTATGTTCCAAGGGTAAAGTAATGTTTATTGATGGAAGAGTTGAATAACTCTCCATCGTGTGTTACTAAAGAAACATAAAAAACATTGTTGACTAAAACATTTAAGCTCCTGTCTGCAAACTTTTACTCATTATCTCTGTATTCTTGGAGGTATAGAGTTAAACTTATTGTTTATTATTTTAATCTATACCCACATATATATCCCTTTATTATTCAAGTATTTCAGAAACAAGGTTAATACCCACTCTAAAGACCAACTGTGCGATGATGGGTTTTTGTGTATGTAATTATTACAATTTGGACAGTGAAATATCACCCATAGTCTGTCAGAACAGTTTTATGATGAATCCCTACTGTATTTCAGGTACTGCTATTCTGAATCAGAGCTCTCACAGGAACCTCCAGAGGTCATTGCCTCTATTCTACTTGCCTCAGGCAAAGCTACTTCCAATAAGCCAAGACAGGATTCTCTTCCACATAGCTATTTGGCCTACTGCCTCCATAGTAATTCTCACCTCAATTCAAATCATTTTGAAAATCAAGACTTTTTAAAAAAATACAAAAGCTTTCATCACCTCCAATCATTTCAAAGAAACTACATTTGTGGGGCTACAGTACCATTATAGAATCATGCTTACCCAAAATTTATTCTAAAGCAAATGACCATGATCAAGTATATTTAATAAAGTTTTTCTTACTACAGTTCAATAAGAATCACTCATTCCAGGTTAGCTCTCTTTGGATGGTCCATCGGTGATTAAATGAATATTTCTTCCCTTTGATAAACTTCTCTTTGTATAATCATCTTGTGTTCACCCAAGTTTATTGAGATAAATGGTTAATTTAAATTTTTACAAAGTATTTAGGTGTTGGTCACATCTTCTTATTGAGATAAATCAGGGTTTTTTTTTGGTCTTTTTTTTCTCTCTCTCTCTCATTTTGTAGGTAGATTGCTTCTGATCTGTGGGTAAACACAGAGGAATTTCTCCCTCTTCCCGTGCTTTCTAATGAGAATATTCTGTCTGATCAGGTGCATGCACCCTGCTGTCATTTGCAGGCTGACCTGTAGGTCAGGGGTGATGCGAGCCGGCCCAGGGATGCATACAAATCACATCCTCTTGTCTGTCTGTTTTGTTGACTGGTTCTCCTCAGGGTCGTGGCCATCTTAAGTAGCAGCCTGAAGGATAAAGTGTGCCCTGTCTGAGCTATAAAACTTGGACTGCGGACGAATTGTATCTGACATACAGCAGCATGAGGTTTGGTTTAGCCTTTGGATTTGGAACAAATCACCAGCTATCCACGGCTGATAGTGACACACAGTTTACCAAATCTCTCTTTCTTTCTGACAGCTCAACATGGGGAAGAAATAAATTGTTTTTAAGTTAGGGAGTTTGTGTTTCAAAACATAAAATATACTCTGCATGAAAATTTTTACACAAAAACAAAACTACTAAATTATAATTTTTTAAAAGAAAGTATCTTATTTCAAGACTGGTTCAACATGCAACATACAGGCTACAAGAGGGCATGTTTGTGAGAGTTCAATAGGAATCTGGGAACATACGGGTTGATAAATGTTTTTCAATGATATTTTGCAGTATTGACTCTTGCATATGTAAGTTATAATTTTTGCTGCTTTCATTAAAATGATCCATGAATCACTGAATGTATCTAATGAAAGACAAATGTGATGTCTTTCTAACGTTACTCTACCTAGCACCCAAATTTGTTAATATAGATCATATCAGAGTTTATCTCTAGTTTGCTCTGGTAGTTATGAAATGTTTGCATAATTCAATTATTAGAAAATTGAGTCTCTCTCCCTCTCAGATGTAGAAACAACTGAGGGACACAGAAAAAACAAAAGATAAGTTGTGATTGCTCCCTCAAAAAACTTACAATTCAGCAAGGGAGATAAAACATAAACAAAGCAGATTTGTCATAAGTACTATAAAAATAAAAATTTATGTAGCTTAGAAGAGAGAATAATTATGTTCAACTGAACTTTGAGAAAATGGCAAGATTTCCAAAGCAAAAATGAGGAATGAGCGAGAAAAGACATTCCAGCAGGGAACAAGGTAAACATTTTAAAATGTAGCTTAGAGCAGAGAGTAGGTAAGGGGATGAGATGGGGTGAGGACACTCTGCTCCAGGAAGAATAAAGTGCCAATACTACATGTCAGAATAGATTTTTATAAGAATATGAAAAATGCTTATAAAAGGATAATTGGTCCTTTGTATTCAGGACAGGTTCATTAAATAAGTTGTCTAATTTGTATATTTACAGTTTTATCAGCTTTGGTATCAGAGTTCTATTAAATGAATGTGCAAAGTCATGTGAGTTGTGCTAAGGCATGCTATATTTTTCATGGTCTAGATAGTATTGGAGATGAAGTCACTCTAGAGCCATATGTCAGTTCTTGGAAAGAAAGGTAGGAAGGGAGAGAGAAAGAGAGAGGGAGATAGAAAAAATGGGCCCAGACCTGTAAGGATGAATTCATAAGTTACCTTGTTTTCTGACTTCCCATTGGGAATCATAGGCAAAATATAGGAGGGAGGATCAACATAACCTCCTGGTAGAGTCACCATGGGTTAGTTGCCTTTCAGCATCTGATCCACTTTGTCTCCAGGTTCTAGTAATTATTCCCTTCTTTTACCCCTTCAGGTGTAGGGGTGATAATGATGCTTTGTGTTTCTAGCCATAAAGTATGACACTATCCCTGGTAAACATTTCTTTATAAATTTTCTATCCCTGGTAAACACTCGTTCTTTATAAACTTTCTCTTCATTAAATGTTTCTTGAATTACCCCAATTTGACACTTCTGCCTCATTCCTACTCGGACACTAATTGATACAGTAATCATAAGAGTTGGAATATATACTGGTTTCCAGACCTTCTATAATTTTATTCATATTTAAATTTCACTTATATTATAAGTATTTTTGGCTTTAACCCATAAATTAAATTGGTAACAAAATGACCTTTTTCCGTTCATCTATGAGAAAAAGGAAATTATTTAAAGGATGCCAAAGAAATTTATGACAACTGGAGTCCTACAGTCAACTCTTAATCAGCTAATTGTTTGGAAATAAAAAGCATGGATACTAAAAATATAGAAAAATGGCAATGGATAGTTCAATTATGAGATGTGATTTTGTTAAATATAAAATTCAATATTATGGAAGCTATGATTTATTTCCTTCTGGTTATAGATCTCTCTCTTTTGAAATTCTCCAGGCTCAATTTCTTTCATTTCCTTTGATATCTCAACCAATCTCATTACTTTAACTATATTCTGAACTCTTACTTCAGAATGGCATGGAGTGGAGAGTAGAAGATCAGCATTCCACCAAGAGTAACTATGAAAGCCAAAAGAAATTCTGAAACCACATGTTTGAAGCCAGCAGAGAGCTGCTGAGGCAACAGGAACAGAAAGAGCTCTAATTCAGAAAAGGTAAGAACTTTCTAAAGATGAATTGACCTCCT
Source organism: Noctilio leporinus (assembly GCA_004026585.1). Taxonomy (NCBI): domain Eukaryota; kingdom Metazoa; phylum Chordata; class Mammalia; order Chiroptera; family Noctilionidae; genus Noctilio; species Noctilio leporinus. The sequence goes on along the minus strand of PVIW01000673.1, from coordinate 71,829 downwards.
TAGCCATTTACTCTGGCCCATTTATCAATTTTGAGCAAATAAGGGACTTTGAATTAAGTCTTTGTACCTACAGGGGGCCATTTCTAGGGGGAAAGAGACCTGAAAGATTTAGCAGAGACGTGAGGAAAGTAATGCAAGTGTTTTGTTATCTCTTCAAGACATTTTTAAATTCCAGGGCTGAATGGGGCAAAAAAAGCCAAAGTTAAACAGAAAACCTTTGGAAAGCAGAGCAGAGCTTTCAGCAGCCTCACCAGACAAAGATTATAGCTTGGGACCTGCCAGGGATGAGTCGTAGATAGACTAAATCTTACAGTAAGGGCTACAAGCCATCCTGATCAGTCACCAGGCTATTAGGGTAGGGTGATATCAAGACAAGGGTAGGGTGAATTATCTCTGGGGAAACATAACATCTGCAGCCTCTACATTGTGTGTGTGTGTGTGTGTGAGCACATGTGCGTGTGTTTAATTCATAATGTCTAGCATCCAACCAAAAGTTACTAAAAATGTCAAAATAAAATGCCGCATCATTTTAAAAGAGAGAAAAAATAAAAGAGAGCCAATAGAACATTTTCAGAGGATCTAAATATTGGAGTTAGGTGGAAAAAAAATTAATACCTAAATACTATCTATACTGAATATTCTTAATTTTGTAACAGATACTTAGCTATCTCCCCTAGCCTCTAGACTTACATATAGAACTACCTACTTCACATTTTCAGTTAGATGGCTAATGTGCATTTCAACTCTAACATGTACAAAATAAAACTCCTGATCCTATGACTCAAACTCATTTATTACAAAGTTAATCTCATTTCTATAAATAACAACACCATCCTTCCAATATCCCACCTTAAATACATCAGAAAATTCTATTCATTTTCTTTCAGAATATACTTACAATCCTACCATGTTTTTTCTATTATCATTCCTATATTCTTGGTTTGAGCTATAATCTATTACCTGTATAAGTTCAATAGACCCCTTCTCATCTTCTGCATCTTCCTTTGCCCTCTGTGAACTATTCTTGGTGCAGAAGCTAGGATAGTTCACTTGATACAGAAGTCAGATTATGTAACTTGTCTGCCTAAAAACTTCTAATGGTTTTCTGTAAACATTAGGAGGCACTTCATTATGCTGCAGTAATAAACAGCCCCCCAAATCTCCATGCCTTAAGACAGCTGAGGCTTATTTCTTAGTCACATTAACTGCCTATTATAGGTTTAAAAAAACATAACAAAAAACAAACAAACAAACAAAAAACACTCTACTTCATATTATGTCATCTCAGACACTTCAGAACACAGGTTTTGTGAAAGGGACCACCAACTGTAATGTCACCAGTTACAGTTCAGAGGGAGAGAAAGGTGAGGCACACCAGTTACCCAGGGTTGTCACTGCTGCTTATATTCCATTGGCCAAAGCTAGTCACATGAAAACCCATAGCCCATGTGGTTTATGCCCCCTGCATTACCTTCTTCCCATGCCACTTTAGCTATCTTATATTATCTTAATCTTCTTTCCTTTGCTCAGACTGCTCCAGTAACAGTAGTCTTCTTCGATTTCATATTTTAAATGTTAGCTCTTAAGACCTAACCTATCACTCCCCATCCCCTTTCTCTTCTTTATTTTGTTTTAAAGCACTTATCATTTTGAAAGACTGCACACTTTATTATCTGTCTCCCCTCACTAGAATATAAGCTTCCTGAAGGCAGGGTGTTTAAACTGACTTATTCCCAGTACTTACAGCAATGCCTGAAACATAATGGGTGGTAAATAAACACTTTTACATATATATGTATAATGCATATAATTCCCCATCTTATTTTATAGGATTTTAAAAGGTACAAACCATTCAGATAAACATGTTCTGATTTAATGTTTACAACCACCTACAGAAGTACTAGCATGTGAATATACATTTTTTTAAAAACCTGCCTTAATAAGATGCCAAATGTGCAAGTTGGACAAGTGTAGTTGGAAGTATCCATTGATAATCACCAAGTTTAATATAACAAAAAATGGATAAGAAGGATGGCTCAAATCATCTAGTGAAATGTAAACATTTTACTGCCTGCACATCTCTAATAAGAATTGATGTGGTGTGTCATCTGTAATTTAATCACCAGCAGTACATCTTGATAGTAAATGAGGATCACTAGACTATTCCCCGTGGTTAGATTACCACACATACAAAATATGCACTAAATTTGGGTAGGATTTCAGGTGTGACACAAGATCATAAATGGAAAGAATTCAAACTTAGAGCATCAGTCTTATAGCTGATCTTATCCTAATTCCAAATTTTAGTGCTTACTGCACTGTATCACCTGTTTGGTCCAAATTTCCTCCTAATATCTGCACACAGGGAAAAAAAAAAAAAGTAGTCCTGAGATTTTTTCTGGATTTAAAATTATTTCATTTACTTGGTGTGTTATTTTAACTGTATTGAGGAATTTAATCAACATTTAAGATATAATAACAGTGAAAATAATTGACCTAAGTAACAACACAATAAGAGATCCAACACTTCTTCATAATTATCAGTTGGAGTACTTCAGTTTTTAAGATATTTCGAAAGAAGTTTGAGTCTTTTTACTAAAGAAGTTAACAAACTTTGCATGTATATTGTGTATAAAAGATCTTCCTGATTTCTTTGACCCCCTGTTTACAACATATTAACAGAATCCATCTAAGTGCAGAAGCTGAACCAAAAAAAAAAAAAAAATGAGCATCACACACACATACACACACACAAGTACTCACACAAAGTGCTTACCAGGTTACTATGATCTTTTCATGAGTTAATAAGTTGTTTCATTGTTTTAGTTACTCCAAGATTATGTTTTTTAGCTATATGAAACTCTTCTCCAACATATATGACATTAAGTAGTTGGTATAATAGGTGTCAGTGGTTTATAATCTATATGGGCCACAAATTGAACAAATAAAAAATTAAGTAAAGATATTCTTTATTGAATAAAGCATAAAATTAAAGTGTTATTAAAATAATGTACATAGGAAGCTTCTCCTTATGATTCTTTATTATCTGAGATATAACTCCTTTGGAGTTATGTGAGCATCAGGACCATGGACAGCATCTTGTATTTCCAAATGAATACATGTTTCTGTAAGAGGAATTAATAGTGGATTCTGAAAAATATAATATAGGTAATGCCATTTGATGTTTGCTCCCATTACTAATAAACTAAAAATTAGTTATTATTTAAAACCTTTACAAAGTCACAGAGGACCTTAGAGGACTGACATATGTTTCCTTCTCAAAGAGATGTGATCTTCTATGTACAAATAATCAAATAACTCCTTCTAGAAAATGTTATTTGATTTTCAAGAAAAAGGAAATCTGAATCATCACTTTTCTGCTAATTGTGATTTTAGGAGGAAAATAAAGGAAAAAGTCACACACCATTCCCTCCATTTCCTTTACCATCATTTTAACATAAACATGTTTTACACATGACATGATCTCAGATCTCAAATTGTACATCTATTATACTCTTCTTAAATTGATAATGTGATGCAGTTTTATGATCTTGGTTCAAATAATTTTCCAAAAGTGAACTTTTTCTGAACTTACAGAATCAGGCATTCTAATCACAAGTCCCAGGTAAGACGCTGATGTTTGATAATCCTTACCACAGAGCTGGTGGTGTTTGCTTGAGAGCAGGTTAGCATTAATGTATTTGTCCTCACATTTAATTCAAAGCACCTTACACAGACACCATTAATAGTATTTCGCCAGCACTTTCAAATGACTCCTAATGTAATTTAAATCAATTCAATTTAACAGTCATTTATTGTGCAAAGACCAGCATTTGTGTGTTTTAGGTGATAGATACAAAATCATGGTCCCCATCCTAAAGGATATTTTGGTTTGTCAAGGAAAATAGATATGGAAATTCTTCAACATTGCATAAGGGATATTATAGAAAGTGTTATAATTAAGGCTCAGCACAGTTCTAGGGAAGCACAAAGGAGACAGATGCATTCTGATGGTAATTTAAAACAAAAACAAAAACAAAAAACAGGAGCCCTGACCCATGGGGCTCAGTTGGTTGGACATTATCCCACAAAGCAAAATATTACAGGTTTGATTCCCAATAAGGGCACATGCCTGGGTTGCACATTCAGTCCCAGCAGGGGCACATAGGAGAGGCAACCCATCAATGTCTCTCCCTCACATAGATGTTTCTCTCCCTCTCTTTGTCCTCCCTTTCCCCTTTCTATCAAAATAATAGATAAAATCTTTTTTTAAAGAACAGGAAAAGTTTCAAGGAATTATTTTGAAGGGAAAAATAGACTTTCAAAGCCACAGATATTAAGGGTAGGGAAAGGAGTTACAAGAAATAGACTAATGTTTCAGATATGCAATGAAGGTACAGAAAGAGGGGGAAGTAGCAAATATTTATGCTAGACACACTGTGTAGGAACATTACCATCCTGGAAGATACACCTGGAGAGATAAATTGAGCCAGCCAAGAGAAAGTTTTGCACACTCAATTAGAGTTTAAATGTTATACTTTAAGCAACACAATTATTGGCGGTTTTTAAAGAAAGTCATTTTGATCAAAGGAATCCTAACATTTCATGACAAGTGAATTGGAGAGGAAGAAGAGAATTTTGATGTACAAGCTACAGGAGAAGTTTTGAAAGATGCCTGTGATTTTGACTCTAGAAGACTGAGAGGCAGCACTGCAGTTTTCAGATGTAAGGAAAGCTGGAAGGGGACCTGGGAGAGACAGGAAGATGACGACATCAGCTTCAGACTTTGTGGATTGCAACTTGCAGCCTAACATCTCTGCAAAAATAATGAGTGAGCATTATAAAATAATCACCTCCAGGAGAAAATAATTAATTACAAATATTTTAGATTAATGCTGTTTGTTTCTTAAGAAGGAAGAAAATAAGTATGCATCATTTCTAGAATTTGCCAATAGAATTTACCAATTAAAAATAATTATTTTTAGTAGATACTTTGGTAAATAAAAGCTTTTTAAAAAACTACTTTTGTTCTTTTCATAAAAGTGATGCAAGTTAGATTGTGGAAGTTAGGAAATTTAATATTTAAAAAATAGACAAAGTTTGTGTTTCATTCCATAGCTCAGAGACAATGACTGTCAACATTTTGGACTCAAGTATTTGTTTGTGGTAAATTCCTGTGTGTATTCATATGTGTACACATACACACACACACATTCATTTTAAACAAAAACAGTACCATAAAATTTTCTGATCTGCCTTTTCACTTAGTATAATATATATATTTATCTTGATAACAAATAATTTTCTATAGCTTTATTTTTAAAAAGACTCTTTTAGGGACATTTTAAATTTACAGAAAAGCTTGGAAGAAAGTATGTAATAGTCCCATAAATTCCCAACTCCCCTCCTAACACACACACATACACGTACACACAGTTTCTCCAATTATTATCTTGCATTAATGTTGTTAATAATATAATGCTATTATAATTAATTGGCTAAAATTCATAATTATTTAATAGAATCTATTATTTACAGTCTATAGCTTACAACTCATTGTGTTTTATGTTCTATGAATTTTGACTAATGCCCAGTGTCATGTATCCACCATTATAGTACATAGGTGTAGCTTTCCTTTCCTAAAAGTCCTCTGTGTTCCAACTAGTCACCCTTATTCCCTCTTCCATCAATTTTCTCACAGTACCTGTTTTTTTCTTCTCCACAGTGCTATGTAATTGGTAGTATGTAACTTTTCAGACTGGCTTATTTTACTTAGCAACATGTCTTCTCATGGCTTGGTAGCTCATTTCTTTTCATCACTGAATAATAACCCATTATATAAATGTACCACTGTTTTTTCATTCACCTCCTGAAAGACATCTTGGTTAGTTTCCATTTTGGGCAACTATGAACAACACTGCTCTGGACATTTGTATACAGATTTTTGTGTGCACATAATTATTTTCAACTCATTGGGGTAACTGGGAATGTGATTGCTGGATTACATAGTAAGTCTATGTTTAGTTTTATAAGAAATTGCCAAGTTATCTTCCAAAGTAGCTGCATCTGGAATGAATGAGAGTTCCCATTGCTCCACATCCTTCTCAGAGCTTGGTGTTGTCAATGTTTTTAGATTTTAGCCATTTTAACAAATATGTAATTATATCTCATTGTTGTTTTAATTTGCATTTCCCTAAAGACATCTGATGTAGAGTGTCTTTCCATACATTTCTTTGCCATCTGTATATCTGCTTCGATGAGGTGTGTTCAGATCTTTTGTCCACTTCTTCATTGGGTTATTTGTTTTCCTGTTGAATTTTTATAGTTGGATATTTTGGATACAAGTTCTTTATTAGATATGTGTTTTATAAATATTACCTTCCACTCTAAACTGTGTTTTCATTCTCTTAACATTGTCCTTCACACAGAACTTTTTAGTTTTAATGAAATCCAACTTATTAGCATTTTCTGACATGGATTTTGATTTTGTTATTGCATCTAAAACTCATTGTCAAACTCAAGGTCACCTAGATTTTCACTTATGGCCTCATTTTTAATTGTTCTGTAATATTTCAGAACTAATACTAATCCTCATTTAAATTATTTTCAGGTTTCCACTATTATAAACAACATTGTGATAAATATGCTTTTAGCTATATATTTGGGCAATCCATAACTATTTCTTTAAAATTAATTGCTAGAAGAATTGCTAAGTGTGGCAGAAACTGAGGTTGGCTCATTAATATCTAGTCCAACCTCCTCCCCGAATGCCTTTTTATGTTATAAAAGCTGAAATCCTGTGCTTAACATCACCAGAACCCAATTCAAGTAGAATTCTGGATATCATTCAGATTCTGTTATGAGATGCACTTCTGTGAAACTTGAATTCAAAACTCCGGAGAGAAAAAAGACTCAAGGCATCCACCTGTGAAGTTATTAGTAATCTGGCAAAAATGACAAGCTTCTAGAAACAGCACCAAGAGCTGTAGCTTCTCACTTTGACAGGTCAAGCCAGTGGCTGTCCTTGGTGACCAGTTCTACAGTGTGTCTTTGAGTCAGCCCTGGGAGTTCAACCTTGAATCTCTTTAGCTGTCTAATGATTCTATAATCTGCATAAAACCTTGTAATAGATTCCTTTCTGCTAAATATAGGAAGAGTATTTTGTAGTCTGTACATGGCATTGAGCATATGCATATTTTGGAGATATTTTTATACACATTGCTAAATTGTCCTCCAGGAAAGCATCCTGTTATGTCAATTTTTCTCTGTGACCACCTGAGCATGAGGTAGTTTCCATTTCCTCAAGCCCATGCCAACACTATTATAATTTTAAACATTTTTTAAGTTTATGAGTTGAAATTACAATTAGATATTTTTATTCTTTCCTTTTTTGTTTTGTTTTGTTTTGTTTTAAAATCCTTATGTGTATTTCTCAAAGTTATTTTTCTGTTCAATTCATTTTTTTCACTATCCTTTTAGAAAAGCAAATAGATATTCAAAGTGAAAGATATTAACAGGGCACAACATGAGTAATCACCGAATGCACAAATAGCTACCCATGTCTATATATTTACCTAACTTTTTTAGAAAGAGAAATAAAATAAAACAAGAAAGATCTTTTTTAAAAAAAATTTAAGTAAAAACAACAGAGTAAAAGAAACAGGTAGGGAGGAAATATATAAATGTGGAAACAAAAAATAAATAAATAAAATAAATGTGGAAACAAAATTTAACACAAATAGTCAAGATAAGATAAATTCCATTACAAGTAAAATATTTTTTACATCTTTGATTAGCCATATGCTCACTAATGGCATAAGAGATCACCATTTTTTAAATTGACCTCTCACATTCCCCAAGATGCTAACATGAAAAGACTTTAGAAAGGTTACTTGACTTCACTTGAATCCCAGTTCAGTCACATATCAGCTGTGCAACTGTCCAAGATGCCAATCTATCAAGGCTTCAGTTTCCTCATCTACAAGGTAGTGGAAACATGATAGGTTTTGGGTAAATAGAGATGTAACATAAAGTTTCTGCAACATAATAGGTGCCCAATACCAACTGTGCCTCCTTAGTTTTCTCCACCTTGATTGTAGCTTATTTCTATTTTAAAATACCATCTATAGCTTAATAACTTTTTTTAACTTAAATTTCCTCATCTTTTTTCAGTATCCATCATTTAGAAAGAAATACTTGCCTGTCATCCATTTGGGTAATAATTAGCAAACTAATTATTCTATGAAACATTATAATGCCATTTTATGGCATCTTTATATTGTTCATATACATCATTTTTGAGGCATTAACTTAAGAGCCTAAAGCCTCCACATAACTGAGGAAGACAATGACTCTTTAAACATGAGTGATCAATCATTATGCCTTCAAGTTCTCAAGAGTCCAGACAATTTGCATGCCAATACTGAGACAAAAACTGATTTTTCATATTTATTTTAGGTAACATACCTTTTTCACTACTAACTGAATCCTGGGGCAGCAAAATTCTTCAGAGTGAGGGGGAAAATACAGCCTTAAATATTTTCTTAGCTCTACAGCCCATACCTCAAACCACAATTGGAGAATAAATATTACAATTACAGCAAAAAAAAAGGTTTTCCAGTTATGGCTCTGGTCATGCCTTCATGACCAGCAGCTTGTGTTTAGTCTCCCAAATACTTTGAGGAACCCAAAGATGGCATTTAACATGTATCAAAGGATAACCCACCATAATAAAAATTCATTTATCCAGGGAATTTTAGACTACTTTAACAATAGAAATTTGGTAAATGTTATCCACCATTTTAATAGGCTATATTTTTTTAAAAAGTGATATAATAAATTCAGAAAACTTAATTGAGATATATCAACATGTAACATGATACAAGTTTAAAGTATACTATGTGTTGACTTGATACAATTACATACTGCAATACAATTGCCACCAAAGTATTAGCTAACACCTTTATCACCTCCTGTAATTATTCTTTTCTTTTAGTGATAAACATCTTCGAGGTACATAATATAGTATTGTTGACTATAATTACAATGCTGTATCTTAGACCTCCGGAACTTATTATTCATCCTCTAACTGAAGATGTGTATTTTTTGACCAGCACCTCCTCTTTTCCTGAACCCCTCAGCCCCTAGTAACTACTATTCTACTGTTTGTTGCTGTGAGTTCAGTTTTTCAGATCCCACATGTAAGTAATATCTAGCATCTGCCTTTATCTGTCTGACATATCTCACTTAGCTTAGCATAATAGCCTCACAGCCCACTCACGCTGTCACAAATGGCAGGACTTCTGTCTTTCTGATGGCTGAATAATATTATATTATATACATATACCTCGTCTTCTTGATTCTTGCATCTACTGATGGATACTTAGGTTGTTTCCATATTTTGGTTTCTGTGAATAATGCTGCAATAGACATGGGCATGCAAATACCTTTTTGAGATAGTAATTTTGCTTCTTTTGGATATGTACCCAGAAGTGGAATTGCTGAATCATAGGATAATTTTATTTTTAACTTTTTGAGGAGCTGGTACACCGTTTTCTATCGTGGCTGAACCAATTTACATCCCTACCAGCAGTGTACAATGGTTTCCTTTTCTCCACATCCTGCCAACACATCTCTTGTCTTTGTGATGTTAACCATTTGAACAGGTGTGAGGTGATGTCTCCTGTGGTTTTGTTTTGGATATTACACCAACAGCACAAGTCAACAAATAAAAATAAACATTAAATCCAATACATATTTTAATCATACGTTTTTACAAGCTTTTTTTTTTTTCTTGGAGAGACGTCTTTGGGAAAAATTTATTGTGTTTATCTTTAAGAAAGCAAACTTAATTTGTACAAGCCTTTGGGATTAATATTCACCTCCTAAATTATAGTGATGCTTATTTTTTCATAACAAAATGTCTCTTTTAAAACTTTTAACTCACAATAACAATTATACTAGCCAACACTTAGTGCTTACTATGTGTCCAGCACTAGTCTAAAGTTTTCCATGTATCAGTTCTTTAATATCTCAACAACTCTAGGTACTATTATTCTTCCCATTGTATAGGTAAAGAAAGTGAGACACAAAGAGATTAAGTTACTGGATCAATGTGACTGACCTAATAAACCAAAGACCAGCTTGTGAACTGGATCCAGGGTCCCTGATTGTAACTATCCCATATTGTTTTCTCCTTTACTAAATTAACTTATTTATTGGAGTTTATTCTATTTCAAAACTCAAATGGCGAGTCTTCATAATCATCTAGATTTATTTAATAACCTCTAATTAGTCATTTTGTTTCTGGATAGTATTATGTAGAACAAAGAACTGAAAAGATGTGCAAGAAATCTGTAACTTCAGATTTATATTATGTGCTGACTATCAAGAGGTCAAATTAGATACTGAAGATTCAAGTTCTTGAAATATTAAAGTGCTACCTTAAAACAAATTTGAGTTTTTTTATTTACAAGTCATGTGTAAATTAAAGAGTCTATTTTTAAAAGCAGTACTGTATTACTTATGTATATTTCTTCTTTATGGATATCACTATTTTCAGAAATCAATTTATTTTAGAAACCAGCCACAATTGGGGCAGAGAAATATTATTTAATATGCACATTAAATACATTTATTTATATATAAATCTTTTTTATTCTTCTGTCCAAATTAAAATATATATATATAATATTTTCTTGCATCCTGATATAAGCACACATTCAAATACACCAAGAGCTGCAATTGGAATGTTGCTTTCTGTGTACTAGACTAGCCTCTCAGTTCTTTTAACTTGAGCTGTAAATTTAGATGTCTTTGTTCAGTATGTTCTTTGGTTCAGCACACATGAACTGGCCCAGCCAAGCCTGGGGAAGGTGCTTTCTCCACCCCTTGGAGAGCTGCAGGACTAATTCCATATGCCCTAAGCCAGAGGTAATGCAATATCCAGAGCTGCACTCACTGAGTCAGTCAACCCTCCTTTCAGCCTTTGGCTTTCTGGCCACTGCTAATCCGTAGCCCTCACGGAAGCCTACAGACAAGGGAGACGATGACCATGCGCTCCAGCACAGCCTGGTGCGTTCAGTGGGCAAAGGCCCGGACCTCTCACTTACACTGGCCGTGCTTCTGGGGTGAGTATGACACTCCAAAAGCAGAATTGACTTTAAAAGGCAGAAATAACCACAAATCCATTTAAAAAAAAAAAAGCAGCAAATAAAACATGTTAATAACTTTCCCTGATGTTGCAAACAGGCAATTGTCTCACAGTACAAAAATTTTCCAATCCCTAATAAATGGAACATTTTTTCTTTTGTTGTTCAAAGGGACAAGGAGCTTATGCACAACAACCACTTCAAAGGGTCGCCTTCTTTCTTACCAGCTTCAGTGTTAAATTGTTCAATTTCAGTTATAAATATAGTGTATTGTATAATCTTACTGCTCTATTTCCTTCAGATAATTTTGCTGTCCAAAGGGTACACAAAATTATGTAGGTAATTCATTATCCTTTAGAAATATAGAGACTTCTGAAAAGAATTTTTTACCCTTTTTCTTCTCCCAGTTATTAATGAGGCTTTTAAACAATAGTTCTAGAATAATATCTTTTTAAAATACATTTATGCCACTATATTGGGTACACACACTGAACTATTATCATTTGGGAGAAAAGCCACCATTGCTAGAGTATCCTGTCTCAAACTTGGACTTCTTAGTCAGAAAAACAGTTCACCATAACAAAAATCTATCTGGCACCAAAACTGAAAAGGAAAGAAGTGGATGGCACAACCTCTACCTTCCTTAACTCACAGACTCACTGGATAGCAAAGAAAGAACAGTAAAAACCAGCTTGAAATAGGGACACAATTGTGAAAAGTTTCTCTAAGTAAATATGTTCCTCTGTAGGATAAGTGGTGAAAGGTAAATCTGCAAGCCGAATATACGGGGAACTTTGCTTTCTGGCCACATCTCTGCTTTATGGATGTTCATGCTTTGTGAGAGGACTGTGGAAATGGAACCAACACTGACTTGGCCAACAGGGGAGGCTCTAGAACATGTCTTCCAGGAGCACTTACTATGATGGTGGAAATATTCTATACCTGCCCTGCACTAACCAATAAGGTTAACCACAAGCCACCTGTGGCTACTGAGCACTTGAAATGTGTCTATTGTAACAGCAACTGAATTTTAAATTGTATTTAATTTTAATTCATTTGTATTTCAGTTGCCATATTTGGCTGGTTGCTATGGTATTAAACAGTGCAGACCCACCAGATGTGTTCAGTATGAGCTGAGCAAGACTGGGCACTATGGGGCTTGCGCTGAGAAGATGCCCCACCTGTGAGAAGGGCACAGTCTAGGTTTTCTCGTTAGAAAAGTCTCCAACTTGCCCCAAGTCAAGGACCTATGTAGTGTGTTCTCTTGATTAATGTTGCTTTTCCTCTAAAGTAGAATAATAAACATTAATTTTCTACTTTTCAGGTGGGAAACAGTAAAACAAACTAGGTAACAATTGAAGTTTTGCTAAAAGGTACTAATGACTTTATAGGTTTTTGTGGAAGAAAGTAAGACTTTTTGTATAACCCATTAAGAAGAGGAGAATGTGAAGTGTTGTAATTACTGCCACTTGGGAATGTGTTTTTTTTCCAAAACCATAACTCTGCTGAACATCCCTGCCATAACAATATAGACATTTGGAAAAAACTGTCAATAGGATTTATGATAACATTGCACATAACACTTAGCTAGGACCTGGGGCATTTATGGCAAATCAATGGCAAAGATATTGCGTCCTACTTGGGGATTCTGAATTAATCAGAGGAGTGTTTGCCACGTGTCTTCATGTTCAAAGCATTGTCCTAGGACTTGTAGGTAAAGTACAAGAACATGACTCTTGAAGACTGGAAGAAGAAAATAATGCAAATTTGGGGCCTCTGTTTGTAATGCTTCCCTGAAAGCCTGTTCTAATGAGCCGAGCAAGGATTGCTGCAGCCTCCCAGGCTCCTGCATGCACAGCAGACGTTGCTAATGAATTGTGCCTTTTCTTTCTGGTGATCGTCTCCATACAGGGCCCCACTAACAGTCTGTTGGACTCACACCTGTGCTGAAACCTATTTTCTAACTCCTGTGCTTCTGTGCACACCTTCATCTTTCTGAAGTGGGTCATAAAAGTGGTAAACAAGTAGCAAGGTCTCATTATGTGTTAAATTGTGGGTGAAAAGCTCCCCAGAGTATCTGGGTACAGTTTATCAAAACTCTTCAAAAGCAAAGTTTTATTGTTGTTTTCCACAAATGGTTTCTAAGCAGGCACCCATCTAAGCTCCAGCAACAGCAGCGATTGTGAGTTGGATCAATGAATTTGCAACCAATGGGGGAGAAAAAAAACTATGAAATGAGGCTTTTGGAATCAGTAAAACAGTAATGTTCTTTCTCTTAAATCTCTGGTGCCTGTAAGCTTGGGGAGCTGCAAGGTAATATTGCTATAACAATTTTTTTACAGCAGAAATTATAATTGAAATTTGCTACATAACAAGGATAACTAAAACTCAATCATTTCACACTCTCCCACATGTGCCTGAGGATACTTGGGGGTAAATAGATTTCTTGAAAGCAGCCACCGACTATGGCTAAATTACATCTTACCAAGTCAACTCACTGGCTTTTTAATTACCCTGCTGATGTCCACATGCTGTTGCCACCATCCCAGACTGAAATGATATTGATTCAATGTTTAACTCCGATGTGCCAAGTAGAAGAAAAAAAAATAACAGAGAGAACATTGTTTTAATTTTTTGATCTATACTTCCTCAGAATCCATTTTTTAAAAGTACAGGTACATGTGTATTTTTTAAAATCTGTGTCTGTGCCAAGTTGTCCACATCTGATCTTTGCTTTAGCTAGTTCTGTGTACAAGTGTTTGAGTAGGATCCATGTGGTCACTGTCCTCTACAGAACCTTAACAAAAACACGAGGCACTTCTCCAGGGGCAATAGCAGAAACCAAGCATGTAAGCAAAGAACACTGTCATAGTAGAGCTATTTGTGCACAAAACTATTAGAAAATAAAACTGAGGGGAAAGGAGGTGGTCTATATTTGGCATGGAGTCATTTAAAATTTAAGCACCATTAAAGTAGTTGATTTTCCTTAAAATAAAAAGTAACTTTATCTCAGTCTAACAGCATTAAAAATAAGTACTATTTTCTTTTGGAATCTACTCCATAACTACCATTCCCATGCTTGTCAGGTGCCCTTTGAAATCTTCTCTGACCATCTTTGCTGAGAACTTCATTTCCTCTTTGGTAGTGCACTTAGTCATGGTGTTGTGTCATGCTAGAAAAGCAAAACAGGCAATTGGAAGCAACTAATCACATAATTAAAGTAAAAATCTCAGGTAATTCAGGTCAACAGGGTTCTGGATATCAATTATCCAGTCAGTTATTTCAATCCTTCATATCAATAAAGTGACCCTTTTCTTTAATTATCTTCAATTGGTAATAGTGCCAGATTTATTAATTGCAAGTTTTAAATTTGCTTCTATATATTATCAATTATTCTAACTGTTTAGGTTTCAGAGTTTTAAAAAGCAAAATTCTTGAATACTTACCATCATGATTTTACATAATTGAACAATAAATAATTTTATGTCAACAAATTGCCTGTTTATTACCTGAGTCTTATGCATAATGGAGCAGAGCCTCCTAAAAGAACTATAACCAGCTCAATACTCAGGGTCAAGTTCTTGTTGTACAGCCATTAACAAGTCTGGTTCACAGCTAAGTGTCTTCTTTCTCATTAGAGCATAAAAGTCTCTTCAAAATCTCCACCAATCTACCTCACATACCCCATATCCTGATAATCCCCTGTCCTCAAAATTCAGAAGCCCAGTCACTCACAAGAAGCTTCTCACTATTTTTTTAAACAACACGTGCTAGTATTTTAACTGTGCTGTAACATGGGTCATTGCCCTCAACTTGGACCATTCTCCCTGCAGTAATCTTGTGTTGATGCCTTGACATCATACTTTTTTATAAGTCTCCCTTTTTCTGCTCACTTAACTCTTTGTCCATATCTCTTTTTCTGCTCGCTTAACTCTTTGTCCATATCTCTAATACCTGCCTTCACACACTCACAGTTGAAGTGGTTACATCTGTCTCCTTCATTTCCCTGTGGGCCCTTTAAAGGACACCAGGCTGTAGTAACCTTTGGGAAAATATCTGATTAGGAAGCCTTGGATAAAAAGATTATTTAACAACTGAGGAATACCATCCCTGGAGGAATAGTGGGGAGCTGGGGTATTTGGCACATTAGGGTTTTCAGTTTTGCCTAATACAGAACATAAGCTCTCTACTGAACGTCTGGTCTTTGTGGTGGAGATATTTACCCAGCTTTCTAGCTGCAGTTCAGTGACAAGCCTTCCTGGTAACCTAGGTCTTTCATGCACAAGACAGCAAACTGAAAAGTGACAGTAAGGAATCCATGCCTGTGTACAATGAGCTTTACTTAAAAGGGGGAAGAAGCATACTTTTAGCTCTAAAAAAAGAGAGAGAGAGAAAAGAAAAGGAACCTTGTTCCCAAAATTCATTCATCCAATGTAGATGTAATGTTTCACATCAGAGGCAACAATAAGCTAGATCAGGTGAAATAAAGTTTCTCTCCTTTCTCCATTTTTTGGAAAATCATCAAAAATGTAAGAGTACTTGTTACTAGAATCCTTTCCTTCTCCACCTAAGTTCTACTGTGAGACTTTACATTCATTATTGCTTTTATACATTTTTAATAGAATTTCTTTTAAAATATTGTAAGAGGGAAAAGTATAATCCACTAATCACATTTTTTGTGATTTCATTGTATTATGAATGATAGATATGTATAGCTCAGGTAGTTCTATTTTCTATGGCATACGATATAGAAGGTACTTCGAATATAGGTAAATTTCACTATAACATAAATTAAAGAACATACACAGCATTGGCTAATTCAAAAAGTTACATATAATTTTATTTGTCTGCTATATGAATATAAGGAATGTATTTTACTATGCAGGACACTTCCAAAACTGAATTATGACTCATTTAACCAGCATTTCATTAATGTTGATTAAGAGTTAATTGCTTTTAATAAGTATAAGGATTGCATGGAAAAAATTTGGGTGCTGTTGTAATTAATATATTATTTCCCTGCTATATTTATGGTCCAATATGCATTCATTATTTACTCTTTTATTCACACTGCCTCTCAGTAACACAAGTTCTGTAAAGTCCTAAGTGGTGTATGAGCTATTACATAATTGTCCTTTTGCAACCTGCAGGGACACTACCCTCCAGTGCATTCCTCTGTGAGTAATTTGGGTTACCTTGGATATGGAAAACAGCTCAATTAAAGCCCAATCCACAATGCAGCCAAAGGCCCCCAAATAAGAAATACAGTTCCAGGATGGTCTCTGCAGCAAATTGAACTCCAAAGATGCTTTCTGAAATATTAAAGGTTTCCAGTCAGGCAGGTAGGTGATTTTGGCAAAGATTAGCATGAATAGATTGGATAAATATGTTGAGTGTTCTTTAGGCTAAGTTGCAGAGTTAAGAGTGTTTCAGATGTGACAGTTTTTCATATTTCATTGGTATATCAGGTATTGGTCTAACACCAGCACTTAGCTTAATATCAAAACAATGTATCATTTCTTATCATTCTGTAGGTTCATGGGGGCGTTTCTTCTGCTGATCTTTGCTGGGCTCCCTGGTGGTCTCAGGGTTCCAAGAAGGTACAGGCAGAATCTTCTGAATTATCTTGAGACACAAGCTCTGGAACTTGTACAGTTGTCACTTCTACCACATTCTATTGATCAAAGCTCAAATGCAGCAGGGTGGAGACACAGACTCCACCTCTCAACAGTAGGAGCCTCACATTGCAAGTGGTATGGTCACACAGTGGCATTCTTCTTTAAAAGCCATTATTATAACAATCTGCTGCAAGCAGGGAATTTTATAAAGTGAGTTAATCTCTATTGTGTTGGGTAAGAAGAGTGTCTAACCTGCTTCTCAAAACAAAACAAAACAAAAAGTTAGTTTTGAGTTCAAAAAGAACTAGAATGAAAGGAGACTAAATTGCATGTACATGTTTTTGTGTGCCACTTTCTGAAATTTATATTTAAGCCATGTTCCTTGCAATTGCTCCCAAGAAACTAGAGTGAGTCCACCTACTCTGAGGAGAGCATAAGACAGTGTGGAATGTCCCTTTATTCTATGGGTTACAGAAACCTATCCCACTGAACAAGAACACTCAGCTGTCATTGGCCTTGACAGGGGGTGTGATCTGGAGACATTGCATGATAGAGGATCAACTGAAGGAAGAGAAGGCAAACTTTCAAAATTCAATGTTTTAATGAGTTTTGTCTTAATAATGTCTATCTACAATGTTTAAGAGGGTAGATTTTTAGAAAGTCTAGGGAGGAACCTTAAAGTGATAAGTAAGAGTCACCCTTTATGTGCCCAACTCCTGTGTTGTCAACAATGATATGTATATGACCTGACATTTAATTTTTGCATGAATGTACTAATTAATTTTGGAAATAAATGTCTTTCAGAAATGACCATGATTTTGTCCAAGTAAAAAGTGACTGATCAGATTTCTGTACAGAGAAAATAATAAACATGTTTTAGAGAAAATCACCTAAGTTGAAACTATTTCTAGGGTCTTCCAAATTATACACCTTTTTAAAATAATATATATTACTTAAACAGTATTGCACCTGGTATTCACTAATTATCTCTTTAAAGTAGATTGGTATATTAATCTCTTCATTTAAAACATCAGATAGTTTTCATATAGACTTTTCAACTTTAAAAATAGACAAAAACCTAATTCTAGTTAATCATAGGAGAAATATCCATCTTTAACTTTTGGGGACATAAAGGGAAACAGGTTGCTGATGGCTAATATTTAGATTCACAGTTGATTTACCTTATATTCAATTTTCTTCATGACAAACATTAAATAACTATAAGTGCAAAATCACTAGCAAGAATAAAATCTCACCTTGGCTGGTGGCTCAGTGGATAGGCACTGGCCTGTGAACTCAAAGGTCACTGGTTCAATCCCAGCAAGGGCATAAAAGGGTGCAAACCAGGTCTCCAGCCAGCTCTGTAGCTGGAGGCAGGTGAAAGGCAACCATACATTAATGTCTCTCTCCCTCTCTGACTTCCTTCCTTACCCTCTCTCTAAAAAAACAATAAATAAAATGATACAATCTTTTAAAAAAATAAAATCACACTTTTTAATCATTTAATTATTCGATAACCCCATCTTTATTGGGTACCACTTATGCAGCACTATATTCAGAATCCCAGGACAATGCAATGATGAACATCACCACGGGAGAGTTTGGCATTCAGCAGCTCACAGATGCATTGTGTGTAAAACTGCTCACTAACATTTTTTAATCACCAATACCAAAGTTCAGCTGAGAAATTCAACTGAGCTCAGTTGAAGAACTGAATTCAGTTTCTACTTCCCTCTTATAATCCTGCACTTTCAAATATTTATTTCCTATGCTTGTTTCTTTCCATTTTCTTTCCCAAAAGTCAGATCTTAAGGCAATGCCATGCCTGAAACTTGGTAAGAATTAACCAGAGCAGTGACTTGCTATGCCATCTTAAAATGCAGAATTCATGGAGCAACTTTGGGAACTGCAAATGACTTTCTGTGATGAAAAACTAAAGCACAGGTTCCAAAAAAAAAGAAAAGGGGTTTTATGCACACATAGCTGAAGTTACTGGCTGCCACCTTCTCCTGCTGCCCCTGAAACATCACCAAAGTCCCCATTTTGAGCAGCAGGGAGAGCTGCAGCAGCAAACCACCCAGAAAACCCAAGGCCCTCAGGAGGCCTTATCTAAGGCAGGGAATGACATCTGTGGGCGAAGAGCTACATTTTTATCTCTGTGAGGTAAGCTAGTCTATTCTATACAGCAATCTCCCCTTAGCTGTTCTATTTTCCATGGTTTCCATTACTAGCAATCAAACTTAGTGCATAAATATTAGACAGAAAATATCAGATACAAACAATTTCTAAGTTTTAAGCTGCATAGCATGATGAAATCTTCTACTGTCCTGCTCCATCCCATGGGGATGAGAATCATCCCTTTTGACCAGAATATCCACACTGTACATGTATCACCTATTAATCACTTAATAGCCAATTCCATTATCAGATCAACTGTTGAAGTGTTTCAGTGCTTATGTTCAAGTAACCCTTATTTTATTGTTATAATTGTCCTATTTGATCATTAGTTATTGTTGTTAATCTCTTATGAGCCCAACTGATAATGTAAGCTTTATTATAGGTATGTATTATATAGAAAAAAAAAACATAGTATATTTAGGATTCAGTACTTAGAGTGTATCTGTCATGGATAAGAGAGGACTACTGGGCTGTAACTTACTTACCCAGAGAATATTAAAGTGTTCACTACAAAAAAGATAGTCATATTGTCACAAAGATCACAGATCACTAGGTACCGGGTGTTATCGTTCTCTCATGTATGCTAAATAGTTGGCAGAACCTCAGAGATTCTAACTGTCAGGATATGAGACTAAGGAAAATGAAACCACAGTCACTTTGAAACAAGGCATGGCAAACAGAGGCCTTGTGCAATAGAAACAAGAGCCACGCACCGACTCTGGGGGAAGCACAGAAAATGAAAAAGGCGAGATGTAAAAAATAACCATCCCCATTTCACTGGTTCATCTAGAGCCAGGCCGAGGTGCCCTGCAAACCTGCCATTATTTCCAACACTTACGGCCTTGAGGCTGGCTCCACTTCTACAGCTCCAATGGCTCCCAATCCACTTTCCACATAGGCGATGAGCCCCCTCCAGGATCAGCAGCAACCAGAATCAGAACTTGGAATTTGGGCTACAACTCTTCCAGCTAGTTCTACATATCAGAGCACAAAGTCATTTTTGCCCAATGTTCATGTGCTTTGATTCTTCAGCGCCAGCCCAGTTGGTCACCCCCATGACCCTGAACACACATGCTCATTCCCCTTGCCATGCCTCTGCTCATTGTTTTGTCTCCCTTGATCTAAATCCAGCCTTTCCTTTAAAGTCCAGATCAAGGACCATCTGTCCCACGCAGCCTTCCCCAACCATTCTGGACTACAGTGCTTTCCCTCCCAACTCTGAGCTCAGTCAGAGCCTTCCGCCAGAGTCACACTGGTAACTCTTAAATTGTATCTTGACTGCTGGTTTTATCTCCTATTACCATAATTTCTGAGGCATGGGGCCATGTTTTGGTCTTGTCAATACCTTCACCACACCCTACACAGGTGTACAGACAAAGAAGCTATTTATTAAACACATACTGTTTGATAGACTGCATCTTATCCTGTATTCTAATTTCTACCTCAATTTCAATATCCTTTCAAAGAACCCATCATGACCAGATCAATGAAGTTTAGAGTCAGGCTTCTTAATTTTACCTATGTATACCTAAACAGCTAATCAATAATTAAATAATAACAACGCAGTCCCCAAAGTGTTCATATTACCAGCTAAACAGATGTTTACAATGCACATACGTACCTATGTGCTCCAAAGGGTTAATGCTCAATGAGGAGTTTTTATAGCTCATTATTTGTTACATTGCATCCTCTTATCTAAATTGTTAATGCCCTGCTTAGTCAATTGAAACATATTGCTTTGATATTAAAGCTGCAATTCAGACCTTTCTTTCTGGTGTAGGTTCTATTAAAAAATGAAAGCCCTACTGCATAAGGGCTCAGAAAACTGCCTTAGAGAGCTTCACAGCTCACTATACCACATGCTTAAAAACAGGGACAACAAAATCCTGTTCAACAACTAATGAGTACAAGGAACTTGGCAATAAAATACACTAGCCAAAAGGGCATAGTTGGGAGTCAAAGTTATATGATTTCATTAGTAATAGATTTGATCTGACTTTGATTTTGCATTAAGCATCACATCTACATCCAGGGGAAAGAGGAGAAATTAGAGTACCCAGGTTATTATTTATTGAGAGTAAGTCATGTTTCAATAAACTAAGTTTTTAGTCTGAGGAAGAAACTATAGCCTTTTATTGACACAAAATTAAGACGTAATCATGAGCTAATGAGTATTATAGTGAGAATAATGGTTCAGAGGGTAAGGCTTTTTCTTCCAATTATATAATAAAAATAAGAAGTAGATTCATTAACTTAACTTACAGTGTGTGCATTGTCTCTTTATCTTTAGAAATGCTACTCATTCAAATACCCTCACCTTTTATTGCTAACAACAGTTTGAACCTGTAAAGGAAATTCAGGCCATATGAGGATGACTCAGCTAATTGGACAGTTTTCTAGGTAATTTATCACTATATTATCTGGTAAGGCTACAACTCTATCATTAATTAGGTGTTAAGCAACAAATCTAGCATGATCATTAAACAGTTAATAAACATGTAGAATCACTGATGTTACACTATTATATGTAGAAAATTTCAAAGTTTCCTTTCAAACCCAAATTCTTTAATAACCCTTTACAAGAGAACAAAGCTTTAAAAACTGTAGATGTATTTTCTATCTATGTTGGAATTCTGTGTATGCAAAGGGCTGACTGGGGTAAAGCATATTTTCCACTGCACAGTGTGGGTCAGGGCCCTAAAGCCTGGCCTTGTTCATTGCTCATTAGGCATACTGCCTAGTTTTTAAAAAAATGTATTCTAATTTCCTTTAAATCCTGGGAAGTAATGCAGGCTGACCTAGTAAGAAAGTGGACAGATCCAGATCTAGCAAGAAAGTGGACAGCCCCAAAACCACTAACACTGAATTCCAAAGGAACAGGAGACTCAAACAGAATTTAGAAAGAAATGAAAAGCTAGAGAAGAAATGAGAGGACATAAAGCAGTGAGTTCTTCCAAAACTGAGAGAGTAACTGTCTGAAGCGTTTCTGCACCCCCAACCCCACCCCACAAGAAGGAAGCACTGGCCCACAGAGGCCAGGCGCAGGAAACTGCAGCAACAGGAAATAACAATTAAAGACCAAATATGGATCTCAATGGCAGGGAAGTCCATGTGAGGAAAAATTCTAGCATCATTTCTAAGGCAAATGTTTCATTCTCCCTTTACACTTTTTTGTTTGGAAGCATAATACCAGATCTGGTGCCGAGATCAAGATTTCTGACCTTCGACTTGATGTTATCAGGAATCACCCTGAGGGAGCTCTAACCACCCATTCCTTCCCTCACCCACGGACCAGGATGGCAGCAAAAACAAGCTCTGTATACACATCTGACCCAGGTAGGTTCAGAAAGGTTTGCTTTTCTCACTGACATCTTTGCTGATTTGAGGCTCCTCCTAACGTCTACTGATGCTTTTGAAACAAGGCTTTCACATCTCTTTGCCCATGTTTTACATTTTTCCAGAACCATTGATAATAAAAGTCATAGGAGGAAAAATATAGTTTGTAATGAAGTATTTTAAAATAGTGTGGATGGCTCAGTGTATGTGGTTAGTGGATATGGGTTAAAAATAAATAAGTAAAACACTATGCCATTTCATAGGAACACATCAGGAGCCTGGTCTGGATATAACCTGTGCCATTCTGAAATAAGTCAATAAATAAAAAGGCAATGGCATTTTTAACCACATATGCTAACTAGGTCATCTAATAATGATGACATGATTCCAGTCATGCAAGGGTATCATCTACTCATTATGATTCAAGTTATGGTCGATGACATTGATATAACTTAGAAGAGTATAAGATAGAGGGAATATTTCATAGTAAATAGACCAAGAATGATTCCCTTTGGAATACTAAAGGTACAAATTGCTTTAGTTTTCATTTCCAGGGTGCTAAATTTGTATTTCATGCGAGGGCCTATAATTGATGACTGCTTACTTCTCTGGGTGGAAAGGGATAAAAAATAGATTATGATTGTCAAGGTTGTTTGTGTTAGTAGCTAAAATGGTAAGCAGCACCCAGAAATCTTTATAAACAGCACACACGGATTTTTTAAAAAGAAAAATAAGAAACATATTGGGCAAAAATTATAAACCAAAATATCCTGTATCACTCAGCAGACATGGTCCACAGTTTTTCTTGGAACAATGATTGTATCAACTATTAGCAAAATAAATTTCAGTGCATCCATCAGTCCTAGATTCTTTCAAGAGCTTCACAGCATTGAAGATTTTTTTTCTTTTGTATGTTTAGAATATGAAATACCTGCATTTATTTTACCTTAGGTATTCTTTTAAAAAATTCTAAGTTGGTTAACAAAAGCATCTCAATGTTGCTGTACTTAGTAAATAATTTAAAATTCATAATAATGACTTCCATATGTCAAAGTCTCCTCTTCCCCAAACTCCCAATTGTATCTCATTATCTTAGATAGCCCTATTTCTAAATTTCTCTTGATGTGTTGTAGATACTAATATGTCCTACTTCTGAGAATAATTCATTACCATTCTGTGTGTTGAAGTATTAATTTATATAAGCAAAGGGCAGTCACACTTAGTTAAGAAAAATAAGAAGCTATTGTTCTAGCAAGCTATATTTTGGTTCCTGACCACATAAGGGATATGGATATAGGCATGTATGTGAACTAAATAACTGACAAATCCACACTGTTTCAAATACTCAGTGGGTTTATATCTCATACTATAAGAATATTATCATTTTTAAAGGTTACTTTTGAAAGGTTACCCTATAGTGACTTTTTATATCACTTGATATTTATCCATCACACAGTACTTTTCAATCTATCAATGGGAAAGAGAGAGAAGAAAAAAATTTTCAAATTCCTATCTATAATAAACTAAACTTTAGTAAAATACAATAAAAATAAATGTTGCAGTCGTGTCTAATTATTATGGAAGATCTTAAATGCTTGCTCTTAATGTCTACATCATCTTATTGCAGACCAGCAAAAGCTATCCTGCTTCTGAGTTTGGTGCCTGGTGTCTAAGAGGTAACCTCTAACTGTTCCTCAAATAGAAGGCACAAAATTCTGTTTTTAGAGAAATGAATTAAATATTATAGAAATATATTACTTTATCTTTGTGAAAGCAAAAAGATAATTCTGTCTGAATGACTTGAATAAAAATTAAGGTGGTTGAGGTTTGGAAGTGGCAAGAGGTAAGAGGGAAAATTCACTGGACTTTGGCAAATATTGCAAATAACAGGGCTCAGAGAGCAGCTGGGGGTGTGCTTCAGATGATATGCCATAGTTACTGATCAGTCACAGATATTTACAGAGAAGTTCTATTTGGGTAGTCAATATTATTCCTAATAGAACTTTTATTTTTCTTTAAATGTCACATTTAATATTAACTAAGTTTAACCTCAATATTATTTGCATTGCAATTGACTGTTACTGACAGCAATTTTGATTAAGTAGTAGATTAACAAAGCAGAAGCTTGTTTTTATTCAGGTAGAATCTGTCTTGATAAAATAGTCACGAGTAGTGCAAGGATATCTGTGCTAATACCTTGTGTCCATTTTGTCATGGTCCCAAAATGACTGCCACAGCTGCCACCATTTCATCTGTATTCCAAGTAGAGAGAAGCAGCAAGTGAAAAGGATAAAAAGGTGACACATTTATCAGAAAAAAAAAAAAAGCATCTTTTTTTATATATCACATTGGATGGAACAATTAAATGACACTTGTAGCTACAAGGAAGGTTGAAAAATGCAGATTTCGTGAACTGGATTTGGGCTGAACCAAGAAAGAAGGACAGAGGGAAAGCTAGGTGGGCAACTAACAGTATCTGCCATATAGTCCAACTCCAACCTGAGCCAGGAAGAGGGTGAGTACAATTATTTAGTGCCACCTTCTTCTCAGGACTACACTAGGTACTGTGGTTGCATGGTCTCATTTCATTCTCTAAATAACCCTAAGGAAACAAAAAAGAAGCAGAATGATGATGACCAGAGCAGGGAGGGGAGAAAAAGAGGTTGGGGAAGGAAGGGATAGGGTTTAGATGAGCTAATGTGAAAGACCCATGGGCATGGACATGGACGTGGAGATTGACTGTGGGAGAGGGGAGGGAGGACAGAGAAGAACAATAAGGGAAAAATGAAACAATTGTAATACAACAATAATAAATCCATTTTGAAAGGGCAGGCATCATGGTGCCTGTTTAACAGATGGAAACATTGAGTTTTTGAACGTGTAAATGGGAATAAACAAGAATGTGACATTCCATCATGAACCCACTCAAAATTTTGCCCCCTAAAATCCTACTGGTTTAAAGGCAATAGTTTGCTTTGTTGAGATGGTAACACTGTGGCTTTTCATGAGTCCCACGATTGGATACGCACAGGGATGGAGTGCGTATCTCCATCACAGTCATTGTACCACTGTGAGATGAGCAGCATTTGCCTGGGCTCAGGCTTGCCAGGCAAGGCTGCCCTTAGCCAGTCCTCTCTGCCTTTAAATATCCAAAGAAGAGGTTCACAACTTCCCTGGGTATTTGTGGCACCATCTGGCAATCCCTGTAGGTGAAGCAAGCTCTAGGCAAAATGTAGGAACATTTCCCTTCCCTTCTATCACTGCTTTTTCCCACAGGTTTCCATTGCTACATACCTCTACTTTCAAAACTAAACCCACAAAATCTTTAGCTTTAAAGTGTTAAAGATCTTACATACTAGATAGATTTCTATTTGCATAAGACAAGCTGGAATTTCTAAAATTTTCCACAGGACACAGAAAACAATCTCTAAAGTAGGATAGGTGGCACTGGAAAAGACATCTTAAAGAAGAACACAGCATTTTTCTCCATGCCCCTCAAGTTGCACGTCAATGGCTGTGTGCTACACCTATGCCATCTGTATGAGATTTTTCTAGGACAGTCATAATCCAAAATATTCCCTCCATCTGTCAGATCATGTGTCAGACCATGTGTCTCCGTTTCTAATTCAGAAAATACGGCCCGTGTGCTTACATCAGTCTTGTTTACAGTCGCTTCCAACTGAAGCAGTGCTGGGTTGTTGTGGAGGTTTTTTGTTTTTTTTTTTTTGTTTGTTTGTTTGTTTGTTTTTTGCTTTATCCTTAGTTGACATGAAGAAAGCTAGACACCTCCACCTCACAGTCATCTCATCTATGTCACCTTACACTTGAAACTAGTGTTAATTTTCTCTCTAGCTAAATGACCTTAGCTCATCTGGGCTCAACATTAAGCCAGTGCAGTTACTGGAATTGAGAGGCACTTGTTAACTATCTCATATAAACAAATGTCAATATTTTCCATTTACCCTTCCCCTCCTACCCTCACCTCCAGGACTAGAAGCTCTAACAAAGATCCAAAACTCACTCAAATTTGCAAGGATGAATCACTGGGACAATGGGAGGAGGAGAAAGACAAGGAGCCCTCACTTTCTTGTGCTGTGACACAGCCCTGAACACAGGGGCTGAGGTGAGGTTCCTGAATGAGTGAGGATGTTGTGTGTTGGACAAGAGTTCCTGTGGCCACTACTACATGACATGTAGAACCATGAAAGTATATCCCCAATTGAGTAATGATTAGATCAGCCTAAACCATATGCTTGTGACTGCAATTAATTATCTGCTCATATTATATGTCAACTCAAGGAACTGCAGTTCCCTGGAAGCAGCATCTGGGGAAGTGTGCAGAGAATATGGCTCTGTCACTTCCAAGTCTCAGCATCCTGTGTGTTTTACATGTGTATCCAGAGGCTCTGTGGCTATGAATGGATATAAGAACACTACCTATCCTTGATGACTTCTAGCACTGTTTAGACATGTTCGATGGGGGAACTTATTTAGTGCTATCAAAAATAATTCAATGTGAATTTGTTCACTTATTAATTAAAATGTGGCTTTATCAAGGACCTATTATGTGCCAAGTACTATTTTTCCTGCTGGGGATAAAGTAGCAAACAAAATAGATGAGGCTTTTGCTTTCAGATAATTCACAACCTAGCACAAGGAGGAGCATTTAAATATATAAGCAAAGAAATAAGTCATATATCAAGCAGTGATAAGAGGAACAGAAAAGAAGAGGGTCTAGAAACTGGACTCTGGACTGTATCTGAGCTCCCTTTTCCTCTCTCCTTTACTATGAGGCAGCAGGGTAAGACAAGGGTCTTGAGAACCACCAAGGGCTGCCCCTACCACCCCAGCTTTGCTCAGAGCCTTGGGGCAAAGAGCCCCCTACCTTTGGCCTGACTCCCCCACCCCACCCCCACCAGTCCAGTCAGGCTGGGAAAAGAGGACAGGTTGTCCTCAGAGTTCACAAACCAGCCTCCAATTCCATGGGGTTGCAGTAGAAACCAGTGGTTCCTTATTTGTTGGTGCCTGACCTCTCTGAGAAGTGATAGAAGTGACAGGCCATCTCCTCAGACATGCACAAACGTTTCATATGCTGGCAAGGAGGGGATGATTCGGAGCTTCTGACTGTAATATAGTTTAGAGTGATGATGTCTGTTTATGACCTGGCCAGCCCATCCTCCAGGTGGCTCCCTGAGTGCACCCTGAACTGGGCAGCACCCTGCCCGCTCGCTGAAATAGCCTAATCCAAGTTTCCACAGTCACAGCAAGCACTTTCCAAAATCTAAACCTCACCAAACATAAAATCACAAAGGGAAAATCGCCTTTTGTAATCAATGTTATATCACCCTCATTTTCAAAAGAACACTTTCTGAAGGTCCACCAGGATTGGCTCTGGGCTAGGCCAGCTGCAGAGTAACAAGGCCACTTTTTCTGACCTACAGGAACTTAAAAAGGAAGTTTGGGAGATACAAAACATATATAAAATGACTAACATGGATGCTCTAAAGGAAAGCAATGCAACCATAAAAGTACAAGAAAGAAAATACGAACCAGTATTTTTCAATCTCAGGATGATGAAAATCTTTCTAAGCATGGCATGAAAGAAAAACCATTACTGATAATACTTACCTTGACAATTAGTATATTAATGATGACAAGAAAAAATTATAGACTATCAGTTCTATTTCCACTCTGAGCAGGGCACAGCCCTTCTGTGATAGCAAAGGTAAGGAGTGCAATCCAAGCACAATGAAGCATACATCACCTTAACCTTAAACCAACCCCCAGCATGTGCAGGTGATACCTCTACTTTGTCCAACCCAGGGTTCTGATGTAATGACATCAGCTGGGCAGAGGGAGAAACTATGAGAATATAGCACACCAGAAACGTTCAACCATACCTATATCCTTGCTTTTCTTATTTATTCCAAACCATACCTACTTCCTCTGTTCACACTTTTAACTCCCCAGTGTCTACCTGGGAATCCCACCTGTGAGGTAATCATGACCAGCCTGGGCAATCCCCTGGCACTAACAGCTGCTTGACTCCAAGCTGGCTCATAGAGTTGCCTCTATTTTTGATCTCCCCATTACAATATGGGACATGTTTTAATGCCCCAGATTTTCTTATATGAAGCCTACCTACTCCTTCCTAGCAGATAATACTGGCTGGGTTTTTTTCCAAGTTTATTTAAACCTTTTTTTTTTTTTTCTATGATTACGATATCCAAAGTACCAGAGATTATTTTCTATGACAGCTTACAGATGGTATTCAAACAAACTGTTTTCCACTCTCCTTGTACTTTTGGTCCCGATATTTTGTGCAACTAGTTTTGTTTTATTTTGGTTTTTTCCCAGATGGCTAATTTTACTTATTGCTAAAATACTACTTGAACTTCAACTTATAAATATATTCTAGTTGCAGTTTTCTTTGTCATATTTACTCTCCAATAACAAGAAAATAATTGTTAATGCTTCATGGCATAGACTATTGTGCCAGATACTATTCTTTACATGTATGATCTTATTTAAAGCCCGTAATGAGATAGATTACAGGTAAGGAAACTGATACACAAATAAAGTAAATAAACTGCCTAAGACAACACCAGGAATAAGAGGCAGAGAGAAGATTCAAACTCCACACAGTATGATTTAAATATTTGAGTTCTTCAACACTGCGTTGCAAATAAGTAAAAATATTAATAATTAAAATTATATAAATATCTCAAGCCTTCCTAATGACCAAAAACAATAACAGCAACACCATGAACAAAGTTGTAACACAAGCAACAAGTGAAAAAAATACAAAATATATTTCAAATAATTTGTTAACATATAAAGAGCTCTTACATAAAGACTTTACAGAAAATAGACAAAAATTGTCATGGGAAACTCTCCCCTCACCCCCTGCCAAAGAAAAAAGAAGAAAATGTACAAATCCACCCATGAAAAAAGATCCTCCTTATTTGACCTCTCCCAAAGCCATCTCACTCCTACCCATGGCCCTAGTAACCAGTTATGTCCCCTGCAGATGTCTCTGAGTTTTGTCTTTGGCCTCTGCTTTAAGCCCCAGACCTCATTCTTCACTTGTCTGCTCAACCTGTCCACCTACACATCTCAGAGGTACCTCAAAATAAGATACCCATGACCTGGAGCCCTGGATCTCTCCCGAGTGCTGCTGATTTCTATGGGAGGGCTTCTAGCCCCTACGTTGAACACAAACTGGAAGCCTTCAGGTTATTCTTGCATTGCCTTCCCTCACCTCCTACACTCCATCTAACAGCAAATCTTGACCCCTTTGTCTTTCTCTCCTCTCTCAGGTTTGTCCTCTTGTCTTTCCTCTACTGCCACCACCCTTTGTCCAAACTACTATTCCTCATCCACACTTTGTAACAGCTTCTACCTGGCTCTGACATCTACTAAGAACCTTCTAATCCATTTCCCATATGAAGCTATAGAAACTCAAATCCAACCATTCCATCTCCTCCCCAACTCCAAACAAGTCATGCCAATGCCTTCCATTCATTCTCAGAATCAGGCTTCTAGGCCACATGCCAGGCTCTACCTGCCCTTCTTGCCTCACCTCCCATACCTGGTCTTTGTACTCTACACTCCGGTCACACTGGTCCTTAGTCCCCAAACTGACCCACCTGCCTTCCAGGCCCTTTTGCTGCACTGAGGCTTTGCTGCCTGATCTTCCTCCACCTCTTCCCCTCAGCTTGGCTAACTCAGCTCTTCTGTAACACCTCAAACACACCACACATCCCTGGGGATACCTCTTCTAAGCTCCTCCCTTGAAAGTCTCTTTTCTCTTTCAGAGTCTCTCTTTTTTTTTTTTTTTTTTTTTTTAAGATTTTATTTATTATTTTTAGAGAGAGGAGTAGGGAGAGAAGCAGAAAGGGAAAGAGACATCAATGTATGGTTGCCTTTCACCTGCCTCCAGCTACAGATCTGGCTGGAAACCTGGCTTGCAACCTGATTATGTGCCCTGGCTGGGGAATCAAACCAGCGACCTTTGTCTTTCAGAGTCTCTTATACCTCTCCACCATGGCAGTGACTTCAGATACAATTATTTATTTGACTAGTAACTTCATTAATGCCCAGGTCTTTATTATGAGTTGAATTATGTCCACCAAACTAAAGATATGTTGAAATCCTAAACCCCAGAATATGACCTTACTTGGAAATAAGGCCCTTGCAGAAGTAAACAGTTAGGATGGAAATATACTAGACTAGGGTGGACCCCAATCTAGTATGGCTGGTTTTCTTACCAGAAGATAGCTATGTGAAGACAGAGACATAGAGGTAAAACTCCATGTGAAGTTGGAGACTTGAGTGATGCCTCTATATGCCAAGGAATGCCACAGATTGCCCATAAACAGCAGTTAAAAATCATCAAGGAAGGGTTCTCTGGCAAGTTTCAGAGAAAGCCAACACTGTCAGACTTTCTAGAAACCCTACAGAATGGAGACAATACATATATATTATCTTAAGCTACCCAGTTTGTGTTACTATATTGGCAGCCCTGAGAAACCCACCTCAGACTCTAAGCCCCATGGAGCTGGGAACTTTATTTCGCACTATTACTTGCCCAGGTAACAGCAAAGGGCCTGTACATACTAGCCATTCAATGGGTATTTTAAAATGAATGAAAAAATAAGGGATTGCATGAATGAAAAGATTTGAAGTGTCACTCTTAAAGAAAGTGAAATAAAACAAGTTCATTGACAAAAATCAAAATGTTGTTAGTACCTTAAAATGGGAAATACACAGGCACGGAGTTCTGGTGAATATTGGAGAAATGGGAACTCACATGCTCCTGCCAGCTGAAAAAACAGGAACAATTTCTTTGGAGGTTGAAATATACAGTACATTTCAAGTCTTTGAAAAGCTTATTCACTTTAACCCCCAAAACCACATTTCTACGAGTTTTCATAAGGAGAAATGTTTACAAGTGCAAAATGTATATATACAAAGATTTTCACTATGGCTCTATTTACATAAGATCAAAGAATTTTAACAATCAGAAACAACCCAAATACCCACCAACAGTGAACAGCATGAGTCAGTTTATGGTTCATCCACATTGTGAAATACTATAAGACCATAACAAAGGAATTGAGGTCTATATTTGTTGGTATAGAAAAATGTAAGAGTTTGCTAAACTGTTTGTATAGTATAATTGGCTTTTTAACAAATGAATACTATGTATGAACATAAAGTTAAATCTTAAAGAATAAATGCAAGAGTATTAACAGTGACTATGCTGAGGTAATGATATGACAAAAAGATTTTTAAAACCCATCTTACACTTTTTTTCTTTATAGTCTAAGATTTTTCAGTAAGCTATAGTCTTATGATCAAAAAAGTAATAAAAACTGTTTCCAGACAGTTAAGTAATAGTACAAAATATTATGTATTAAGTGTCAAATGAATGCTATTATTCAAGAAGTACAAGTGTCATCCTCTGTGCTCTCTGGATTCCAATCTTAAAAATGCTAAAATGTTGAGGCACACTCCCAATTCAGAACTATTATGCCTATTAATTAAAAAGGGCTCAGAAGCCAAGGACTGGACACAGTGCCTTCCCAAGAGATTTACAGCAACCCCTCAGGCAAGCTGCAAGGAGACCCAGAAGAGAGATGGCCAATGCGCCCAGAAGCAATGGCTCACCCATGACGTAGCCCTCAAGGGGGAAAAATCTGGAATGCAAGCAGTTCCAATCCAGGAGCCAAGGCCAGCGATGGGAAATAAGCCAGGGAGAGGCTAAGGAAAAGCCCATTTCTCAAAAGTTTTATTGCCAATATTATTGCCAATTTGTCATTATATACTTTTCAGGCCCCCAGTTGGTCTTCTTGGCTCATAACAATGGTCAGAACCTATTTTTATTGTGTCACTAAAGTGGAATTCAACAAATGGACACTGGTGAACTGTCAAAACCCGGCGAACCCCGGTGGCTTCTTATTTACATGGGCATCTTTGTTACTCTGGGCACGTCCTCCCAGTCCTCAAAGGGGCTGTAGCATCAGCACAGCTGACAACAGCCAGAGCTCCTGGTTGTGGAGCTCTGCATTCAGCCTGGGACTGCAGGAGGATCTGGCGCTCATAATAACATGTCTGCTGTTTTTCCATTCTCCCCATGTCCTCACAGGTCAGCTTTCTGCAGTAAAGGGAAATCATTTTCTCCTAACATTTGCTGAGATTGAAAATGACACAGGTGCACCAGGGTTCTCAAAGGGGCATCTCAGCTGTGCCTCAATTAGCATGAAGCCAGAGAAACAGCTTCATTTGTGAAACCCCCTCAAGCGAGGGTGGCCACCAGAGCTGGCTGGGGGATGAGTGGTCTGGAACTTGGATCCCCTCCCAAAAGAAAGTGATGGCCTGCTCTTGATCTTAGCTTTTCAGCTCTTGCCTGTCCACATGCCCACCTACAAAAGCAATGTCTGCAACTTAGGTGCTCAATAAATATTTGTAGAATCGAATTGAAACTCGTTTCTGGGATTTCTTGCTTGCTTTGATGTGAAATACATCTTGTCCCTTGGGCAAATCAAAAGACTGAGTTGAAGATCCAGGAGAGACATTGGCCTTCTGGCTGAGGACCAAGAATCAAGACTCATTTCTGTCTCACTCCCTGCTCCTTGGTGAGCACAGTGGCATGACGTGTGGCTGCCCCTGCCTGCCCCACGTTCCCTACCTGCCCCGTCCCCAGAGCCAGCCAAACTCCTCACGGTCAACTGCAATGGAAACACTTGGATCACTTGGTCCTCTCTGTGAATCAGCTTATCCTCAACCCTGTCTTCGATTTTCCATTTCACCAAAGGCCATGCGGCCGTGAGGAATTGGTGTGCGCATGCAACGTCAGTCAGGCTTGGCAAAGCTGATTCGGTCTGGATGATGCCTGGGAGACCCACCTGAAATGCTCAGATGCCTTTTCTTATTTTTCATATCAGATGTTCAGAGTCATCTATTTAAGATTCACCTCCCTGTTTATGCCATAAACAGTTTCATTGCTGACACCTTTCCAGAGGATGGTTCTGAGCTCCCTTTTAGCAGGAGGCCCTGTAGCCTAAGCAATTTTGGTCACAATACCAACTGCACTGGTTAAATTAAAAGGACACCTGTGAGGTTCTGTTCTTTTTCTTTTTTCTTTTTTTTTTTTTCTTTTTTCTCCTTTGTTTCTTACAAAATGCTCCAATAAATAGGTTAAATTATCTGTGTCTGAAAAAGAAGGTAATTCTCTCACTGGCTCCTTCCTCTATTACACTGCCTTAATAGAAACCAACCTTCATTCCACAGTGTCCTTCATCCAATTAACCCCACTGCATCAAAATTCTTCTTGTAATTAACCAATGCCTATTCCTTCTCCCAACAGCCACCCCAATTCACTACTAGCCCCACATACTTCTATATGCTTCCTAGACCTCATCTAAATCAATACCAGGGGGTCTAAATGGGCATTTTCAGAAGCACTGGGTTATTTATTAATAGTACTTTCTGGAAACTTCCTGTAGCTTGTTGGAGTGCAGGCCTGAACTCAGCCAATTACCACAGGTGAAACAGACCAATGGTCCTAAGGAAAATTTGATAAGCTTGGTTTCTCCTTTCTATTACCTTTTGGTTAGAATTTCACAGGGCTGAAATCAAGCAGCATCTCTTAGGGACTTAAGGGTTGCTGCTTTCCCTATGTGCACAGAGGAAAAAGCTGGAAAATAGCCCTCTAATCAAATTCAGACTTCATGCAATTGACAATTGGTGGGTTTTCACATTTGGGCCTAGACTGTTTGCTCAGCTTCCATGTTAGGCCAGAGGATAACAGTAGCCAATAAAGTGTAAAAGCATATGTCCTGTAACGTCACTGCTTCTTGTTATCTGGAGGACCCTAGAGAATCGAGAGAATGGTGTAATTAGTAGGAATGTGCCACTGTACAGGAGGAATAAGAAGAAAGAAGACAAGTTTATTTCTGCATACAAGTAACTTAAGTACAGCTTAATCCAGCGGCCCAGTGGACCATCGAAACTTCTTTCACTCCCAAAGCAGGAGCAGTGGAGTCAAGAATTACAGCTAATTGAAAGGCAGGAAAATGGAAAAGTTTTGTGTGGCTTAACCAGTATATCTGAGTAAACACTGCATCTCTGCCAAAACAGTTTCATTTGTGGCCTCTCAGAATCTTTTCATTAACATCGATGTACCGTGCCAAGAAATACACTTGGATTTTACAGTCAGAGATGGCAGCCTTGGGGAAAGGGAGGGACTTAATATAGAAGGGAGAGGGCTGAAATGCGTCATTATCACTAATAATAAGAGGGTAATAACACCAACTAATGCCTTACATTAATGTGCTCAGTCCTTACACATGTGTTCCATTTCATCCTTACAGCACCCATAATATGAGGCACGTTCTGCAGCTATCCCTCAATTTATAGATAGAGAAACTGAAGCTGAAAGAGAATAAATAATTTGTTCAGGTCATAGAACTGGTAAGAGGCAGAGTGAGGAATTGTCTCCAAAGCCACACAATGAATCACACTACCCTTTACTTTCTTAGTTACATCTTCATTCAAATGGATTTTTCAAAAATGAATCTCTTTTTTCTTTTTTTAAGATTTTATTCATTATTTTTAGAGAGAAAGGCAGGGAGAGAGTAAGAAAGAGAGAGAAGCATCAATGTATGGTTGCCTTTCACCTGCCTCCAGCTACAGACCTGGTTTGCAACCTGGTTATGTGCCCTGGCTGGGAATCGAACCAGCGACCTTTGGGTTTGCAGGCCAGCGTCTATCCACTGTGTCCCAGCCAGGGTCAGAAATAAATCTTTTAGCGAAAACTTCTTCCTCAGGGAGGAGCATTTCTTGTGATCCTATTAGCAAAATACTATTGGCCTGGAAAATTGTGAGGAGGAGCCCAATCCATAAAGTTTTTGCTTCCAAGTTACCATTGGAGAGGACATTGCTCTTGACCTTCGTTGACCTTCTCCCTTTATCACTGTGACTATGTATGTTTATTCCACAATTCCCTTTTCTGACACCTTCATCTTCTCTCTACTTCTACCTCTCAGAAAAATTATAATTGTAAGCTTTATATATCATTTTATGTCCAACACTTAAATGTAAAGGAGCACTTTTGATAGCAACTATATTTTCTTCCCCAGGAGCAGCCTTTTTGTAGATTTCTCTAAACTTTTCTCTGATGTTCCTTCTTTTCTGCTCCCTTTATTATCTTCTCTGCCACACTTTGTTCCTTGCTTTGTCCCTTCTTTTCCTCTCCTGCAATCACAGCCCCAGGGACTATATACACAATGCAGCCATTAAGTTGCTCTTTATTCTACCTACTCTCCTGTGACCATCCCAGGTTGTTTGTTTCTTTGATTTTAAATAACATTCCTGGCATTCAATTCATTGGGGCTAAGGTGTCCAGAAACTGTACATGTGTAGAGTTATCTTCTCTTGAAGTACATTTCTTATCACCTGAAATTCTTCCTGAGTGGCTCTGTTCCATTTTAATCAGTTGTTGTCACTTTTGTTAATACTTATGTTTCTCCTTCTAATTATCATTATTCAAATTGGAAAGAAGGAACGAAAGTAAGGAGGAGGCTTGTGAAGAAACAGGGGGAATATTGGAGGGTTGGAGAGCCAGTCTTTGGGCAACACCTTATGGTCCCGCCCCACATATGACCCATCTATCTGGCACCCCCTACACTCAAACAGAGAGCACTAAGGGTGACCCACAGTGTCAAAAAGCCAATTTCATATAAACTCTTCCACATTGCAATATGAATAAATGTCACAAATGGACCATGGGGTAGAGAAACAGCTCTGTATTCTGTGTATTTGCTTTATGCCAAGATATAATGTCTATGAAGGCAGGGATTTTTCCAGGTATAGGACCTCAAAAACGCAAGTACTTGTTTACAGGTCCCTGCTTCTCCTCAAGCATCTCCCAGGTGCCTCCCACAGATGACCGTTTGGGCCAGTCCTAAAGGAATAAATTCTGACAAAGGACCCCAGCTTTCCTCCCCACTGAACCAGTCTTCTATGTTTCTTTTACAGGTATTTTAGTGATAATTAGTGGTTGGTGCCTGTAGAATAGGTTCACCACACCCATTTTCGGTCTGGGGATCCCCTCAGTATCATTTTAGATATTTACCAATGGCAAAAAAAAAAAACACACACACACACACAAAACAAAACAAACCAAAACAAAAAGCAGGTTAGTCAGAAATTCTCAAAAAATCCTTGTTCTGCTCTAGGTTTTAGTCTCTAGTGAACCACGCCTCCTGGAATTTATGCCTCTCCAAAAATCCCCTCTGCTTGACTCCAGACTGGCCCCTGTGACTTGCTCCAGCCAGCAGGACACAGCAGAGCTGATGCTGCATGACTCAGAGATGAGGTCGTAAAAAGATTTGCAACTCTTGGAATTCTTACTCTGAGGAAAGCCAGCCACTAGGTAAGAAATCTGACTACTCTGAAATCGCCTTCTTTGAATAACTCCAACATGGCCAGACAGAGAGGGTTTTGAGAGATGGAGCCAGGCCTCGCCAATCCTATCTGTTCCAGCTCCCTGCACACAGGTACCAGTCAAGTAGGTGAAGATACTGTCTTGGATGCTCTGGGCCTTCAGTCCAAACCTCCAAATGACTGCAGCTACAGGGGACAACGAGCCCAGTCACTAAAGGAGTCTTGAGGGATAATAATCAATTAGTATTCTAAGCTATTAAGTTTGGGGATAGTTTGTTACACAGAAACAGTTAACAAAAACATCTGCCTTTCATCAGTCCCCATACTCAACCTGAACTCAGAAATTACTTTCTCCCAAGGTCTCCTTTCAGTCCCATCAGGTTTCATAGAATTTCAAATTCTACACTGGAAGCGAAGAAAGAGCCCAATGGAACCCCTCTAGAACAAGAGGCATAAAAGGCCCAAAGGGACAATTACTAGATATAGGAAGTCAGCCTTGCTGGTCTGCCCCATGTTCTTTTGCCAATGTCTAAACCAGTAGCCTAAGAAATGCTACCTATCAAAGTATCAAAAAGTCAAAGATTTTGAGGAAAAAATATATATACAGTACATGATACCCTAGATTTTCTCAATTCAGGTGTTTCAACTCATTTGCATCTACAGTTCAAAATATGATTGCTTGTTAAGGCAGGTAGCATCATCAGGAAAGAAATGAGGGCTGTTCACCTGAGACATTCGAAGATGGGAAGCCATTCCCCATGTCGGGCCTTCTGCCCTTCTAGGGGGTCAATATGTGACCTCTTCAGAAGTCTTTTAAAAAGATGGTTGAATATATCTTCTAACCCCTCTTTTGGTCAGGGATAAAACAAGATCCGTAGAAAGAAAAGTAATCTAGGATGGTCAGATTAAAGATTCTGTTTCTGAACAGCACTTTCGTGCATGCTCTACACAGAGCTCCATAGTTTCCTGCTGAAATGTAATTACAGAAAATATTTTTCATGTATTAATTATCTCTGCTTTAAAAAAAAATGTATGTTGTGAGCTGTCAGAAAGTGAGACTTTAATAAACCAATGTCTTTGTTTGCCTTTGCTTCTAGAAAACAGAGCCACTATAATGCCTGGCATGCCCAATGTCTTCTCTTGCCTGTGGAAAGTTGAGTTTATCCTGAAGTATCATACCAGGTTTAGTCTGTAAACTATATCAAGCATATTTCAAGTAGGACAGTATTCAAAGTTTATAAACTCACTAGGCTCTAGCTACCAACCAATCAGCAAAACTGAACCATCAAAAAATTATTGATGTTATGTGTAGCTGTACCCGTGTTAGAGGGTTTTTCTGGGTCCCTGACTATTCATGAGATTTTACAGATGCCTACTGAAATCCAGGCCCTGTACATCCACAGCAAGGGCTCTCCCCTTCATCCTGCTGTAGCCCTGATGGTCTTTCTAACAACAACAACAACAACAACAACATAAACAAAAATAACTTAAAAATATATATTTTAATCCTCACCGAAGGATATGTTTATTGATTTTAGAGAAAGAGGAACAACAGAGAGACAGAGAGAAACATCAATGTGAAAGAGAAACATCAGTCAGTTGCCTCCTGCACACGCACTGACCAGGACTGAACCTGCAACCTAGGTATGTGCCCTGACCAGGAACTGAACGCACAACCTTCTGGTGTGCAGGATAATGCTCCAACCAAATGAGCCACCTGGCCAGGGCCAAAACACTTCTTTTTTAAAGGAGAGGGGTAGCCCCTACATACATGTAGCTAACAAATTTCTCTTTTAAAATTGGGTCTTTGAAGATTTCACACTTTAGAAACAGTGCCTGTAACCAGACCCTCCAAATCACTTTACTCTTTATGGATCTCTTTTACCCCAACTTATTAGCAGAGCATGGGAGGAGGAAAGAAAGAACAGTAACTGTGCAGCTAGGACAGCTTGTGGAGAGTATATGGTTATCCCATCATTTGCGTTCAAGGAAGAGATGAAGCTTGAGTGTCAGAGAGACCTGGATTTAAGTCCTGGCTGTGCTTCCATGTATAAGCCCTGGCCTCTCAGGGTCTGTCTGCTCCTCTGGAACAATAAAGCTAATGATGCTGGCTCATCAAGCATAGACAGAGTGGATATTCAATGAGAGTTGGCAGCAGGAAGAGATGGAGTAAGGATTACATTAACTTTGCAAATTAGTCACTAAAATCTAGAAAAAGAAAAGTTATGCAAATATCTGGGCTTAGGGATTTTCTTAAACTATTTAAAATGGTGACTGAATGTAGGTAAAAGAAAATAGCATGTCTTAAGTGTTCAATGAAATGTCCCTTCTTGATCTTTCCTCCCGGAGAGGCCATATACATGCGTGTATGCTATGCACAAGCACAAAGCACCCTGAGGACTGGGTAATGGGAGAGAAAGAGAACCAGCAGGTTTCAGGGGAGGTTGCTCTCTAGAAAGTCAATAGTAATATGACCAACATTTTGTAGTTTCAGAGGTTAGAAAAGTCTCCTTGCAGATAATACTGTCTTATGTACACATAGAGTGCATTCCAAAGTAACTGACACATATGTTACTACACGTCTATTGATTTTGCTATTCTTATTCAGCCAAGAAGAAATTAGAGCATACTTCAGGGTATAATATCTGCATTAAAAGACTACATGTGCTGTTTATTTTTATGAATCAAGCACTCAATTTATAGTTATTTGCTCTTAATTTGAGGCTTGAACTGAAATTCTTTCTTTTGAAGATATCTAGTTAATTGTAAGAGTAGCACATAAACTATAGACTGAAACAATCCCAAAATATTATGTGTGTTCATAATTCATGTCAAAAATAACTCATTTTTTTTAATCTGTAGAGAAAAACAGCAGAGCACCTATATCAGAAAAGAAGTAAACATTGGATTAGAATTTAGTATTTTTTTAAAATATTGTGACAACTAAGTTTTTTTAAGGATATGTTAAAAGATATAATTTTATTTGGGTAGAGGTTTAAAGTACAATAGTGACAAACTATTAATATTGATGTTTTGATATTTTGATAATAATTATATTT
The DNA here is from genome assembly GCA_004026585.1 of Noctilio leporinus. Taxonomy (NCBI): domain Eukaryota; kingdom Metazoa; phylum Chordata; class Mammalia; order Chiroptera; family Noctilionidae; genus Noctilio; species Noctilio leporinus. The sequence continues at coordinate 32,037 of PVIW01000673.1, read as the reverse complement.
CAATGATGGAAAGAAATGTCACCCATAAATGAATCTTAACTTTTGGTTCAGCTGGTTAATAGTTTCTAGTAGGTCATAATGCATTAACTCTAGTTCTTCTAATTTAGCACTATTCTTTAAGTCATTATACCTTTTTGTAGAATTCCCTTTATTATAGCATATCAGCAAGACCCCAGTTACCATTATACTCATTTTGTTCAAGGAGAAAAATTAGGTTTCTCAGTCATAGACCCTACTTAACTTGAGTCACATTCTCAACAGAAGGGGTTATTTTGCTTTGTTTTGTTTTGTTTTTTAGCTTAGGAAGGCCTCTGTCATGAAATCATGAGAAAATTGTAGTATCAAAAGAAACAGGAATAGTGGACCATTAATAGATCAGAAAATAAGGCTAATGATGTAAAGTCTGATTTAAACTATATCCAACCCTTAGAAAATTTATTCTTAGCTTTTATTATTGTTTTCTGTAAAATGCCTTTGGCAAATATGCTTAATACTTCAGAAAACCTGTCTTTTGGGAAGCACCATTATGCTCATCTTCTATTGTAATATTCATACCACAGACTATAATAGCCAACTTCAAATGTGAATCTTTGCAAGTACCAGTCTGGTTCTCCCATCACCATTTATTGAAGAGGCTGTCTTTACCTCATTGTATGCTCCTTCTCCCTTTGTCAAATATTAAATGACTGTAGAGACTTAGGTTTATTTCTGGACTCTTTATTCTGTTCCATTGATCTATGTGTCTGTTCTTATTCCAGTACCAGACTGTTTTGATTACAGTGGTCTTGTAGTATAGTTTGATTTGGGGTATTGTGATCCCTCTACTTTGCTCTTCTTTCTTAAGATTGCTGAGGCTACTTAGGGTCTTTTTTTGGTCCCACATACATTTTTAATATATTTGCTCTAGATATATGAAATGTTAGTATTTTAATAGGAATTGAGTTGAATCTATAGATTGCTTTGGATAGTATGGTCATTTTAATGATATTAAGTCTTCCAATCCATGAATATGGTACATGCTTCCATTTATTTGTATCTTCCTTAATTTGTTTCTTCAGTGTTCTATAGTTTTCCAAGTATAGGTTATTTATACTCTTGATTTATTCCAAAGTACTTTATTTTTCTTGTTGTTATAATAAATGGGATTTTTCCTAGTTTCTCTTTCTAATATTTCCTTGTTGGTATACCAAAAAATGCCATTGGTTTCTGAATATTAACATTGTATCCTGCTATTATGGTAAACTTACTTATTAGGTCAAGTAGTTTTTATGGTAGAGACTAGAGGATTTTTTATATATACCTTCCTATCATCTGAGAATAATGACATTCTTACTTCCTCCTTTCCAATTTGGATGTCTTTTATTCCTTTTTCTTATCTCATCACTATGGCTAGAACTTACAGTACTGTGTTAAAAAAGAGTGGTAAGAATAAACATCCTCAGCCCTGGCTGGTGGCACAGTGGATAAGTGCCGGGCTATGAACCCAAAGGTCGTTGGATCAATTCCCCAGCCAGGGCAACATAACCAGGTTGCAAACCAGGTCTCCAGCCAGGTCCGTGGCAGAGGCAGGTGAAAGGCAACCATACATTGATGTTTCTCTCCCTCTCTGCCTCTCTCTCTTCCCTTCTCTCTGAAAAATAAATAAAATCTTAAAAAAAAAAAAAATGGACATCCTCATCTTGTTCTTCTTGATCTTAAGGAAAACACTTTCAGTTTTTGCCTCTTGAGTATAATATTGGCTGTCAGTTTCAGGTTTATGGCTTTTATTATGTTGAGGCATGCTCCTTCTATTCCCACTTTGCTGACCACCAACTTTCACCATATACCAAAATAAACTCAAAATAGTTCAAGATTAAAATATAAGTCCTGACACAAAAGGTTCTAGAGGAAAACATAGACAGAAAAGTTTCAGACATCCCATATAGCAATATTTTTATGATACATCTCCTAGAACAAGAGAAATAAAAGAAAAAAATTAACAAATGGGACTACATTAAACTAAAAAGCTTCTACACAGCTAAAGAAACTATCATCAAAATGAAAAGAGGATTGGCCATATAGGAGAACACACTTTTCCAATGATACATCAGGCAAGGGTTTGATCTCCAAAATATATAAAAAACTCATATGACTCAAAACCAAGAAGACAAGCAATCCAATTTAAAAATAGGCAAAAGCCCTGGCTAGTGGCACAGTGGATAAGGTACTCGACTATGAACCCAAAGGTCACTGGTTTAATTCCCCAGCCAGGGCATATTACCAGGTTGCAAGCCAGGTCTCCAGCCAGGCCCATGGCTGAAGGCAGGTGAAAGGCAACCATACATTGATGTCTCTCTCCCTCTCTGCCTCTCTCCCTTCCCCTCTCTCTGAAAATAATAAATAAAAGTTTTAAAAAATAGGCAAATGATCTGAACAGAGACTTCTCCAAAGAGGACACACAGAGAGCCATATACATATGAAATGATGCTCAATCAACATCAGAGAGATGCAAATTAAAACCACACATTCACTCCTGTCAGAATGGCCATCATTAACAAATAACAAACAAGTGCTAGCTAGCAAGGACATGGAGAAAAGGGAACCTTGGTGCATTACTGATGGGAATGCAGATTGGTGCAGCCACTGAGGAAAACAATACAGAATTTCTTCCAAAAACTAAAATTGGAACTGTCATTTTATCCAGTGATCCCACTGCTGGGATTATACCTTCAGAACCCTGAAACACCAATTCAAAAGAACCTAAGCACCCCAATGTTCATAGCAGCACTATTTACAATAGCCAAGTGCTGGGAATAGCTTAAGTGCCCATCAGTAAATGAGTGGATTAAAAAAAAAAACTGGTACATTTACACAATGGAATACTACACAGCAGAAAGAAAGAAGGCACCCTTACCTTTTGTGACAGCATGCATGGAATTAGAGAATATTATGCTTAAATAATTCAGTCAGTAAAAGACAAATACCATATAATCTGACTTGTAAGAGGAATCTAATGAACAAAAAAAGCTAATGAACAAAATAGAACCACAGTCATGGAAACATGGAACAGAATGACAGTGAGCAGAGGGGATGAGGGTAATGGTGGAAAAGGTAAGGGACTAGACAAAGAATTTACATGAATTACCCATGGACATGGACAACAGTGAGAGAATTGACCGTGGAGGAAGTTGGAATGGGTGGAGGAGGGCAAAGGGGAAAAAACTGAGACAATTATAATAGAAAAACAATACAAATAAGATGAAATAAAATGTAATGTGAGACCCCTAATGTGGATGACCAGGCAGGCTGGAGCCCAGCATCCTCTAGCTGGTTTCATTTGTACTTACCAGATCTACTTCCTCAAAATCCCCTCAATCCCCTCAGGGTATTTGGCTTATTCTGTCACCAGCTTTGTTTAATGTCACCTGGGACCTCCTGACATCCATAAGATATTATCCTTTCAGCTCCTGTCATCCTTGGCAGCACTGCTGAGTATACTTTCTCTACTGAGACTCTCCTTAGCTTCACGGACATTACTCCATCTTGGTTTTCTGGTCTTTCCTCTGCTAAGTTCTGCCCTCTTCCTGCTCCCTGCAGGGGTGCTATTCATCCAGTCTCATTCCTCTATCTTCAGATCTTTCTTCCCACCTTCTTCTCAGAAAACCCATCAAGCCATAGGAACCCCAGGATTTGGGGCATCTAAGACTTCATTTTTTATCATCACAATGCTTGGGACAGCTTTTCCCTTCAAATATCTCAAACATCCCTTGTATGCTGAGAAACCCCATATTCAAATCTCTTATATCTGATCTGTCATGAAATCCTGCCTGTTACAGCTCTTCAATCTTTTTGATTATCCCTTTTTCCCCATTCCCACTGACACTGCCTTAAATCAGACCCTCTTCATTTCTCCTTCAAAATGAAAGTAGTATTGTAACTAGTCCCCCTGAGTTCAGCCTTAGTCCTTCCAATCAATTTATCACACCACTGCCAGAGCAGTCTTTGCTTTCCTTTATTTTTATTTCATTTTACTTTTAATAAGAATTGCATATATTTACAGTATACACTATGATGATTTGACATACAGGGATGAGCAACAGTATGATTATAGTTGAGTATGCGAAACAGTTTATTCTTGTACAATGTTATTAATTATTCATTATTAATTCATATTACAAAAAGTGGAATTTATTAAAAATTATATATTTATTCTTACATGTTTAAACTTCAGTCACCTTCAAAGTACTCTCCATTTTATGCAATACACCTATCAAGACTTTTCCCACTGCTCAAAATAGTTTTTGAACTCCATGTTGATGCCTTTCAGTGCTTCTGCCGTTTTTTGTTTCACCCCTTCCACATGGCAAAATGTTTCCCTTTGAGGATTCTTTTCATCAGAGAAACAAACAGAAGGTTGGGGCATGAGGGTTATGCCATTTTTGGTCAAAAACTGCTTAACACTCAGTGCAGTGTGGGAAGGTATACTTACAAATCACCCATCATGAAATGGGCAAATGCATTGAAAGAGCCTTCAAAAACAAAATTCACTGAAGCTGAACATAGCCTCTCACAACAATGCCAGCTGGTACACTGACAAAGATGGGTTCCTAGAACACTCACCTAGTGGAGGAAGCCTGTACTTCAAGGGGCCTTCCAGAAGATAATTCCACTTTTTTGCCCTTGTATTTGTCATATTGCTGTTGTTATTTCATATTCTTACTTATGATTTATCTTCTAGGTAATGGTGGCTGGTAATTTAACCTACCTTTGCCCACCCCTGTGTGTGTGTGTGTGTGTGTGTGTGTGTGTGTGTGTGTGTTTATAGAAATGGTTATCACTATCAAGCAAATTAGCAGATCTTCTTAAACCTTAGCAATTTTCTAGTATTCAGTACAGTATTATTAATTGTAGTCTTCATTTTGTACATTAAATCTCTAGAGTTATCCATCTTATATAACTTCAACTTTATACCCAATAGCTCCTGTTTCCCCTACTTCTCCACGCACAGCAACCACCATTCTACTCTCTGATTCTATGCATTGGACTTTTTTTAGATTCCACATATAAATGAAATCACACAGTCTTTTCTTTCTGTGCCTGGCTTATTTCACTTACAATAATGTCTTACAGGTTTATAAATTGTTAATCTGATCACCTTGCTTCCAAACTTCAAGTAGTCAGAGAAACCTTTTACCCACAGGATGGAGTTCAGTGCTTTTGGACACCCCCATTTAGACGTTTTACAAAGCAACTCAAAGTCACTCAAAGCACTCCACAGCTTAACTTCTGCCCCACTCTTCAGCTTTGTCATTTTTCTCTCTCACACAAGTATCCATTTCTCCAATCAGATCCCAAATAGTTATGTCCTCTTTTGCCTCTATACTTTTTCACATATTGTTTCCTTGATCTTTGATACCCTTTACCTGCTTCTTTTCCTGATTAACTTCTACTTGTTCCAAGACACAGTTTGGATGACACCTCTTCCAGGAAGCTTTCTCAGCAACCTTCACTTTCAGCTAGGTGACATGGCACTGTACTGCCATTCTACCAGGGCATTACTATCCTAGCCCTTACCAGGCTATGCTACATCATCTATTCACCTGCTTCTCAAGGACATAGACCACACTTCTGTGTCTTTACATCCAAATGCCTAGATCAGTGTATGACAAATCATTAATAACAATAATTTGGTAAGTGAATTAATTGAACTCTAATTTTATCAGATGACTCCCAAATCTGTATCTTGAGCCCTAAACTTGCCTTCAGTCCCATATTTTCTAACAACATCTGTACATACATACTTTGGTATCCCACTGTCTTCTCAAAATTCAAACACCTAAAAATAAATTTGTCATCTGCACACTGAAACAAGATCCTCTTCTGTCATCCCAATTTCTATTCCTGGTACTAGCATTCTATCAGTCAAGCTTACTCAAACCTTCAAGTCATCGTGGGCTGCCTCCTGCCTTTACCTTACATGTGAAGTCTTTCTCCTAATCTAGTCAACTCTTCTTTTTTGAAACATATTTCTTCTTTGCACACCCCCACTACCACTAACCAATCTTTTCATATTGAATCCTGAAAGTTTTGCTAAATTTCATAGACTCTTCCCTGGTTTTTTTTTATATATATAACACACAGCTGTCAGATTCTTGCTAAAGCATGGCTCTCATTTCAAAAGCAGCCAGTTATTTATAAGGCATAAAGCAAAAATGCTTGAATCTGGGCTTTGTTCCACCTGTGGTGCCAGCAGTAAAGAAGAGCTCCTGGGGACAGAAACACAGGTTTCTATATATACCCTCTGTGTGACACTCTTCAGCACAGTAAGACCCTTAAGATATATTAGTTAAGTAGATAAACCTGGCCAAAGCCTTCATTGCTTTGGACCAAATGTCCTTATAAGAAGCATTAGTCTACTTTTCTGAAATAACTGCGTTCTTTCTAACAGAAACTTCAATCCATACCTCACACCATATACGAAAATTTACTCAAAATGAAGCCTAGACCTGAGTGTAAAAATTAAAACTCTAAAACTTTGAGAAGAAAACCTTTGTAACTTTGGGTTAGGCAAAGAGTTCTTAGATATAACTATAATATGATCCATAAAAGGACAAGTTGATAAATGAACTTCATGAAGGTTAAAAACTGCTCTAGAGAAGATTCTAAGAACCACAGACTGAGATAAAATATTTTCAAGTCACATATCTAATAATGACTTATATCCAGAATATATAAAATGTTTTCAAAACTTGATGAACAGTTCCATATTTTAAAAATGAGCAAATTACTTGAAAATACATTTTTCCAAGAAGATATAGGCACATGAAAATATGTAGAGCATCATTATTCACTGGGAAATGAAAATTAAATCACAATGAGAAACTACTATCTTTTTTTATTTTTAATTCTGGCAAAAGAAAACTAGTCTGTAGTGACAAAAAGCAGATGAGTGATTGCCTTGAAAGGAGGCACAGGAAGGTTAGGAAAGCAAGATTACAAAGGGCAAGATTACTTTCGGGAGTAGTGGGTATATATGTTTATTATGTTGATTGTGATGATGGCTTCACAAACGTATACATAGATCAAAACTCCACAAAAGATACACTTTAAGCGTGGGCAGTTTATGGTTTGTCAATTATACATACCTTAATGAAGCTATTTTAAACATCATTCTTTTTTATAAAAAAATAAAATAAAATAAATCATTTACTCATCAGTATGGCTCCCAGTGACTTCTTTTAGAATTGTGGAACATTTGAGTTGGTTTAGAGTTTCACCACCCCATTTTACAGGGGAGGCTATGTAGAACAGACAGTAGAAAACTAACCTTCAATCAAACTCACTTCAGTTAAAATTGGCTCTGCTCTCTGCCCTCTTCACCTCCCCAAACCCCAGTTTCCTCAACTCTAAACTGAGGTTAATAGAAGTTGTCTCTTAGGGTCCTTGTGAGAATTCAGTGTGATAATACATGTAAACCCCTAGGCAGCACCTGGCATGTGCTCCATAACTGGCAGCTATTATTAAGAAACTGAAACCCAAAAAGGTAAAGTGACTAGCTCAAGGCCATGCAGTTATGTCATAGCAAGGTGAACCTTAGAGTCTTCTCACCTGCCTCCTAATTTCATGATTTTTCCTTTATGAGCTGTGATCTTTCAACTGTACTTTGCAACATTAAACACATTGCTTAGTAACAGAAGTGAAACCAAGGGGCCCCCAAGTAGATTATAACACCAGATAAAGTCAGTGCAACAGCAAGAAGTAACAGAGCTGTCACTCAAAATTCTGCACGGCCACTAGAACTGTGCAACTGACACAGACACCATGTTGGGACCATTTGTATATGATAGCAAGCACAGCACAGCCTTCAACTGGGATTCGTGTGGGTAGAGCTGAAAAAGTGGGACAGCAAAACTCAGGAACTTCTCTGTATCACTATCATGAATTCTTGATCTAAGATCCAGAAACCTGAAAGGGTTCATGCATAATCTTTCAGGGCTTTAGAAACCCCTTGAAATGGTATAAATAAAATACACACACACACACACACACACACATTTCAACTTTATAGCTTTTACAAAATTATTAAAGAGGTAAGTCCTCCTAAAATATTAAGAACAGATGATATAGGTAGTAAGCCAATTTTAGAGACAGATAAATTACAAAAAATCATAACCATTAAGAAGTCATACTGAAATATAACTTGATAGAGTAAGTTTGGTCTGTTTCTTGGGATTAAATGTGAAATAAAACCAATAAGCAACACTGAGGCTGCCTTCAGGGTTACAAGCAAAGGGAAGACTCCATCAAAGGCAGGGCCACGGACAATTGGTCTGACAGTTGGGGTTGGCTTAAACAGTAGGTAGCTGGTTAATTGTGTCAAAACAAAATTGGTTAATTTTTTACTACCCTAACCCCAATTAAATCTTAATAAAATTCTTGTGTGTAACATAACCCAGATTCTTTCAAAGGGCTTTCAATGATGCTGGAAAACAATGGTCATTCTCAATCTGAAGCATTTGTAGGCTGCTTTTTAAAATCTCAGATTTTTCTAAGTACTTATCTAGCAATGGGTGGATTCTTTATAGGGTAAGAAAAGGAAAATACCCATGAGGAAAGGGTGGTGATTAAAGCTTACTTTTCTCAGACTGGATAGTGAAATCAAAGTTTAAAAGGCTTCTACAGATGGGGTTGGGGGAAGATTAATAATTAATGTATGGCAGCCACACAAAAATTTTGAAATGTAAATCTGATGAACACAAAGTGGTGTATTATGATGAGCAAGAACAATGAGGGAAAATGGGAGGAGGAGGGTCTTTTGCTCAAAGACAGAATAGAAAGGAACACTGGATGGGTTTGCATCACCCTCCCTCCTTTTTTTTAATGCTTACTTTTGTTTGGGCAGGGACAACCCAGGAAAGTTATGAGAGAGTGAGGAGCGGAGAGACTGTTTAACCAAAACAAATCAGGTTCGTTTGCAGCCTTCCCAAGAGTCTTTGTCTTAAAAAAAAGAAAACGGGAAAGTTTAACACACTTTCGTCTGTGCTTTGCCAGCCAGTTGCCTCCACTTCCCATTTTCTTCCCATTCTTTTCGCTGTCGCTCTTACTACAGATTCTTTTTAAAAAATCCATCCCAATTTTCCTCTAATATTTGTGTATAATTTTTCCTCTTTTTACTCAGCTCCTTTTGAAATGCCTCCCTTTGTGTCTCCGCAGGCGGGGGGAGGGGGCAGGGTCTTTGCTCTCCTCTTTGGCCCAGTTTCCGGGCGCTGGGGGCTTGCCTGGGCTCTCAGGAGAATTGCGCAAATTGCACCCGCGCTTCCGTTGGAAGAGCCACTCATCCAGGCAGCCCCGTGCTGTGCCCGAGTGCATCAAGGCCATGTCAATCCCTTGATGCTGCCTCATGCTGTGATCTTCCTTTGCAGTGTGTCATATGTCACGATGGGTTTTCCCACAATGCATTCTTTAGTTCAGTGGGGGGGGGGGGGGGGGGGGGGGGT
>PVIW01000673.1:0-22461 GCA_004026585.1 Noctilio leporinus | reverse complement strand
GGCAAGAAAATTTGGAATTGCAGACAATCTTCATGAGTTCATTGATCCATCTGTTTGCGCTAAATGTATTTACACAACAAATAATGCTATAAGGTGTTTTATATTTTCTACACAGAGCTTAATCATGAAACTGTGAGAAAATTTGCAGAAGCCAGAGAAGCTATATGAATGGACTGTTGAGAAATCATACCTAACCTCATGAAAATGTCAATTTTTAATTGCCAGTTCATCATTACTTTACCTTTTCTTTAAAAAATAATCATCATGAAGAATAGTTTCTTTGTTATTTAAAATAACCAAATGTGATTTCTGGTGGAAATGGAGTGTAGGTAAACAAGGTATTTGCTTCCTCCCACAACCACATCCGAATTACAACTACACTATACAGAGAACAACCATCATTAAGAGCCACCTGAAATCTGGCCCCATGGCAGTCCTACAACTAGGGCATTATAAAAACCACATCAAGATGGTAGGAAGGGTGGAGACACAGAATGGGCCGCTCCTACACTATGTGAAGTGGCTAAAAAACTAGAAGGGATATCTCAGCTGCAGAGGTCCCCCTGAGGAGGGAGGAGTCCCAGCTCCCACCCCAGGCCTCCCAGCCCAGAGTTCCAGCACCAGGAAGAGAAGTCCCTGCAACTTCCAGCTGTAAAAACCAACTGGGATTGAGGCTGAGGGAGATGGAGGGCCCCTAGTCCCAGGCAGTTCCTCTTAAAGGCCCTCGTAAGACTTACTCTAATTCGCTCCCTCTAAGCTCTGGCACTGAGGCATCAGCTTGAAAGGTACCAGATACATGCTAGGAGGAACTGAAATGTCCAACATCAGGATGAGAGCTGGGGGGGAACAGCTTGCTCCAGGCAGAAGTGCTAGCAGAGGCCATTGTTCTTATGCTGAGCTCTCCTCCTACAGAGCCAGCAGGCAGGCACCATGTCTGAGATTCCATCAACCTGGCTCACACCGTTTGCCCCACCCTGGTGCTTCCCTGAGGCCACACCACACTCCACCCAGGTTTCAGGCCCACCAAGCTGTTTCCAGTGGTTTTTCTATAAAATGGCCTATTAGCTCATGCTTCAGATTTTCCTAAAATTTCTCAAACAAGCAGCACTTGGCCTCAGAGAGCCACCGTGCCTTTCACTAAGTGGCCCCAGACCCAACACTGGCAGCAGCCAGTATCGGTTCACAGCTTGGCCTCACCTAGGCATCTGCAAGCCCAGCATAAATAGCAGCATCTGCAGACGGCTTTGTAGCTCATGCCAGGTGGCCCCAAGTAGAACACAGATGAGAGTTGACCTTGGGCTGCACCTCCCAGGGTGCCCAAGAGCCAGCCCACCCAGTAGACAGCTTCAGACCATGTTGAATCAGCACCACCCAACCACCTCCACAAGCAACATTCAAGAGGTAGACTCAGCAGGCACCAGAACCTGACTGAAGTAAGTCCTGCTGTGTGGGGTGGGCCCCCGCACAAAATGAACCTCCACAGTGGTCAGAGCCAGTCCTTGCTGACTGGCCTAGACGTAAATCTCTCCCACTGGTGTGCCAATAGCAATCAAGGCTCAACTATAACAGATAAGTGAACACAGCCCACTGGCAGGGGGTACACACTGGGAGTGCACAGTTTGGGTAATCGGGGAGGCTGCACCATTGGACTCTACAGAGCATCTAGTACAGTAAGCCACTCTGTAGAGCCTGAGAGACATAGCAGGTCTACCTGATATATAGAAACAAACACAGGGAGGCTGTCAAAATGAGAGGACAAAGGAACATGTCCCAAGTGAAAGAATAGAACAAAATGCTAATTAAAGAACTAAAGAAAATAGAGAAAAGCAATCTGCTAGGTACAGAGTTGAAAACACTAGTCATAAGGATGCTCAATGAACTTAGGGAAGGGTATATGAACTTGGTGAGAACTTCAACAAAGAGATAGGGAACATAAAATGGAACTAGAAACCATAAAAAAGAACCAGTCAGAAATGAAGACTACCATAACTGAAATGAAGACTTCATTACAGGGAATAAACAGTACAGTAGGTGAAACAGAGGATCAGATGGGAGATTTGGAAGATAAGGAAGCAGAAAATACCCAAGCAGAACAGCAAAAAGAAAAAAGAATTTTAAAAATGAGTATAGTAAAAGGAGATTCTGAGACACCTTCAAGCATATCCAACATTCGCATTATGGGGAAGGTGCCAGAAGGAGAGAAGAGAGAGCAAGGAATTGAGAGCCTATGCAAAAAAATAATGATGGAAAACTCCCCTAACCTGGTGAAGGATATAGACATACAAGTTCAGGACACACAGAGTGTCCCAAACAAAATGAACCCAAATAGGCCCATACCAAGACACATTATAATTAAAATGCCAAAGGTTCAAGATAGAGAGAGAATTCTAAAAACAAGAAGAGAAAAGCTGTTACTTACATACAAGGGAGCTGCCATAAGACTCTCAGCATATTTCTCAGCAGAAACTTTGCAGACCAAAAGGGATTGGCAAGAAATATTCAAAGTGATGAAAAACAAGGACCTATAACCAAGATTACTCCACCCAAAAAAGCTACCATTTAAAAATCAAAGGACATATAAAGAGCTTCCCATGTAAGAAAAAGCTAAAGGAGTTCATTGCCACCAAACCAGTATCATATAAAATGTTAATGTGCTTTCTTGAAGAAAAAGGAGGAGAAGGAGAACAAGGAAAAAGAGAAGGAGAAGGAAGAGAAGAAGAAGGAAAAAAATATGAACAATAAAATAGCAATAAATGCATATCTATCAATAACTGAATCTACAAAACAAAATAAATGAACAAGTGGACAGAAACAGGTTAAAAAAAAAAAAAAAAAACATTTTGATGTCTGCCAGATGGGAGGGGGTTGGGGGATGAATGAAAATGTGAAAGAGATTAAGAAGTACACATTGGTTGTCACAGAATAGTCATGGGGATGTAAAGTACAGCATAGGAAATAGAGTCAATAATATTGACATAACTATGTATGGTGTCAGATGGGTGTGAGATTTATCAGGATGATCATTTAATAAGTTATATAATGTATAATCACTCAGGTGTACACCTGAAACTAATATAATATAAAGTATGCCAACTTTAATTTTAAAATTAAAAATTATTTTTAAAAACAAATAAAACATAAAGTAACCAATTTTGATGCCCTTAATCTCTTTCTGAGGAAGTATGAAGCCTTCTCTCTGGCGATTGTATTTAGTCTAACTCATCACAATCTCTTTTACACAAACCACATATTATAACATGTAAGGCATGTGTAGGTGTTTATGAAAACTTCTTACATCCATCCCACCTGACTTTTAGACAGAAGAAAGGAAACAAACAAGATGTTAATTCTTAGGGCATCTTAAAGGATCAGTGAAAAAAGACAGACTTCTTCCCTATCTCTGGAGGTTTCACAGTTTAAAGTGTTTTTTTTTTTTAAATCATATCAGTTAACAGTCATTTGGTAAGAGGCAGCCCTCTGTGCCCCTGCTATGCAGTATCAGCATCAACAGGGAATTTGTCAGAAAGGACCTCAGGTACCTCCCCAGATCTAACCAATTCAGAATCTGCATTTTAACAAGATCTCCAGATGTTTTGTTTACATGTTCAAGTTTGAAAACACTGCACTGTGGTGCTGTGCAAGTTTCTGAAAAGACAGCCTGAACCTGTTGCATCTAGAATTTTTGCACTTAGGTCACTCAACAACTTTGCCTAGTGTAGGTAAAACACCCTCATGAACTACAAAATGGTGTTCTCCATATTAGCAGAGGAAGAGAAAGTCAAATAGAAACACTTACTAGGTGCAAATGTCTCTTTTCTCTTTATCGAAGAAATGCATATAAAGTATATGTAATTTTATAATGTACATGAAAATGGCTTAGCAGCAAAACAGAGACAGATTCTGAATTGCTGCAACACTAAATGGAGGATGGAAAACCCAGATAAATGTTAAAACAAAATAATTCAAATTTGCAGGTTGTGCTGACTACATAATTCTGAAAGAGTTTGCAATATGATATTCTACCTTGTATCATTTAGATACTTACACTATACATAAATTGAAAATTGTTATTTTTGTCCTTCTGAAATGAACTGCTGAATATGTGTGAGCCCAGGTTTACAAAGCTTGCTTGTTCTCCCCCTCTCTTTCTTTTAACATTCTTTTTTATTTATTTTTATTGTTGTTGTAATACAATTGTTTCATTTTCCCCCCATTGCTCCCTTATTGTCACACCATGATCAGTTGATGCCATACCATGTCTCCTCATTCAACTGAAAGTATTCTTTAAACTCCTTGGTAGATTGTATCCTCCATACAGCTCTGTTCCACCTCTGCCCTCATAAACACACTTGTTTTACCAATTCTACTCTAATTTATAACAAGGTGAATTCTTCGGCAACATTTATTATAAGATTCATGCTTGCTTATTGATACTTGCATTTTATCACATGTTTCTAAAAGTGAAAATCCTATTTGACTGATGAAAAAGCTGAAAAAGTTCAAAGAATTCTTTAGAAGTGTTAGCTATAAACAATCATGAAAGAGTGTTCCCAACTATAGCGAGGCAGGCCTCTCTTTCCTACTCTTGAAATACCACCCAAGCATTGGGTAAGTTCTGTTTAATTTCTCATCATTTCACCTTACTCATTTTTCTCTTGTTACCCACTTTTTTAATTAGTAAATTTTCTTTGGGGGGACAGTTTTAGGTTAACAGAAAAATTAAACAGAGAGTATAGACTTACCCCTCAAACTCCTCCCACTTAGTTTCCCTGTTATTCACATCTTGCATTAATGTGACGTATATGTTGTAATATTAATACATAATTAACTAAATTCCACAATTTACATGAGTTCACTCTTTGTGTCATACATTCTAAGAATCCAAATGTGCATTTTTTAACAGCATCACTACCACAATTATTTGTGGATTATCTTTCCATCTGATTAAGAGAAATAGTCTCTAAAGAAAAGTAACGTGCCAATTTGTGACATTACCTGAGCTAAGTAGCAGTTATTGTTTCTTCTGTTTTGTGTGTGTGTGTGTGTGTGTGTGTGTGTGTGTATGTTCTTCTTGACTCTACATTCCAGCTTTTTCTCACCAAGTCATCCATTCAACCAATGTTTATTGAGCAGCTATTGCAGTCAAAGGATCATGGTAGGGATTACCTACTGGAAACCCAGGAATATATCTAACATGGACTTCACTGTGGAACCCATGCTCAGGTAGGAGTGATAAGACATGTATATAACCATTGAAGAGAGAGTTCAGGAGAAAAGTCATGGCAAGTTGAGTGAGTGGAAAAGGGTGAGCTCTTTGTGGGGAAGTCAGCACTTGAGAGCCTGAAAAGACAAATATAATTTGAAGATGCATCCATCAAATAAAGGGAGTGGCTGAGAGAGAACACTTCTGGTGAAAGCACTGAAGATAGACAAATGTGGATCTTATAAAAAAGCTAGGAGTTCAGATTGATTGCCCATGGGATAAGTGAAGGGCAGGAATGGTTAATAAAGCTGAGAGTGAATTATTCATTTCCGTGTTGAATATTCTTAGAGCCTTCAGAAAGGTGCTTCTCAAATTGAGGTAACAAGACACCGCAAGGCTGCTTCCTGGAGCTAAGTTTCTCATAGCCTGCTACTTGGATCCGCTAAACAGAAGCAGTCTCCTGGGATCCTTATTTCCAAGCCTTGTCTTACACATACCTATCAGGGCCTGGGGGAGAAACCAGGAATTCACATTTTAGCAAGCATTCCAGATGGTCCTTATATATAGTAAAACAACTGGGAACTGTGCAAGGGCAAAATATTATTTTATCATCATTTTAATGAGATACAAAATTCACAAAAGTTTTTCAAAATAAACACAAGACTTCAAAAATTTATCTATGAGGTAAATACATAATCCCTCACATCTCTCATTGAGAATATTTGGACAAAAGCCTATGAGAAGCACTATATCAAAAGCAGACAGAGGACTCAAATATGCTGCTAATATGTTGAAACATCCACAAATTCTGTGGCGTAAACTGCTATACATATTGACTTTATCTGCAATGATCAGTTTTGGTCCCCTCCACACACACACACCCTAGTTTAATGGCTGACCATAATAATGTCACTTGGCTATTCTTGAAAAAAACAGCTACTAAATGTTGATGATAAATACTGCTGTGATATTTATGTGAAAATCCTAAAATACTTGAGAAAATGTTTTAAGGGTGCACAGGGTGGCATAGCCATAAATTCTGAGTAATGCTGCAGTTAGACAGGGACATAAAGTTCATAGGCCTCTGGTTTTCTGGACCATTTTGTGTATTGTCCTGTACATTCACACCACCTTTCTTAGTCTAACTGGACACTGAGCTCTTCCTAGCTGGTTAACTATTGAACTAAAGATTTGAAGAATGTCATTATCATCTGAGTTCCATTTGCTTCTCAAGTAATCCTCATCTGCAATGAGAAATCAATTCAATGGCTAGTGTGCAATCAGAATACCCAAACAATGATTCTGGGCCATTTATTTCAGATTTGTAAAGATTAAACTTTAGACTTTTCTGTCTAAGCAGAAGTGAAAACAGAAGGAAAATTGGTCTTCAAAACCGCATCCATTCCAGAATGTGCTTGAACATAATGGCTGCTGATAACAAAAATTAAAAACATTCCTTTTGAAAGAAATGCACTAAACAATGCTGATACGAGGACATAGGCAATTTATTAGCTGAAAGACAAAGAAGTTGTATAGGCAAAAACAGCCAGCCCTTAACTTATAACCATCAAATTACCAATCACTTACAAGGGCAAATGTCTATTTCCCAGGCTCCATTTTCAACTCTCACCCTATCTACCTGAATAAAGGTATTATTCAGTTATTCCCCTGAATAACTGAGTGCAACAAAGAAGATGCAAAGAAAAATTTGCCTTAGTTTATTCTGTTTTTGTGTTTTCCACAAATCACTGCTTTAGTTTATAAGACCCTATCACTGTCATTTTTTCCATTAGCACATGTCTGGAGCTCATCTGAGAGTACTGGGTAGCTACTCCCACCTCTTTAGCTATTATCCTTCCACCCTTTGTTCAATCAAAATAATTTTTTAATTTAATTTTATTATTGTTTTATTACATCCATCCCCTTTTTCCTTCCCTCTGTTCCTTTCACCACCCACCCACTTCCCCTCCAAAGTCAATCCCACTCACTGTCCATGTCCATGGTTCTTCCCAATCAAAATAATTTTTAATGTCACATCATATTTTCCTTAACAAAACCTCTCATCTTATCTAAGTTGTTACTCTTTAAGTGTCTTTGATTAGAGAATTATTCCTTTATTTTATCCTGAGCCTAAAGAAATTAACTTTTATTACAAAATCTACATCTGATAATGTGCAGTTTTCTAGCCTTTTATAATATTAAAAATCTAGGATGAGCAGGATTTTTTCCTGAAGTTCCATTCATTTTCACACTGTTTATTATTCTTTCCTATTAATCCAAACAAGAAGCCAAAATAGTTCCTTCTAAACCCACCCACTAGGGAGGATCCAGTCAAGATGGCAGCATGGGCAGACATGGCTCGCATATTCACCCAACCACATCAAGAACAACCATCAGCAAGAACCATCAGAAATCGAGTTGAATGGAAGTCTGACAACTACAGACTTTTAAAAACACATCAAGAGGGTAGGAGGGGCTTAGATGCAGAACTGGCTAATCCCTCACCCAGGTGTAATACATAAAAATTTGAGAGGGATATCTCAGGATTGAGGAATCCCAGCCCCAAACCAGGCTCCCAGCCCAGGGTTCCAGTGCCAGGAAGATAAGTCACATCAACTTCTGGCTGCAAAATCCAGCAGCGGTTTAGTCATGGAAGAAACTGCTGGAACCCCAAGAAGTTCATCTTAAAGAACCAAAACATAAACTCACTTTCTCAGATTCACTCCCTCTGAGCTCCAACACTGTGGTAGCTGCCTGAAAGGCACCAGTGTAATACAGGGAGAAACTGAAGTGTCTGGCATCAAGACCAGCAGAGGCCATTGTCTCTTTTCTAAACCCTATCCCCATGGAGCCAGAAAGCTGGAGCCCTATCTGAAATTCCATCAACCTGCCTAACACTGAACCACCTACCTGAGAAATCCTCAGAGACTCTCCCCAACCAACTTACAGGCCCACCCAAGCTGCTTTTCCGTATGAATAACTGGTCTTGGCTCATGCTTCACAATTTCCTAAATACTATCAAACAAGCAAAGCTGGCCTCAGTGAGCCTGGCACTACATGCTTAGATTTACAGCTGAGCTTCTCCTGAGAATTTCTAAGCCCAGTACAAGTAGCAGCAGACATCTCTGACTGCTTTATAGCTCATTCTGGGTGCTCCAAACAAAACACAGGTAAAAGCTGACCTTGGCCTGCACCCCAGGAAACCCCAGGGCCAGCACACATAGTGGACAGCTACAGACCACATCTGAGTATCACCATCCTGCCCCTACACAGCAGATCCTCCTTGAAGGGCAGGGGTTGGTGGTCAGTGGTCACAGCCAGTCCCTACAGCTGACTGACCTGGGTAAGTCTCTCCCATTGATCTGCCAACAGCAACCAAGACTCAACTACAAGAGGAAGATGTACTCAGCCCACACAAAGGGTGCACCTCAAGTACCCAGCTTCGGTGATAGGGTAGGCTGTGCCACTGAATCCTATAGGACATCTACTACGTTAGGCCATACTACCAAGACACAGTCAAAGCAGCTCTATCCAATACACAGAAACAATCACAGTGAGTCTGTCAAATTGAGGAAGCAAAGAAATGAAAGACAGAACAAAACCCAAGAAATGAACTAGGAAATGGAGATAGCCAACCTATCAAATGCAAAGTTAGAAACACTTGGTGATAAGGATGCTCAAAGAAATGATTATGGCCACAAAAATAAAGAAAGAAGCAAAGGTTGTACAAAGTGAAATAAAGGAAAATACATAGGGAACCGACAGTGATGGGAAGGGAGCCAGGATCCAGATAAATGATTTAGAACAAAAGAAAGAAATGAACATTCACCTGGAACAGAAAGAAGAAACATGAATGAAAAAATAAATAAGGAGAGAATTAGGAACCTCTGGAACAACTTCAAACATACCAACATGGTATGGGTGCCAGAAGGAGAAGAGGAAGAGCAAGAAATTAAAAACTTATTTTTTTAAATAATGAAAATATTATTTTAAATATTATTTTTAAAAATAATGAAAGAAAACTTCATTAATTTGGCAAAGGAAATAGAAGTACAAGTCCAGGAAACACAGAGAGTCTCAAACAAGTTGGACCAAAAAAGGATCACACCAGGACACATTATAATTAAAATGCCAAAGGTTAAAGATAGAGAATCTTAAAAGCAGCAAGAGAAGAGTTATCTACAAAGGGGTTCCTGAAAGACTATTAGCTGATTTCTCAAAAGAAACTTTGCAGACAAGAAGAAATTGGCAAGAAATATTCAAAGTGATGACAAACAAGGACTTAGAATCAAGATGACTCTATCCAATAAAGCTATCATTTAGAATGGAAGGGCAGGTAAAGTGCTTCCCAGACAAGGTAAAGCTAAAGGAGTTCATCATCACCAAGCTATTATTGTATATGTTAAAAGGACTTACTTAAGATAAAGAAGAAAACAGTGACAGGAAACTGACTCTTCAAGACTCAATAATCCAACATGGGTTTAATATTTAACAAAAATAAAATATTGAATGCCAGAAAAAGAAGAAGATCAAAACCTTGAACATTAAAATGACAACAAACTCACAACTATCAACAACTGAATCTAAAAACCAAAAACAAACTAAGCAATCAGGAAAGGAATAGAATCATCATAGGTATGGAGATCATTTGGAGGCTTATCAGCTGGGAGGGTGAAGAGAGAGAAGTAGGGAAATGGTGAAGGGATCAAGAACTATAATTGGTAGAAACAAAATAGACAGGGGATGTTAAGAATAGTATAGGAAACAGTGAAGCCAAAGAATTTACATGCATGACCCATGGACATGAACTAAGGTGGAGGAAAATTGCTGGAAGGAAAGGGGGTAACTGAAAAAGGGGGGTCAAAGGAAAAAAATTGGGACAACTATAACAGCATAATCAATAAAATATACTTTTAAAAATAAACTCACCCACTACAGCCTCCTTAAATTGCCCCCATACACAGACACACATACACAGATGTGCATACGTGCACACGCACATACTTTTCTCTGTGTTCTGTGATAACCCTAGACTACCCCAAAACAAATTTTCTTGACTAAGGCCAAACATTTGGGGTTAGTCATGAAAAGAAAGGTCCACTCAGGTTCTCAGAGCTGTATCCTCACAAATAGAATCCAATTTTTGCAAGCCCACCAAAGAATGCATCAGTTAGAGTCTATGCTTTGCAGAGCGAAATTTCCAACAGAGTGCCAAATATTTGAAGATCTTCATATCTGTTTTACCTTGACTCTATCATTGTTACTTCAACTGTAAAATTCTATAACCTCTATCTGTAGAGGAAGTCTTCAATTTAATAAGAAGCGTATTTTCCTTTGCAAAATACTATATGTATAGGATATATACATATATATGATATGACATATATGATTTTTGAACTTGTAACTTTATATTTTCAGAAATATTTCTCTGTTTCATGTAAGCAGTCGTTGATGACAAAGACTATCCAAGTCATCTTATGGACTTCTTCGCTTCTTTTTCTGGTCAATCCAAATTTAACACCTATATTTAATAGTAATTCAGTGTGAGAATAAAAATACCTCTCTGCCCATTATTGAGTGTAGAGCAGTAAAAGATAAAAAGTTATGATAGTATTCTGGTCTTGAGAGAATCAGAATGCCTATTTATTTCTCTTTTGTGGAAGTGCACTTGAAAAGTAAAACGTGAAACCCTACCCCAGTGGGAGATTAAAAGCAAAAGGAGGCTTTCCTCATAACTGCAAATGATCTGCACGGAGAGAACAAGTAAGGATGAGTTTTTGAAAATGATAAGATTGTAGCAATTCGAAGCCCTGCAAGAAATTGGCAAATTGTAAAACGACCAGAATGAGCCTCAGCAAAGCTCTAATTTTCTAGTCTCTCCCGGCCCAGCAAAAGGAGGAGATGCAGGTGGCAGGAATGATTTTCCACTTTCCAGGGTGGCCAGACCTTCTAAATCATTGGCTCCAAGAGGTTAGCTGTGTGGTCCTGGTTAAAAAGAGCACAGGTCAGTTGAGGTATCTGTAAACTCATTTCTGTTACTGATTTAAGGATGCAAAATCCTGACGGCTTTTTTTAATGTGGTGATTGGCAACATGTTATGTATATTAAGGAAATCTGAAGAAGTGACCTCCACAGCTGACTAAGTAACTCCCTTTGGAACATGATTACAAGTTATGGGAATCAGGCAAAGTGATGCTGGTTAAAGAATGGGAACTTCATCATTGGGTAAGACCCTGGAGGTACCTGGAAGCTAATGGTTGTCCATTGATAACTAACACCTTGACATCTAGAAACCAGAATTCTATCCCAGTTCAAAATTCCTTATTCTTTTACAACGAAACTAAGTGCAAATAGAACCCTAGCAATGAAACTGGGACATACCTTAAGGTCATATATACTTTGTAGATCTATTAAGACCCACACAAAAATATCTTGAAAGGTAATTGGCATTTCTTGATCATAGTCATAAAAAAGTAGACCATTAGAGATTCTAAAAAACCATCAACTTCTTATTCAGATTATATTCTCCCTATACCAATCAGCTGGTTTGGCAGTCCACTCTTCACTATTCTACCACAAATGTTAGGTACCAGCCCCACAGATCCACTTGCACTATTCCATACTGAACCTTCCTGACTTTTGATGTAGTCCCTTGGCTGTGTTCCCATAGTTGGCACCTCTGCCTTCCTTTCACACCCCAGACCTTATCCTTAGCCTAGACTCAGCCTTAAGGCTGACCCAGCTTCTTATGATTAAACCATCCACACATAACAAGGACAGAGCAATATACCACTTACATGAAAGTGAATAAATACTGTTTTCCCCTTATTCACTATAATTTCATGGCTATTTTAAAATAAAGTCTTCATTGCTAGTTATTTTCCCAATGTCAATATTGTCTTCATGGCCTTGGCTGGTAGCAAAGATCATTGGTTCAATTCCCCAGCCAGGGCACATAACCAGGTTGCAAGCCAGGTGTCCAGCCAGCTCTGTAGCTGGAGGCAGGTGAAAGGCAACCATACATTGATGTCTCTCTCCCTCTCTGCCTCTCTCCCTTCCCCTCTCTCTAAAAATAATTAAAAAATATATTTTTTAATTTTTTTAAATACTGTCTTCATTTTGTCAAAAATGAAGACTATTTTCTTCATTTTTATTGTTGAAGAAAAGATGTTAACTCAACACCTTGAATGTGGTCAAATAAGCTTTAAACTAAACTTCATGTCTTACTTTGGTCATTTTCTCTTGATCAGAAGTATAGTATACCTTTTTTAAAGGTCTCTAACCTCTTCAATTCAATCAGCTTTCATTGATTCATTCACTCAACAAACATCTGTCCTTTCCATTTTCTCAATTTTTACATTCTAAAATAACTTGTCTAAAAGTGTTTTTCTGTGACTAGTGAGTCATAAGTGATGCTTTTTATTCTTCCAATTATTTCAGTGCAAATATTTCTAAACTGCTTCTTTTTCCATTGATTTTCACACATACTTATCCTTTGTTTAATCCAAATAATGGATTTTTCTTGTTCTCTATGCCTATGTTTAGATATTTCCTTTATTTGTTATATGTACCTTTCCTTTGCAAAATAATTATGGCTACAGTGTGTAATTATGGTTTAATCACTGCATCCATTCTGTTCAATGATCCCTTTACTAAGTGGAATTACATGTCGAGTTAACACTCTTATCAAGTGTTAGTTTTCAAAGAATAAGCTCTGCAGTCTTGCTGAGTTTTTCCCAGCACTTGCCTTTCCCAGAACAAAGCATTCTTCCAGAGTGAATGGTTTACAAAAATCTGATTGCAATTGTCTGGGAGAAAAAATGAAAAAGAAAAGAATGGTGAAACTGTGTCTTCAAAACAAATATTGACTGACTTTTTAAAGATGCATTAAATGGCTTACTTTTTAAGATTCATTTTTTAAAAATGTTTTTGCATTGAAGTTTTAAAATATCGACAACTCATGCACTTCAAATGCCTGCTGTTTTCTTTTCAGGTATTTTGCTCTGAAGAAGTTTCATTGGACATAAATGAAATTAATATATAATTTCTATTTTATCTTTGATTTTTATTTTACCACTTCAAATTCTCCTCCTAAAAATAGAATGTAAACCAATCAGTAACAGATTAATATCTTGATTACTACTATTTATCTTTAAGCTCCCATGTGCTGGATACTCTGTTAGAGCATATACATGGGTCATCATCTTCTATCCACAGACAAAATGCTGTTGCCCTTATCATTATCTGCATTTTACAGATGAGTTAACAGGTTTTTAAAAGGTTAAGCAACTTCCCAAAGTCACACAAGTATTGTGATTATCACATCAATAATAAGTGACCTCATTTGAACCCACATATTGATGAGGTCTGCTAACTTTTGGGTAATATAAGCTAAATAGCATTTCCCAAGGTCATTGTGGAAAAATCTGGGAATATTACCTTAAAATCCCTGAGAAGAAGGAACCTCACACTGAGTTCAGACTTCAGCATCCACCACAGTGACTGCAATGTGCTGGGAAGGACTTTCAGTGAATCACAACATGTGAGAACTTTAAATCCCTCTAGTCTCTATTTATTGTTCATTAATCCCTACTGGCTGCTATATTATCATTTCTTATTGTAACCAAAGGATTTTAGATTACAAGCAAGAAAAACCAACCATAATTTTGCAAACTCAACCAATACCCTTTTGTAACAAACTATAGAAATGATCCCTAAAAGTATAGTCTTTCAGCCAATACCACTTTGATTTGCTGTGTCATAAATGAACCACAAACTCATCACATGTATGTATATGTGCATATACATGTATATATAATATCAATCATACTATATGATATACAACATGTTATATGTTATGGAGTTGGGAAAAGGGGGAATAGAGACATCTGTAATGGTGTTAACAATAAAACTAAAGGAAAAAAGGTTTTTTTAGATATTAAAAATAGAAAATAAGTGCTAAAAACTAATTTTTTATCTGTATATCATTTAAAAATATAAGTTATTTATGTATTTTCTCCTGTGATGTATGATATGCCTTTTAATGTAAACTCTTTTATTCAACATGATCTGAATGTGAAATATTTTGAACAATCTATATTTCATTTAGGAAGTCACCATACATGCCACAGAAATTAGCTTTGCCCAAAGAATTCAAAAACAATAAACATCAAAACTCAATAAGACTCAATTTAAGGATTTTGCAGGGTCTCTGGCTTATGCTACAGATTAATAGCATCATTTTCTCAGTGAAGTACAATTATGTCAATTAATGAAAATTTCCTGGTAACAAGATGCTGATAATAGACATTTCATTATTTTATACATGCATACACACACACACACATGCACACACCATACACACAACACCAGCCAACAAAATGAAGGGGGTAGTTTAACCTCTATTTCTGCACAAATTCTCAATAAAATCATTCACAATATTTGTAGCTATCCTGCCCATAAAACTTTCAACAGCTGAATAAATATCTGAGTTCTGCCCTATCTTTGTTTCAATTTACTCACATAGCTGTCAGCCTCTTTCCACTGTCCCTAGGTAGACCGCCAGCAGCCCAGTTCCTAGCTGTGTTAATAGGAGTTGAGTGCTTAATTTCCTGCAAGCTGCCTATAAAAGCACCCTTATGTGGCAGGCTCCAGAAGCGTAATACGAAAAGGACTAAACATGGTGGGCTTTATATGAAATCCTTCATATACAAATTATCCCAAAGAGCCTTACAAACAATGAATTTGAAACTGGTAGTTCAGGGATGGTGTAAACAAAAGCAGCAGCCATTTAGTGCTCAGCAATAACTCACACAAAGGCCTCCTTGAAATGTCAAAAAGTATATCTCTTCCCTGGCATTCCTTCTCCAAACACCATGTGTGTACATGACGCTTGCTGTCAATCACAGAACTCCACTCACACTTAGTATAAGGAAAGTGAAAATTCCTTACTTAAAGGATTAATGGAATAACTTGTACAGGAACATCCCACAGGGAAACACATGGTGTACACTATTAAACTAATTTATTTGGTGCCAGGTTACCAGACTCATTGAGTGCTACTGGGTAGGGTTTAAATATGACTCATTAGGTCTGAGCCCATCCCCATCATCCCCAACAGCTCTGCACCCACACTCCTAAATACCAGTCTTGAACAACCAAGAGTACTTTAATACCTACCTCACACTCAGCATTTTCCCTGTCCTCATTTTCCTGTTACTCCTTTTACCTCATGAGTTGTGTTCATGTCTTCCACACCAAATTAATACTTCACAAAATGCCAATCCTGTTTGCTATTTCTGTAGCCACCCCTTCCCACCACTCCCCGCAACTAATGCCATCTACCCAAGTCTACCTCCTGAACTGTGCTCAATAAAAGCTAAGCAAATAAAAACAGTGAAGATATCCCAGGGCACAGACATCAAAAGCAAGAAAGTTACACTTTATGTTTTTAGTTTTGCATAGAGTGTATCTAGATTACTAGAAAAATAATATTTTTTAATGTTAGTGGGGGTAAAAAGCCACTCCAACAACCCATGTAATCAGTAACATCCAAACACCCCTCATCAAAATTTCTGGGAAGTTCTTTTGGGTCCACAGCCAGCTAGTTTTGATGAAACAGCATGAAACGGAGAAGTTCCAGTCATTGGTTGGTGCCCTGGAAGCTCTCGCAAAACTGTAGTACAAGAGCTGTACATTGCCCACTTAGAGTGAGGGGCCAACACCAGCAGGGTTCTTAATGTTGCTATCTGCTTGAGAGCTGCCAAAAGAGAAAGGAGAAAGGCTAACTTTCTTTTCTCCTTGGCTTTTTCAGAAATGATCCCTATAGGGTCTTGTGTCATCTCACACCAGGTCTGATGCTGTTGCAACACTTTTAAGATTGGGAACCAGTAGGGACTCTGAGCAGCTGGATAAAGGACTGCCCCAGCCACTCCCCACCTCCCCTCCACACCTTGCTCTTGTCTGCAGGGTGGGCCCTCTGAGGGACAAGTCTCAGGCTGCAGCAACCTTCTAAGTGCAAGCTATCTCCTCATTCCCAGTAGGCACCTTCCATCTTTGGCTCTGTCATCCCCTACCCTTCTGTTGGATCTTCTCTGGCTGGCAGATCAGAAAAGAGAGAGAACAGGGAGCAAGGGGGATTGTGAGGGCAGGGTTTAAGGTTCTGGCTTACATGGGGTGTCCCCCACTCCCTTGAAAATCCCATTGCCCAGCACTCAAGTCATATGGCCACACCTACCTGAAAGGAATCTTTAGTTGTGTACCTCAGAAGAAGGCTTCAGTGATAGTATATTAGTTTAGTTTCTCCCAGAACCACCTCATAACCCTCAAGGTAAACTGTTCCTGAATGAACCTCAGGGCTAATTCAAGACTGAGGCAATTTAGGTACTAATTAACTCACTATGTGTTATCAACTATTGATACTATCTCCTATTAACCATAAACTGTCCTCTGTCTCATTTCCTTATCCTTATCAGCATGAAGCAAGGATGACTGAGGGTTGGAAAGGAGGGAGGGAAAGCCTTGGATTTTCAGGTTGATGGTTCCTATCATAGGGGGTAGCACAAAAAAGGAGTCACTAACCCAAATCTGGTCTGGCCCTCTGAAGCTGAGTTATATTTACTGGTACTGGGTAGTGACTCAGGGCTCAACATAATCACTCCTCATCCCAAATCCCAGCCCTGCCCCTCACTAGGGATTTCTACAACACCTTCCCTTCAGCTTTAGGTTGGATAGCCACGTGGAATTTAAACAGCCTCCATTCCACCAGGCCACAAATAGATCTCTCCATGATCAAGGACCCCCTTACACTCTCTTCCTCTGGGTCGGAACCACCTGATTACCTGAGGACCTTCTTATCCAGAGGTCACCATGTGTGCAAGAATTCTGTATCCAATCACCACATCTTTTTGAAGTTTACAGATTTTATGCTTGAAATTAAATAATTTCATTCTTATATTGTTACTGCTTAAAGTCAGTCATAACTTTGTGTTGTAAAAATTTACCTTCTCCTAATCCCAACCCCAACTGTCCTGACAATTGCTCTTGATGGGATTTTTCTGCTGTCAAAGATCTTCTCAAAGTATTGGGGAGTCAAAAGGCCAACATTACATAAGTTATTGGCTTAGCTCACCGTTTTGCTGCTACTGTCTTCAGGCACTATGATGTAGTGGTTAAGACTAGAATTCTGAAATCAGACTGCCTAGGTCCAAATGTTGGCTTTGTCAATTACTATGACAGATCTATGTGACTTTTGACCAATGACTTAGTCATCACATACCCCAGGACCTCCTTATATATTGTGCGAATAACAATAATACCTACCTTATGGGTAATTAAGCATTAAACAAATTAATACATATGGAGTATATAGAACAAGGTTTGGCACACTGTAAATATTCACCACCATAATTATAAGCTTGGGTTTACCAGTTGTGCACTAGGTAATAGACAAGGTTCCACTAAAATAAAAATTGCTTACTTTGAACTACAAATGAATATACCAAGGATAGAGACTTTCTTACCCTTCACAGAAACTGGCCAAGGCCTTAAATCACCTCTTGCTATGAACAGCCTCAATAGCTCACCCCATAATACTGTACAATATTGTTATTCTATGTGTCATGGTGTAACAAAGCAGAAAAGTATTCCCTCAGAAGCTCCTAGAGGGACTATGATCAAAAAAGAAGATCTCATTCCATTAAAGTTGAAACAGAACAGCAAGGATATACTCACCCAATTTTCCACTACATTAAGGCCATTAACTTCTGACCCAGGTTTCTAAGAAATCTTTCACAGGGCAGAAAATCATATTACAAGAGAAAAGACCAAAGAATGCCAGAATTTCTTAAGCACTGACCTGAACATTTCTACTAGTGGTTCCTGAACTGGGAATTATGGACCATGTCTGACCAAAGCAGACTTACTGCAGGTACTTTTCTGTTCTTGGGCCAACAATTCACCCTGAGCCTAACTGGGATACCATCAGAACACTCAGTGCTCACTCAACTGCTCTTGGAGAAGTCTGATTCTCCCAACCATTGAGTCTGCAAACTAACTGGCCTCTCTGGGTTCACACTGAAAGCCACATCTGGTTCCCAAATTCATTCATGGAGGAGATAAATTCAGGCAGTGGCCCTAACTACACATATGTCAAACTTTCTTAAAACAGTATATACATCAATTATGTCCACAGTTGTAGGACAGTAATGTTAAGACAAGGATTTGTATAACAGAATAAAGAATTTTAACAGACATCCAATAGTCACTCCAGAACTGGTTCAAAGTCAAACTCTGACTCCTGTAGGGTCTCCTTAAATTAGTCCTTCACCAAGTCATCCTACAACAAAAGAGAGGATTGGAAGGACTTACTGCCTCAACTTCACCATGCAAAAGCATATTTTTCTGAAAACAATAAACATAATGTTTTTATTTTCACAGGCACCTTACAATTTGCTTTCATGTGTTTTGATTCTAGGAAAAATTGAAATCCAGGAAACTGCTTCTATAATTCAGGTTCCTCCCAATTCTAGTTCCTCTTGGTCAAAATTGGACTTAAATCAGGTGAAGCAATGTTGAGACTCTACCTTAAGTCCAAAAGGAATTTTTTCTTCAATTATAGATAATCAATACATTAACAGAAAGCACTATCATTTTCTTAGCTCTAACTATGCCAAGAAAATGCCTCTAATAATTTCTCTGTCCTCCTCACCTAAGATGTAAACCAAGTGTCCTTCGAAGAATAAAAAGATTCACATTTTCTTTATTAAGCAGCGTGAAACTTCCTTGAGATATCTAATTAATCTCTGAATCCCTGATGGCACATAGTAGGTATTGAATAAGCTTTTGATAAATTAATTCTTTCAATAATTAGTATAATTACCTACTCTGAGCTCTTCAAAAATTGATGTCTCAATAAATATGTTCAATATTTTCCACTTAGAGTCACTGAGGTTTACAATCAAAGCATATACCTCCAAATCAACTGGAGAGTTAGTTAAAACACAAATCAAAATATTGTCTCTCCATTATTTAAATGTTTAATCTAATACCAATAGCTTACATAGTTCATTACTCCAAAAATGTTAATATGGAGGAAAGTATGCATTTTAAATTTTGAGTTGTCCATCAATTTTTGTACAGTGCACTCTTGTTATGATAAATGACTTACTCAAAACTGCTACAGTTAGTGCACCTTATCAGAAAGGGCATGTACTTCACCAGTTTATAGTTCAGCACCTTTAAATTAGAATTTTCAATCAGTTCCACCTTAAAAATGTATCTACAACTTTTTGTTTTCCACCTTTATAGTTCCAGAGAAATGTGTTTAAAATAATTATTTAATAACTTAATGAGTTTGCTATTTTACATCTGAGTGAAATTTGTTACCAATTTCACCAGTACCCTTAATGCTTACTGATGCTATGTTACCATGGGCAAATTAGAGAGATCTAATCTACATGCTTAAGTTGATCTCTTTTGGCATTTTCAATTCTTGTTTTATTTTGACTCTTTATGTCACTTTTAACACTTTTACTTGCACAAAACCATACTAACATTTTTAGAATTTACACTATACTGTTAATTGCATGAATATCATGTTATCATCAGATAGTGAGTGAAGTCAAAATTAATTTCACCACTATCTGCAACAAAGTATATACCATTATTTACAGATCTTTAAATTTTCATGAAAACATTTATGCTGCCATTTTTGTAGGCCAAAACAATTTAATGTTAAAATTTTACATGGTTTGATCTAATACAGGAATATTCTCTAGCCTTAAATTATAGTAGCTTAATTTTTTTTTTTTTAATATATGGAGGCAGTATAGAATAGCAGAAAGAATAGGAATAGGAAGTTAGTCAAACATAGCTTAGAACCTCGGCCCTGCATATGTACAACCTCTGTGACCTTGTAAAACTTCTTAACTTCTCTTAGTCCTTAATTTTCTCACTCGTAAAAGTATTGACTCAGTGGATTGTCACCAGCCTACAAACCCAAAGGTCACTGGTTCAATTCCCCAGTCAGGGCACATAACCAGGTTGCAAGCCAGGTCTCCAGCCAGGCTGGAGGCAGGTGAAAAGCAACCATACATTGATGTTTCTCTCCCTTTCTTCCTTCCTCCCTGCCCTTCTTTCTGAAAATAATGAATAAAATCTTTCTTTTTAAAGTATTGAATAATGATTACCTGAAAGATTATCATGAGATTTAAATAAAAACACATATAAATCATCAAGCACATGGCTTAGAACAAAATATTTACCAAATATTTTATCTTTTCTCTTTCTCCAATTTCCTAAATGCAAATCTAATTGGCTCTAAAAACTATGGTCTGAAGGGCAATTGACAAATTGATCAAATAAGCACCTCTTATTTGTTATATGAATCATGTGTACACATGAACACATATGTATGCAAGTGTGGTGAGATGAGCTACATGTCACACTGTATCATTCAGTTTGCTTTTCTGCCAAGAGTTGAACTTATTTAAATAAGTTCATCTCAAGTGAACTTTTTATCTCAAGTGTAAATTCAGGAAAATTTTCACTTTTTGTTATAAAAAGACTGTCTTATGAATTATTAATTATTTAATAAATTCATTAGGCTGTGTTAGCATTACTAACCTGGTGTTTTTGGAAATTAGTAGCTACCTGAATTTTACCACTGTGATACCATCAAAGAAAACTAGAAATCTTTTTCCCTTCCAAAAGATTTCCTTACTGTTCACTCTGAGAAACTAATGGGCAGCAAGTTTCAGTCCTTTTTCAACTGGAATTTTTTTTTTCTTTTAAACATCCACTATGAATTTGGATCACATCTGCCAGTGATTTGAAAATCTATGACTTAAGAAAAATATGGTAGTTTAAATTATTTCTACTTTTCCAAAATTGCTTTCAAAGAAGGTACAATGAAAAAAGTAGCAATTTTTAACATACCACCATTCACAGGGCCAAAAGCTTTGTTTGTAGCTTTGTATTCTTCGTTTTAAAAAAAAATCTGTCCAGCTTCATTGCTGAGTTTTACTGAAACCTTACCAAGTTTTTGGTCTGTGCTTCAGTGCTTTATATAGTCCCTGTTTTGTTCTTTGATCTCCTGCTATCGCCCTCCCCAGTTGGAGCAACAGTTGAAACTAAAGCCTCCTTAATTCCTGACTTTCAAGGATGAGGAACTAGAGGCAGTTAAAATGTAGAGCAAAAATATTCAAAGCACTTACACCTCATTGATCAAATTTTAAATCTAGTTACTGTATGAAAGAAGGGATTATCCTAATATTGACACTATAGACTATCTAGTGTTGGTATTTTTCTCCTTTATGGTTAAGATTAGAGTGTTACTTCATTTATCTCAAGACCATTCAAGAACAGAAACAGAAATAATCTTCATATACAGCATAACTATGCCATCTTCCTGCCAAAAACTCTAATCAACCTCCCATTTCACCTAAACAAAATATAATTTTTTTACTATAGATTGGTGGCCATTTAGCCCAGCAACCAAATTCCCTCCCTGTATGGTGACAGATCCCATCTTGTGAGTCTTCTGAAGCCAGGGACCCAAGCATTTCTTCTCCATGCCTGGCCACTGGGTACAGAGCCATGACCCACATTTGGCCAGTTGAGTCCCTCCAGGTGGAATCTGAATCCTGAGAGAAGGCCATAATGCTGGAGAAATAGGAAAGGAATTCTTCCTTATAGACATCAATTAGCAGCATTAACTGTCCAGTGGAGGCACAAACACCAGCATTACGCCAAAGAGATAGCTTCTCCTGTTAGCCTTCCTTGCTTTCTGCTTATTTTCCAAGCCTGTTTCTCCGTGGTTTCCACAATTAGGGTGTAATACACTGCATTGCCACAAGTTCCTTTCTGCTTTTTATAGCCATGGCTACCCTCTCTTGTTTGCAACCAAGATCTTAACTGATACCTGGCCTATGAATCTTTATTTTTATCAAACTTGCCCTCATGTTGACTGCTTTCAGGGTCACTGAAATTTTTCAGTTTTTCATATATTTGAACTTCTTTCTTTCTTTTGTACATTCTGTTTCCTCTACTGAGATCTCTTTTTTTTCCCTACTCATATTGCTAGCTCCTTTTCTTCTTTAAGTCTTACTTCAAATGTCACCAATTCAGAGACATGGTCCCATGTGGTAGGCATGTTCCAATGCCCATGTTGCATCCTGCTTTTTTCCTTTCTTCTTTTTTTTTTTAATTTTATTGTTGTTGTATTACATCCATCTCCTTTTTGCTCCCCTCTGTCCCCC
>PVIW01000672.1:190406-422281 GCA_004026585.1 Noctilio leporinus | reverse complement strand
CACTATTTACAATAGCCAAGTGCTGGAAACAGCCTAAGTGCCCATCAGTGGATGATTGGATCAAAAAACTTTGGTACATTTACACAATGGAATTCTATATAGCAGAAAGAAAGAAGGAACTTGTACCCTTTGCAACAACATGGATGGAACTGGAGAGTGTTATGCTTAGTGAAATAAGCCAGTCAGTGAAGGACAAATACCATATGATCTCATCCATTATGGGACAATAATGAGCAAAGCTAACAACAAGCAAAACAGAACCAAATATATGAATACAGTGAATAGGCCTTCAGTGGTCAGGGGGAACGGGGTTGGGGGGAGGGGGGAGGCAGAGGCAAGAAAGGGGAGCAGCTTAGACAAGAACCTAGTATGAAGGAAACATGGACACGGACAACAGGTAGGATTGACTTTGGGGGGAATGGGTGGGTGGGGAGGGGGACAGAGGGGAGCAAAAAGGGGATGGATGTAATACAACTACAATAAAAAAAAAAAAAAATGTGGGTGGGAGGTGGGATATGCATCAAGGTGATGTGGCACCAAGATGCAGGCTTTAGAGCATGGGCCACATTCATCTACCGCTATCTAACAGCATCTCTTCTAGACGCCTCATCAAGATCATAACTTAATCAAGATCGAGCTGAAAGGAGCTTGAGGGCAGAGGTTACTGAAGCGCAGGGAAGTTGGCAGGTAGGCAATGAGGGGTTAAAGGAGAGCTTTTCCACCCCTCCTCTGGGTCCCTGGCTTTACACTTACAGCTGGGCTCACTCTTAGGGCCTTTCCTTCCTGCTGGCCCAATCCTGGTGACTTCTAAACCAAGGACTTAGCATTCTCTCTGGTCTCTCTTCCCTCTCTACAAACAGTTGTTTAGATGGGAGGGAGGATAAGATGAGTTCATGTAAATGATAGGTACAACATTCATCCTTGTCTTCTCCTCCTCCTCCCCCCCTCTTCCCCTCCCCCTCTTTCTCTTCTCCTCTTCCTCCTCCTCCTTCTCCTTCTTTTGTTCTAGGGTATAACAGGGGAAAAAACATGCTTCTCAGAGTTGTTTATGACCCTCTGCTTTCAGAGAGAGGGTTCACTATAAACCTTCTGACCCGAAAGTATTATGCCTTAGCAGGGCGTGAAAAGGGGGAACTATCTAAGTATTCAGCGTTACAGATGTTTTGCCTTAAAACAATCCCTTGTGGTATGTAGGCAGCCTGAGAAATATTTGTTAAATATTTGTTCCTCAGATGTGAAACTCCTTTGTGTCCGAGAAAAAGGGACCAAGTTAAACAGCAAATAAAAATGCGGTGACGATATTCACGGAAAATAAAAAGAAAGAAGGATGAAAGGGTAAGTGGCTTCGCTCTATGTAAGAGTTCAGGTGAACAACTAAGATAATGCCATGGAGACCCCAACAGACTCGGGAACAAAGAACGAGGACGGCTCTCTCGCATATGCAGAAAGGAAATGTAACTTGATAACAGAATATGGGGAAAGATTCAACCTCATAAACAGAGGAAAACTGGAACAGGAAGACCCCATTTTAGTCTATCAAATTAGCAAATGTTTGTGTCAAATCATAGGTGCTATATATATCCCTTGATTGTAGGAAGGGTGGAGTGAGAAGGGGACAGACAGCCTTCACCATTGGTGGAAGCAACTGGAACAGCCTTGCTTTACTCATCTCTGCAATGGGGCTGAGGGACCACTTGTGGTTACTGGAAGAATGGGCTGTTGAGTCAGGCTGACCTAATTTTGCCTTTGGCGGGTCACGTAACATTCTGAAGCCATAGTTTCCTTGTTGGTAAAGTGGGAACGATAACACGCATTTTTAGAATGATTACAAGACTACACAAACCTGAGTCTGACCCATCAGAGGCCCCCACTGTGGTATATTGTTTATGAAATCAGGGGCTGCTGATGGGAAGAAGCAGAGAGAGCAGAGAATCTGATTTGGTGGTGGCATCTGCAAAAATCCAGGGTCCCCAGCAGGGTTGGCCTCTCTGGACGGGTTGGGTGCTGTGATTTTTTGGACTACAGTAAACCTCCCTTATTTTTTAGCTATTTATCAGTCCTCCTAGGTTTTCTCCGAGTTACCCATTATCCTTTCCATAAATTCCTTTTCTGTCTAAATCATGGCTGGTTTCTGTTACTTGCCCCTGAAAACTAAGAATATACATACAGATGGAGAAGCAGAACCTGTAGGTGGACCACCAGTATATCTCAAAGAGTTTGGCCAGTGCCCTCCCCTTCTAGGAACCCTTCCTGCCAGACAGTCAGCTAACATGGACCTTTGTTTTTTATATCGGTACCCAGCATGCCCAAATGTAATGACAATTGAACAAAGAGCTAGACTGGGAGCCAGGATGCCTGCACTCAAATCCCAACACATCTCCAAATAACTGTGTGGCTATTGTGAACTAAATTGTGTTCCCCCAAAATTCATATGTTGAAGCCTACCCTCCCATGTGACTAACTATATTTGGAGAAAGAGCCTTTAAGGAATTGATTAAGGTTAAATGAGGTCATATGCATCAGGTCCTAATCCAATAGGATTGGTGTCCTTATCAAAAGAGGAACAGGGCCCTGGCTGGTGGCACAGTGGATAAAGGCGCCAGCCAGCCTGAGAACCTAAAGGTCACAGGTTCGATTTCCAGTCAGGACACCTAATCAGGTTGTAAGCCAGGTCTCTAGCCAGGTCCGTAGCTGGAGGCAGGTGAAAGGCAACCACACATTGATGCTTTTCTCCCTCTCTGCCTGCCTCCCCTCCCCTCTCTGAAAATAATAAATTAAAAAACTATTTTAAAAAAAGAAGAGGAGCAGAAACCAGGGTTCACTTCCTCTGCAGGCACCAGAGGAAAGGCCATGTGAGGACACAACAAGAAGGAAAACATCTATAATCCGAGGACAGAGATTTCCCACAAATCAATCTTGGCCTTTCAGTCTCCAGAACAATGAAAAAATAAATGTCTATTGTTTAAGCTACTCAGTCAGTGCTATTGGTTATAGCAGCCTGAGCACACTAATAACATAGTGACTTTGGATAAATCATTTTTTTAGAGGATGCTTGTCATGTTCAGAGCTCCCCGGCATCTTTTAGCATGCCTTATGACAAGTCCCTGCCACTCAAAGTGAAAGCCTGAAGGTGTTCTCCTGGCATCCCTTGCAGCTAGGGTACAACCTATTGCCCTATGCTCTGCCAATCAGGCTCGTGTGCTGTGTGGCCGGGGTGGCAGCAGAGGGGTCTGGAGCAGCTGCCAGGAATTTACGGGATCGAACCCCACACTCATCCATGTACCAGGTGGCAGTATATTCATTTCCTGTGGCCCTTCCTGACAAATGACCACAAACTTGATGGCTTTAAACAACAGATGTTTATTCTCTCACACTTTTGCTGACCACTAACCCAAAATCAAGATGCCAGCAGGGCAGCATGCCTTCTAAACACTCTAGAGGAGAATCTTTCTCTCCTCTTGTCTTTTGGTGGCTCCAGGCGTTCCTTGGCTTGTGACACCATCACTCTGATCTCTGCCTCCATCTTCTCTAGGCCTTCCCTATGTCTGGGTTTTCTCTTTTTTTCTGTCTGTTGTAAAGCCATTTATTACTTTTTTAATATAGGGCCCACCCACAGAATCCAGAATGATCTTATCTCAACATCCTTAACTTAATCACATCTGCAAAGACCCTTTTTGCAAATAAGGTCACATTTACAGTTTCCCTGGATTAGGATGTGGACATACCTTTTTCACAGCCACCAGTCAGCCTACTACAGATGGTTTAACAGTAATGTCTTCACTGGAGCAGTCCCCAAGAGTCCTGTTTCCTGTTGAGTAGGCACGCACCTGCTCCTCTAGCCCTCCTGGAATTTCTGTGGGCTACCTGACAGCCTTTAAAATATTAATGTTCTTCATAAGCAAGCAGAATAGTAAGCCTTCCACTAAGAACTCGGACATTCCAAATCTTTGAGCATCTTGACATTCCAATTCTTGCTTTCCCTACTGGGAAATAGAAGGATGGATGCCTATTTCTAAGTGAAAGAAGCCAGTCTGAAAAGGCTACACACTGTATGATTCCAACTGTGTGACATTCAGGAGAAGGCAAAACTATGGAAACAATACAAAGATCAGTGGTTGCCAGGCGTTGGGGGAGAGCACAGAGGATTTTTAGGGAAGTGCAAACACTCCGCATGATACCAGAATATGATGATACGTGCCATTGGACGTTTGTCCAAATCCATAGAATGTACAACACCAAGAGTGAACCCTACTGCAAACTATGGACTTCGGGTGACGATGATGCATCAGTGAAGCTTCACCGAGTGTTAACAAGTGCCTGCTCTGCTGGGGGACGTTAATGATGGCAACATGTGTGTGAGGGAGCAGGAACATAAGGAAACCTCTGCACAGCCCCCTCCGTGTTGCTGTGAAATTTAAATTGCTCTAAAAAAATAAAATCTTCATTTAAAAAGGACATCGCTATGCCCTGGCTGGTGGCTCAGTGGGCTGGCACCAGCCTGTGACCCCAAAGGTCACTGGTTTCCCAGCCAGGGCACATAATGAGATTGCAAGCCAGGTCTCCAGCCAGGTCCGTAGCTGGAGGCAGGTGAAAGGCAACCATACATGGATGCTGCTCTCCCTCTCTGCCTGTCTCCTGGCCCTTCTCTCTAGAAATAATTACTAAAATCTTTCCTAAATAAATAAATAACATTTAAAAAGACATCTTTGAATTACATTTATAAACTGTAATGGAATAAAAGCAAAAAATCGAACTAAGTAACCTTCAAGATCCCATCCTGTTTGACACTGGCGTGAATCAGGAATTGACAGCTGAGCCTGGTCCACAGAGCTGTGTCAGATCAAGGCCAGCAATGTCAGACACTCAAACGGAGGCTCTTTCAAATGTAGGGCCTGGCAGGGGGGTTGCCTGGCCCCTCCAGGGGCGGTTTCTCAAACACAGGCAGGTTGAATGATAGGTACTGGTGGTAAACAACCATAACCTGGGAACACAAACCTTGTTGCGTGGAGTCAGATTTTTAATATTGAAGATGTTAAGTAATCTTGTTATGATAAAGAGCATCCTAGGGCTCCAAAAATAAAATGAAGAATGCTGGTTAGCAAGGGAGCCCAGCAACGACCAATTGCGCCCTGCAGGGTGTGACTTTCAGAGCCACACAAGGCGGGAGATGAGGTGCACTCTAGATCACCAGGCAGGCAGCATGCTTTAGAGAGCACGGTGCCAGGAGCCTCTTGGCCACACTGAACAGATGATTTTCACCTCATCTGTACCTGTCCACACAGGACAAAAGTCAGTAGAGATCTGTTGCCAGCAATGAATGTCATATAGTAAGGAGTTTACTGGACAGCAAGTCTGAAGACGTAAGTTCAAGTCTAAACTCAGCCATTAACTAGTCCTCTTTTAGTCTCAGTTTCTTTATCTGTAAAATGGACCCACTTAATCACTGAGTTGTGGCATAATACAGGGTGGGGCAAAACTAGGTTTACAGTTGTGAGTGAGCAAAACACAGAATGTATTCTTGTGTTTGTGTTATTATGTATTAATTATAGCATCCTTTTCCATAAAAACAACTGTAAACTCACTTTTGCCCCAGCCTGTATTCATAAAAGAACATTTACATTGCAAAGCATCATGCAAGTGAAAACGATCGCTTTAGGAATGATATGTGGAACTATTACACATCATCCATCTTTGCAGCCATCCATGCCAAGCATAGGCTCCAACAGTTTCCCCATGAAAGGAAAGATCCCATCTAGAACAAAAAGGGTCATTTGTTAGCTTTGAATCTTCAGTATCATTAGAAACCCGGGTGTGCCAGAAGAAAAACAACTTTCTGTATTTCTTTAGCTCCCATGAGTACATTACAAACAGCCAGGCTTACCTACCCAGATGCCAGTTTACTCGGAATCCAATGGCGGGTCTCTGAAGACGTGGGTGCCACCCATTCCCACCTCAGTGGGCTGTGGGAAGGAGAAGTGAAAACAAGGCAAAGGGAGCAGTTCAAATGCCTTCCCAGCTCCCTGGAAAGAAGTCCCCACGTGGCCACATGCAGCACAGGGTGGTAGCGTTGGTTGGAGGGTGTGTCTAGCTGGCTAGAAGGCCTGCCACCCCACTCCTCACTTCTGTGGCTGGGGATATACTATATACTCAGCCCCAGAAAGCAAATGGCCTCCAGCAGAACCTAGAACCTATTGTAACTCAGTAGCCACCGATTCAGGAATGGGGAAGACAAGGGTGGATATGAAGCTCCATGCAGAAAAGACTTAACATAGCCACTTGAGACCATTTGCAAGGGTAGCCCTTGGCTGGCATCTGGACCTGAGGAGGAGTCTCACTATTTCCAGAACCGAGAAGAGTGGCTTACTGTGCTGAAACTTCATGTACAAACAATACAGTTTGCACCAGACATCTTCTGGAAGCCTGATATTTTGGTACATGCTAGGCAAAAGGAGCCTACATGGCTGACCTTCAATAAAACCCCCAAATTGCAGGGCTCAGAGGAGCTTCCCTGATAGCAACCATTTTACACGGGTCATCACAACCCGTTAGTAAATGAATTAAGCGCATCCTGTGTGACTGTACCAGATGTTTCCTATGGCCTTCGTCCCAGGTGACCTTCCCCTTCGCTGATTGGTCTTTGTACCCACTCACTGTAATAAATCACAGCCGTGAGTACAATCATGCGCTGATCCTGGTGAATCCTCCTAGCGACTCTTCAAAGGTGGGGTATCTTGGAGACCTGTGACCGAGGCCCTTTCCCCCTGCATCCGAAGTGTCACTTGAGCCCTCCTCCATGCACCCAGCTGACATCTACAGAAAAGCCCGGATGAGGTGGAATCTGAAAGCCTAAGCATTTAACTTGGAGGGGTCTATCAGTTCAACAGGTTGTCTAAGTTATTTATTGGACTAAAATTTGATTTTGTCCTCTTCTTACCCTGTTCACATTTCCTTTGTACACTTAGGTGTCCTCAGGCCCCGTGTTATTATTGTTGGAAACAGCTCTTCTCACCGTTCCCATTTGTCATCACCTCTCTCCTATACACTCAATAAATTGGTTGACAATCTGGCTGCCCCCACCCTCATCAGC
Source organism: Noctilio leporinus (assembly GCA_004026585.1). NCBI lineage: Eukaryota > Metazoa > Chordata > Mammalia > Chiroptera > Noctilionidae > Noctilio > Noctilio leporinus. Next base: position 415,194 of record PVIW01000672.1, on the reverse strand, counting down.
CCAGTTACTGCGACTCCCCAACACCAGCTCCATGCTCTGATCCAGCTCCCTCAATGCTGGCCTTATGTCAGCCCTCAGCCCCCCAAAAATATATAAACAAACGTATGAGGTCTGTCCTGAAAGTATCACGCTTTTCCTTATATTGACATTGGCTCGATACTTTCTGGACAGACCTTGGATGTAAATGTTTGTTTAACATATGTCTATGTTTGATGGCTTCAGTTTCCTTACCTGTCAAATAAGAGTTGGAATGACAGTATCTAAATTCTTGACCATGGCTTATTAAAATTGTACGGTTGCATATGAATGTGTGTCTGTCTCGGGACAAATGTGAGCTAAGCGTATCATATTATCTTAGTTCAAGTTCCTGAGACACATTTACCTGTCACAGTTCTGGAGGCTGGCTACAGGGGCAAAACGCCACTTCCTGGCTGTAAACAGTTGCCTTGTTGTCTTCTTTTACTGTATCCTCACCTGACTGGGATGGGGTGGGGACGGGCAGGGAGCTCTCTCCTGTCTCTTCTTATAAGGACGCTAATCCCTCATGACAGCTCTACCCTCAAGGCCTAGTTACTTCCCAAAAGCCCTACCTTCAAACACCATCACACTGGGGATTAGGGGTTCAGTTAATGAATTTGGGGGGTACACAGTCAGCTCATAGTACATATGCTATGCTCCTCAGTAGACTTAGGAATTTCTAAATGAAGCTTTCCTTTGTTCTTCATTATCCTTAATAAAATCCCAGAATCCTCACAAGGAAATTTTTTTCTGTATACAGATTCATTAAAAAGTCACCGTTTTGGCTTGATCATGGAGAGTCAAGTTTGTGTTTGCCCATTTGTATCTAGGTGAATTAAAAGCAAATACCTTCAGCATTTGAAGTTTTGTAAGTAGGAAAAAATTCCCTGAAACCCAGGGCCATTCCATAAATCCATGCCTGGGAAACATTAGCTTTGTAGACCTCAGCAGTCCCTGCCAGTTCTAATGGGCTGTGATCTTTCCTATGAAATTCACTCAAGGCAGGTGTCTGGGTCAGAATGTTCCTTTCCAATGGTATAATTTCATGTTTCTTAGAGTGTGTGAATCCCTCTGCAATGCTCTCATTTTTGTTCTCTTTTTTAAAAGGCTTGGCACTTTATATTTTAGGGAAGAAAATGCAAGAGTGAAATGCTTGAACAAAACCCCAAAATGCTTGAACACACTAAACAAGGTGAAAAGAATAAAATGTGGCAGAAAGAAACTTGACCTTCCGGAAATAATTCACAAAATGATTTTGTAAGGAACACATTTGTCCACTATATGTACAATGGAATTTGATGGGCCAAAATTCAATTTTTCACTAAAACTTTATGGTATAAGGTGAAGCTTACCTATGAAAGTAACAGCAAAGTCATTGCTCACTTACAAGACCGAGCACAGCTGGGGACTCTCCATGTGGTCCTGGAGAAGTCACAACCCCACTATGACAACTTCCAAATGTATCCGCTCTCCCTCCTCAAAACCCCAAAGCTCCAAACTCAAATATCCAGCTACCTGCTTATCTGGAGCACCTCTTGGGTATATACAATAGGCATCTCAGCTTGGACATAACTAAAAAAATAACCTGACCCATTTTTTTGTTTGTTTTTTGTTTGTTTGTTTGTTTTTTCCCTAGTCTTTCTTATCTCCTTAAGTGGCAACATCGGTCTAATTGCTGAAGCCAAAAAGTTAGACGTATCCATACTCATTATTGAGGAGCTCAATAGCAAAGGACGCTTTTGTTTCAGCTGAGGAGCAACAAAGACCCAAAATAGCTGTGGCCTAAACAACAAAAAGAAATATTTTGTTCATTTCTTCCCTCTGTACAGAAGAGATGTGGGGGGTTGGGGTGTCAAAGACTTGCTGACATGACCTCATTCAGGAAGTCCTTGGGGATGCAGGTCCCTTCCATGTCATTGCTCAACCATCCCTGGGTATGGCCTCCTCTTTATGACACAATATGGTAGCTGGAGTCCTAGTCATTGCATCAGAGATCCAAGCAGCAGGATGGCAGCGGGTATAGAAAAGACAAGGCAAAGAGCACACACCGGCCACCTTTTAAAGAAGATAATTTTGCTAACACCTCATTGGCAGAGATCAGTCACATGACTTCCTGACTGCAAGAGAGGCTGGAGGACATAGCGTAACGATGTGCCCAGTTAAATGCCATGTCTTACTGCTATGGAAGAAGACTAGACCAGGTATTGGAGCAGGTTCCTGCCATATATGACTTGTAAAGCCCTGTGTAATTGATTGGGCCCCTCTGCTATGTGACCTCATCTTAGCATAATCCTACCACATGGGCCTTTTTATGACGTTCTTTAATTCACCATGATTGTTCCCACCTTAGAGATGCTGGCCCCACATACACACATGGCTAAACCCCCATTTGCCCAGCCTGAGCTCAAATGTCTTCCCTGGGGCCTCCCCGGGCCACCCTTTCTAAAGTAGCACCTCGCCACCAGCCAGCCTCAATCATAACTCCATTTTACATCTTCAAAGCACTTGTCACTCTCTGAAAATATCTTTCACTTGTTGTTTTTGTGCCTCCAAACTCAAGAACACAAGCTCCAGCAGGGCAAGGGTGTCCACTGTCTTGTTTAGAGTTAGTTCCCCACATGGGTGCAGGGTAGCTGCTCAACAAATATTTGTTAACTAAATGAACAAATTTATCAATTCAGTCCATCCTCAATACATTTGAAATTGGATTTATCGATTCAAAATTCCCTAAGCTTCCCCTACAGACAAGCTACTGCCATCTTGAGCAGTTGTTTCTTTGCTGTCAAGACAGGGAGACAACCCGGGCTGATGGCACAGTGGATAAGGTGCTGGCCTGCGAACCCAAAGGTCGCTGGTTCGATTCCCAGTCAGGGCACATAACCAGGTTGCAAGCCAGGTCTCCAGCCGGATCCATAGCTGGAGGCAGGTGAAAGGCAACCACACATTGATGTCTCTCTTCCTCTCTGCCTCTCTCCCTTCCCCTCTCTCTCTAAAAATAATAAATAAAATCTTAAAAGACAGGGAGGCAAGAATTCATTTTCCCTGGGGCCCCTCGGGAGAGCCAGAACAGAGCTTGGACTTCAAAGGAAGTTGGATTTGGCTCTAACTTGACTGCCTGCAGCCAGGAACTGGCCCTAAGTGAGCAGGTGATGAGAAAGATCAGCCAGGTGTCTGTAACTTGTGCTAACCTGCTCTGTGGAGGCTCGTGAACAGAGCCCCCAGGACGGCTGCAGCAGCTCCTGGGCAGTGTGGCCTGCGGAGGTCGCGGTCACAGTGCACATCACAGTTCTGCGGCTTCCGGCTGTGTCAGTGTAGCCTTAGGCCAGCTCCCCCAGTCCTGTGCTTTGGTCCCCTCATCTATAAATTGACAACCATAATGCCATCCCCTCAAGGGTTTTGAGATGAATTGAGGTAAAATATGTAAAGCACTCTTTATGTGCATATATAGTAAGCACTCCATCAAGAGAGCTATTATTATGAAATACCTGGCGCTTCCTACATTTTCTTGAAGCCTCCCCAGTGATTCTGCAAAGGCAGCTGTCCGTCTTCCCGTCTAACAGGTGAGGAGCCAGAGGCTTGGAGAAGGCAAGTTTCTTACCCAATGACTCCACTGCTCTTTCCACGCCACCACCCCCATAATGCAGCGGGACCCCTTGCAAACTACACGGAGTAAGTCCTGGTTCCTGGAAGCAGGACTGATGTCCTTGGAGTGCTGGTGACCCAGCAGATATGCATTAAATGGCCATCACAGTGGCCTATTTGACCATCTGTACTGGGCATTCAATATGAACAGATAATATTTCCTTAAGTTAAACAATAAAAAGTGTAGCTACCTACGCATTGCTTGTAAAAATCCACACCGAAAAGAAAAATCTACTAACAACAGAATGCATACATAAAATGGGGTGTGATCCTACCGCCATGCAACGCTCTACAGCAAAGAAAATGAAGAAAGCTCTGCCACACGCCACCCCATGGATGAATTTCATGGGTACATGTCGAGGGGCAGAGCCAGACACACCCATAAAAACTACCTACTGTGCATTTCAATTCACAGAGGGTTTACAGACGGGCAACGCTGATCCCTGGCTTAGAGGCCGGGACAGCGGTTCCTTGGGGGGCGGGCGCCCACGCGGGGTGGGGGAGCCGCAATGCTCCCCTCTTCCTCGGAGCTGCCTGCACAGGTGTGCCCGCCGGGGCCAGCTCACTGCAGTCTCACTTCTGGGCCTGCGTTTTCGTACGTGCTGCATTTTTATCTGCCGCTTTTAAGCAGGCATGGCCACACTTTGTTTTGAATGGTAATTTCAGGACCGGTGTTCTAGAAGACGTCTATGATCGGCCACATTGAAAGGAAATGAGCTAACTTATTTAGGAGAACTTAGTGCGGTGTCTGGGCTGGAGAGTCCTGCTCAACAAAGGCTAGCAAGGATTATTATTCCCATTATTGCGGCTTTGACTTGCCAGGCAGCAGTGGAGAGCTGACGGAAACCCCCGCAGGACTAATGGCCAGCAAGTGCCAGGAGTTCGCGACAAGAAGGGCAGGGGCGGTAGCACCCAACGCGCGAGATCCCCACCCACTGCCAAGCCCCAGAGTAGCCCGGATCCCTCCCCAGGCCCAGATGGGTTTTTTTGCCTTTTTTCCATTAGCTGCACAGGACACCTGTTGATAACTTGTGGCCTCTGGACTCAGCCAGAGCTCAAGGACATGTGATTGTATGAAAAGCTTTGCTGGGCGCTGCTGGTCACCAGGGCTGGCAACCACCACTATCAAGTTCACTGTGTCCACACCAAAGTAAAGTCTCCCCTATACCTACACCTATGCCCCTTCCCTGGCTGGCACCTTCCTCCCACTGCCACCGGACCCCATGTCCTACCCTGTGTCTATAGTCATGCACACACATTCTCATTTACATACTCACTCTCACACACTCACACATATGTTCACACATGCTCACTCATACACGCTCACGTGCTGACAGTCACACCTTTATACACATGTTCACATGCTCCACACACACACATACACACACATGCTCACACACACATTCTTACTCATCAAGAACAACTCATGGCACAGAAGTGCCCCTTGTCTCTCAGGGCAGTTTCTCAAATCATGGTTCCATAGGTCCGATGTCACAATCACCTGCTGTGTAATGATGTCCCTTTCTTGAGCCAAACCCCAGACCTGCTGGAGCAGAATCTGTATGATCATGGCCTCGGAACCTGCATTTTCACAAGTCACACTTGCAGTGAACCTGAGAGTTAGGGATCTTTCTAGAGAGAAGGCAGCTAAGGGTGATGGGGTACAAGCCAAAGTGGTTCCAAGGCAGGAGTGCCGGGGAGAACGTGAATCCACCCCCTGACCCAGGAAGCCCTGAGCTGGGCATAACCAAGGGGTATCTGGTTGAACTTGGAAATGGGCCGCAGGACAAAGACTACAAGACAGCGATTTTCTCAACCCTGGCAGCTTCAGAGGGAACTTTTATAGCGGAGTGCTCACTTATTTATTGCTGGGTATTAAACCATCCCAAAACTTCACGGCTAAGACAACAACTTTTTATAACCCCTTTTAATTTTGTGGATTGACAGATGAATCATTTCCTCTGGTCTCATCTCAAATGGTGTCGGTGGATGGCGGCTGAACCTGGAGCGTTCCCACTGTCTTCAGTCACACGTGAGGCACCACAGCCATGGGCTGGCAGGCTGGGACACCTGTTCACGTGGCCTCTCCATGTGGCTGCTGGGGCTTCTCCACATGGCAGCTGCATGCCAAGAACAAGTGTTCCAAGAAAATATAATTCTTCCTTGCCCCAGGTTTTCACACAATTTAAACAATCTTGAGTGAACTTTAATAAAGGGAATTGTTTATGTAGCATCAACCAGAATTTCTTGGGTTGATCATCAAGGGCTTTTGATATCATCAGATCTCAATGGAAAAAAAAAAAAAATGCAGCATCTTGTGACAACATCCAGATTTTCTGATTCATAAGAGAGGCAAGACCTTTCCTGGAGCCAACCATGCATGAAGCATCATCCACACAAATGCCAAATAGCTCCTCCAAGACAGGCCATTTGTTTTCAGATACAAAAATAACACATTAAATCATTTGAAACTTCTAGACAAAAACCTTAGAAAACACATTGGTAACCTTGGGTCTAGCAAAGATTTCTTAAGTAGAATACAAAACATACGCCCTGTAAAAGAAAAAAAAGTCAACAAATTGGACTTCATCGAAGTTTAAAACTTTTACTCTTCAAATGTTATGAAAATCAAAATGCAAGCCCAGCTGGACATAAAATATTTGCAAAAACACATAGATGACAAAGGGCTTGTATCTAGAATATATAGAGTGTTTATAACTCAATACAAAGATAATCTAATACAAAATTAACAAAATATTTGAACAAATACTTTAACAAAGAAGCGATACAGATGGCAAATTGGCACATGAAAAAATGCTAGACCTTGTTGGTCATCAAGGAAATACAATAAAAACCACAATGAAATAACACTATATTTATTACATGCTCATTTTGCCACAGGAATGGCTAAAATGAAAGAAGTTGATCATATCAAGCATTGGTAAAGGTGCAAAGTAACTGGAACTCCCATTGTCTGCAGATGGTGCATATACTAAGGCACACTCACTTACAAAAACAGCAGTTTCTTATAAAACTAAACATGCACCTACAATATGACCCAGCCATTCCAAATCTAAGCATTTACCTCAAACAAATGAAAGCTTATATTCACGCAATCACTGGTACATGAATCTTCATAGCAGCTTTGTCAGCCAAGAACTAGAAGCAAATCAAATGTCTATCAACAGGTGAATGGATAAACTGTGGTACATCCTTACAATGCAATGAATGCAACCCAGCAATAAAAAAGAACAAATTACACATACACTCAACAGGATGATTCTGCTGTATCTCAAAACAATTATGCTTAGTGAAAGAAGCCAGCCACAAAAGAACGCACACTATATAACTGCATTATATTAAATTCTGGAAAATGCAAACTAATCTGTAATAATAGAAAGGTTGGTGTTTTCACCTGGGTCTGAGAAACAGATTGCTTACACAGCACACAAGGAAGCTTTAGGGGTAATGGGTGTATTCAGTAGCCTGACTGAGGTGCATAGGCCAAAACTCATCAGATCATGCCATTTATCGCATGCCAATTATCCCTCAATGAAGCTGTCATGAAAAATAAAATAAATAGCACAAATTTAAAAAATCAAAAATACACATTGACCTTTACCTGTTTGGGGCAACTTTTCGCCACAGAAAAAGATTCTTGAATTTCATCATTTACAAATCTTACAAATGTTGCACCGTGACATGGTATCAGTAAAATCTGCTGACGTATCAACCTGGGTAGAGAAGCTATTAATTTACAGTTTATTACGTAAACGTCTTTAGCCGCAGGGGATGTGTCATCAATATACACGCTGTATCCTTTGAGAGCGATATACACGCTACTTTCTCACATTGCCTCCTGTCCTGGCATTTTATGCGCCATCACTTGAGTGGCCTTGTTCTCACCAGCCGGATGGCCTTTCTTTTCCTGAGCCGCAAGTTCTGCTGCTCAGTAATTTGCTTCCCGTGACTGATGTGACCTTTTCTCCACAGCTTCATGCCATCTGTTTGAGACGCTGTAGCCATTTCAAATGACCAGCTCTTTCCTTACCCAGTGGCCATGACCTGTCATCAAGTGTGTTTTCAGTGCACTGGGACATGGCTGTGCTTTCCGGTTGTTTGTCAAGGTTGTCTTGAATTAGCATCAGTCTCCTCTGCGGATCTACTAGACTCAGAGGCCCTCCTACCGCACTGCCAAGAAGCTATTCATGGACCCCCGTAAAAAATAATGATCTCCCCCACTCCCATAGAAAACGAAGGTAATGACACTTTTCCTACCCACTTCACACGACTGTCACAAGAATCAAATGCGATAAAGGATTACTTTGAAAACTTAAAGTCGTAAAGATGAAAGGCTCATCATCTTCTTTGTAATTATCTTAATTATTATTATTGCTCGACTCAACCCACCAATTATTCTCTTCCTGCCCACACCCCTTGCTAAGAGAATTTGCCTTCACCCACAAACCAAGGTGGTGTTAAGCCATTCTATTTGTACCAGATATGGTACAATATGTACCAGATATTTGTACCAAATATGGTACAAATAGAATGTGTGGAGAAGACAGATAACTGCAAAGTTTGGATTCCTTCAAGAATTGGCTCGAGTTCTATGCTCAGTATCCATGATGAAATGGCTTTACAACAGTTATGGTTCTTAGATTGTAAATTTCAGAAAACCCAAGCCTACAGACTTCAGAGAAATAACTTATTGACCCATTAACTGAAGTTCACAATCGACTAGCACCACTAATGATTGCATAGTACTATTAGTCATAGCCAAAGCTATAAAGAAAGAAGAAAACAGTGTAAAAATTGGAAGGGAAGAGATAGAACTCTCATCATTTACCTAGAAAAACCAACAGGAGCAACAAACAAATTATTAAAATTTATAAGCAATGTTGCCAGATACAAGATTAGCCCATAAAAATCAATAGCATTTCTCTGTGCCAGCAATAAATCAGTAGGAAAAGAAACCTTTCAGACACATATTTTTTCACATTTTAATGTGTCTGAAATTGGAATGCAGCTTACATTGACGGCATCTTAGATTTGAATAAATACAGCATCAAAAAGGAGATAGCATTCACAATTACACAGATATTTTAAAGTATCTTGGAAATAACAAATAACACGCAAAGACCTCTGTGGGGAAACCTTTAAAATTCTACCAAAAGAAACAGAAGATGATCTGAATAAATGAAGTGACTTTCTACGCTTTTGATGGGATGATTTAATATTATAAAGTTTTCAATGCTCCCCAAATTAACCTATAAATTCAATGCAATTCCAATAACAATTTCGCATGAGTGTTTTTAGAGGAGCTCAGTAATATTCTACATAAAGACCTCAATATTAAAGATAGCACTATGATTTTTTTCATAAATACACATGTGTATGTAGTATCACTATTTTTTATATTTTATTGTTGTTCAATTACAGTTGTTGAAATTTTCCCCCATTGCTCTCCCCTGCCCCGCCCCACCCCCACTCTGATACTCATTCTGTCCATGTCCATAGACTAGTCCTTGACTAGACCATTCTGCTTCTTTCCCACATTATCTCCCTCTCCCTTCCCCCAAACTATGATTTTTAAAAATAAAGAATATCATTGTGACATAAGCTGGTATTTCTCAACGTTTTTCTATTATTGCCTCCTTAAGGATCTTTTTTTAGACATTTTTTTTGCCCCTAATTGCAACCCCCCAACACTCACCAGGGAAATTTTAACACTAGTTATACTAATTTTTTGTTTATATATTGTATGTATAGCTGTGCTTTAATCACAGAAAGAGTTACTTTTTTCAGCCTTCCCCCGACCCAAGTATAATTTTCACTCTCTTGGAGGCAGTTAGCTCCCTCCTTCTACCCTACCCACTGAGAATGCTACATGCATAGGAGTGAGAAGGAACTTTTTTTAAAAATTCAAAAGTTCAAGCCATAAGCCAAAAGATCAATAGATCTGATTCCTGTATTAGTTTCCACAAATTTATCGACTTCAACCAGCACTCGTTTACTAACTCCCAGTTCTGTAGTCCACAGTCCAGTGGGCTCAGGTGGGTACTTGGCCTGTTCCCACAGGGCTGGCTTGGACTCACCTGCAGGTGCTGGGAAACAGCCACCTCCAGACTCGGGCTGTTGGCAGAGTTCAGCCGCACACAGTTGCGGGGATGAGCTCCCCATTTTCTTGCTTGCCTTCGGCCCAGTGGTCCTTCTCAGCTTCCAGAGGCCACCCCCATTCCTTGGGTCTTAGACTCCTTTCTCTGTCTTCTAGGCCAGCGACATACAGTCAGGTCCTCAGGATTCAAATCTGTCTGACCCCCCATCTCCTTCATTTCGCCTCCTGCTGTCAGCCAGAGGGGTGCCTGACTCAAGGGATTAGATTGGGTCCAACCAGAAAATACAGGATCATCTCCCTAAATTAAGGTCCATACTATGGTCTGGATGTTTGCATCCCCCCAAATTCATATGTTGAAAATTACCCACACCCCAGGTGATGGTATTAGGGGCCCCTGGGAGGTGATCAGATCCTGTAAGCAGATCCCTCATGGGTGGGGTTAACATCCTTACAAAAAGAGACCTTACAGGGCTCTGTCACATTTCTGCCTTGTGAGGTTACAGCAAGAAGATGCCATGTGTAAACTAGAAAATGGGTCTCACCTGACACCTTCATCTTTGACATCCCAGGCTTTAGCACTGAGTAAATAAATTTCTGTTTTCTTATAAACAGAAATGTTTAAGCCAACTAGTCTCTGGTATTTTGTTATAGCTGGAATGGACTAACACGGTCTTTAATGTTCATTACACCTGGAGATTTCCTTCTCTGTGATACTTCAATTAGATAATTAGGGGCAGGAATCTTAGGGGGTTACCTTGCGAGCTCTGTCTACCATGATTCCATAAAAATTAAGGATTTCTGACCCACAAAGGACACTATGGACAAAGTTCATGGGCAGATGAAAGAAAGGGGGACATATTTTCAATTTCTGAAAACAAGGGTTAATATTTATAGTATATAAGGAACCCTTACAACTGAAAGAAGAAGAAGAAATGAGTGAGGAGGGTGCACCAGCAGTTTGTAGTAGTGATAACCCAAATTACTTATAGGTATATAGAGATGCTCAAGGTCATTAGTAATCAGAGAAATGCCAATTCTAAAAACGTGAGATATTACTTCTTTTTATTAGAGTGGCAAAAATTAGAAAACTGAAAAATGTTAAGTGCTGCGGTGGGGGAAGAAACAGAGATATAGGAACCCTCAGACACTTCTGTTGGGAGCATAGACAGAGATGTCCATTACCCAGAGAAAGCAGGTTACACGTAGTCAAATTAAATGCCCCCACCCCCACCCCCGGAGACCCAACAACTCCACTGACACTGTTATAACCCAAGGAAATTCCTACATCGATCCATCAGGGCACATGTACAGCATGTTCATAGCCATGTGTTTTGTGGCAGGGAAGCCGATAGATAAAATACAGGGAGAAACATGTAGTAATAAGAACCAATGAATACTATGGTACTCATAGCATCATGTGTGGACCTTAAAAACGTGATACTCAGTGAAAAAAAGTAAAAGAAAAAAATGAGACATAACAAAACTGTGTGTATAAATTAAAACTACAACAAAGCATACAAACACAAAGTGTTGAACACATGAGGATGGCTGCCCACAGGAAAAGGTGGGGAAAGGCCATAAGTTGTAAGAGTTATTAGAAAAAAAGAAACAAGTAGGATATTTTGCATAAAGTGCTATGATCTGAGTCTTATGATTAGCATGGCCTTTGCCGCTGATGGCCAATTTTTTAAAAGGTGGTAAGTAAAGATGACAGTTTCAGACACAGTTCCATCTGGGCCTCAGGCAGTGTCACCAGGATCAATTTCTCTCCTCTGTGTCATCTGGGGTTGCTCTACCCTCTGACTATCTTGGACAGTATTGAAATTTGAAGTGCTCTGGCTGGTGGCACAATGGATAGGCGCCGGCCTGTGAACCCAAAGGTTGTTGGTTCGATTCTCAGCCAGGGATCATAATCAGGTTGCTAAACCAGGTCTCCAGCCAGGTCCGTAGCTGGAGGCAGGTGAAAGGCAACCATACATTGATGTTTCTCTCCCTCTCTGCCTCTCTCCCTTCCCCTCTCTCTAAAAATAAATAAAACCTTTAAAAAAAATAAAAGAAATTTGATTAAGAACAGTTTTTCTGGAAAATATGTGCTCTGTTTGGTTGACTGTTCTTATGTCCTAAGCCATGCCCAGACTTGGGCCCGGTGTAATTTTAGCCCAGTGAACCCATCTGATTGGGGCGCACCGAAGTCTCCTGACATGCCATTTTGAACAGCTTGTGGTCACTGCTCTCCAGACCCACAGTGTACGTACTAATCAGCAGATAAAAACATCTGTAAATGGTTATGATCACCTTTGGACAAAGTTGCATTTTGATTAAGTGCTTGAGATAAGCTTACTTATTTTTCTGACAAGGAGCGAGAAGGGGGAGAGAATCCAAGTGCACTGCATACGGGCACTCGCTCAGCCAGAAAGAAAGCTTCAGTTAAGGCCTCCCTCCAACCGCGTGGTTTTTATTAGTGGTGGTGTTGGGGGAAGACACTGCTGGTCCCCTTCCTGTCTCCATGTGAATGAGCTCCGTTACGGTCACCCACCCGGCTCCACGTTGGGCCCCCAAAGTGACTCACCATGCTGGTGAGTTGGGATAGGACCAGAGCATTCCAACTCTGTCCCTTTCTGCATCTTTTTTTTTTTTTTTCAACAAATTAATTTTTTAAATAGATTTTATTTATTTTCAGAGAGAGGGGAAGGGAGGAAGAAAGAGAGGGAAAGAAACACCAATGTCAGGGAGAAATATCAGTTGGCTGCCTCTTGAAGGTCCCCCAACCAGGGACCTGGCCTGCAACCCACGTATGCACCCTGATTGGGAGTTGAATGGTGACCTTTAGATTCACAGGCGGTGCTCATGCCCCTGAGCCACACCAGCCAGGGCTCTCCCCAAATCTACTCTGAGCCCGCTGGAACATCACTGTCCTAGATGGTTGTGTTTGGGGCCATCCTAATCCAGTAAGGCCTCATCTTAACCAGTTACCTCTGCAAAGACCCTATTTCTAAACAAGGCAATATTCCGAAGTCCCAGGTAGATACTAAGTTTGGGGCAAGGGTCGGGGGACACCATTCCCCCCAGCATAGGGGTCTAGCCTGCACTGTCCGAGTCCCAGGCAGGTGACTCGGTCTAAGGCAGAGTGAGTTAAGTTAATAAGCCATTTGGTTGCACCTACACCATGCATCCAATACCACCTCATCAATAATGAAGGTCAGAAGGGAGTTCCAACGGACCCCCGTCTTCTGCAGGCAGCAAACACCCGGTGCTTTGATGGAAAGACGTGGCCAAGAGCAAGCACTTTGCTTCGAGGCCCCTTTAAGACCCTGAGGTCCTTCCGGGTCCTCCCCAGCCATCCATCTGAGAGCAATCATTTTTCTCCAGCTTCCAAGGGTGGCTCTTTTCCATTTAATTATGCAGCTACCAAGGCTGGCATGTGAGCAGAATGCCTAACCGAAATCCGCACCCTGCAATTGAGAGGCGTATCCAAGGAGACTGACAAGTAAATGTGAACGTGATAAATCAAGATCTTGATGATGCATTCTTAATGCCTTTCCCCTCTGAAAGGGCCTGTGTGCTCTCCCCTCAGCACACCTGCTAGCCATGTAATCCAACCTTTGGGCTGCACCTGAATAAGAATGTCACCCTGTGTGATTCAGAATGAGGAAACCCAATGCCAGTGCCCCCCGCCCCCTTTCAGGATCCAGCCTGGGGGTGGAGGTGGGAATAGATTCTTCAGCAGAGTGATCTCTGGAATCTGCGGTTCCAAGTAGCTTCAGCTCACAAAGGCCAGTTTGGCCATTCAAAGTGAAATGGCCATTCTTGCTGTGTGTGTGTGTGTGTGTGTGTGTGTGTGTGTTCCATTGATTGTTATCAGGTACAGGTGCGAGGGGGCATAGTCATTGGTAAAGATGCCATCCCTCATGGCCTGTGTAAAGAAGCTTCATAAGCTATAAAGTGATTTGTGGATGTAAAGCACAATATCCTTTAAACAGCGAGTTCTTTCCTCTCCTAAAACCTCATGATTTATTAATTTAGTCATTGAGCCCTATTTTGTTATCCGTTGCTACATAACCAATCACCCCAACATAGTGGCTCACACAACAGTACTCATTTCATTTGTTCACACACCTGCCATGTGAGCCAGAATCCCCTGGGCAGCTTGTCACTGTCATGCTCACTGTCAGCTGGGACCGCTCACCTGGGCCGGAGGCCCACTTTTCCAGGGTGGCTCACTCCTACAGCTGTCAGACATGCTGTCAGTTCCTCTCCAGGAGGGCCTCACCCCGGGTCCTCCCAGCATGGTGGCTGGGCTTCAGCAGCCAGGATCCCAAGATGTAGGAAGCAGCAGCTGCCAGTTTCTTAAGGCCCAGGTTCCCAACTTGGCACAGCACCACTTCCTCCGTATTCTATTGGTTGAACAATCTCATAGCCCAGATTCAAGAGAGGAGACATAGATTCCACTTCTTGATGGGAGGGTCAACTATCATAAGCACCAACTATGTGACAGACACTAGGGAAACAGAAATACTAATAATGGCTGCCAAGCATTGAGCACTTGCTACACAGCACCATCCATGTACTGTTTCATTTGAACCTTGGAAACAGCTGATAACCTGATATGAAATCACGGGCTCCCCGAGATGCCCCCATCTGAACATACCGAACCTGTGAAAATGTTACAGCATTTGTGGCTATGTAACGGTACATGCCAGGGGAAATGCAAGCTCTGGGTAGAATAAAGGTTGTTATTTGGCTGACTTTGAAATAGGGAGCTCACCCAGTTGGGCCCAATGCAATCACAAGAGTCAGAAAAGGAGATGTGACGATGGAAGCAAGGTCAGAGTGGTGCAGTGTCAGAGAACTCTCCCTGCTGTTGCTGGCTTTGAAGGAGGAAGAAAGGAGCCACAAACCAGGGAAGGTGGTCACCTCCAGAAGCTGGAAAGAGCAAGGGTTCTCATTCTCCCTTGGAGCCCCTAGAAGGAACACAGCCCTGCCTACAACTTGATTCTGCCCAGCGAGACCCGTGTCAGACTTCGAACCTACGTAACTATAAGGTTAAAAAAAAATGGTATTGTTTTAAGTCACTACATTTGTGGTCACTTGTTACAACAGTCATAGGAGACTAATACATGCAGTGCCGTTGTCCCCATTTTCCAGATGAGAAAGCCAAGGGGTGCAGAGGTTGAACAACTTGACCGCAAGGTCAGGAAAGTTTCACCTGGAAGGGAACTTAGGCTCTTTGTGTGACAACAGACGAAAACCTCACAGACTAGCGTAAGCAAAAGAAGAACTATAATGGCCTATGTGTGTAAAGTCGAGGAGATGAGCCCCAGTTGGAATTGGGCACTCAGACAATGTTGGCAGCACCCTTGTCTTTCTTTATTTCTTTTTTCTTTAAGATGTTATTTATTTATTTACGGAGAGAAGGGAAGGGAGGGAGAAAGAGAGGAAGTGAAACATCCATGTGTGAGAGCAACAACAAGGTTGCCTCTTGTGCGCCTCTAACTGGTGACCTAGCTGGCCACCCAGGCACGTACCCTGACTGGGAATCATACCGGTGACTTTTTGGTTTGCGGGCTGGCATTCAATCTACTGAGCCACTCCAGTCAGGGCTCTTTCTTCATTTCTTGACCTGCTTTCCTCTCAGGCACACAAACCCTCCTCCTCCAAGGGCCAACACCCACATCCTACCAGCACCCCCTGAAGAAATCTAATCTTTTCAAACAGTTACTAAAAATCTCCTAGGATCGAGGCTTGTTGAACCAGGTTGAGTCACCGGCTCATCCCTGAAACAATTGCTTTGACCAGGATGCAGAAGGGGTTGATAAGCCAGATCACCTGCTCCCTGGGGGTCTCCATCCACGGCATGTGTCCCACAAGCCAAGGAGAGGTGATTCTCCAAAGGAAAAGGAAAATGAGGTTATCCGAAGAACGGGGGTGACCATCAGGCAAGCAGAATCAGGGGTCCACTACTCTCTCTGAACTGCCTCATCAGGTCAACTTAACATATGAGAATCATAAAGGTGACATTCATTCATTATGTGACAGATAGTGTCCTGCCCCTCCATATCCCCATTGCTTGCCAACAGAACCTTAAACTTGAGTTTTGCTCTGGTGGAAGGCGCAGGGCCCTTGAGTTCAGGGACCGAGGGCTTCTCCTCAAGTTCCAGGGGTTATAACAGGACTGGTCTAAACCTTGCTCCTGGAGGTGGCCCTGTGCCATAACTCTGGCCAATGAGATACAAGAAGAGGTCTGTTCAGGGGCTTCTGGGAAATATTTTTCTTCGTGATGAAAGTCAGGAGAGCTTTCTCTCATTACCCCTTCCTCAAGGCTTGCCTTGAACATGGTTGTGTAAGGAGAAGATTCATGGCCGCCATTATGCAACCATGAAGCAAGAAGCCAGAGACCAAAAGCAATGTGATGAGGATGACAGAGGGGAAAGGCAGAAAGTCATCAACGAGCCACTGCACCAACCCAGAACTGCCTATTGCCAGACATCTAGTTGTGAGAGATAATTAAACGTCTTTATTGCTCCAGCCAGTGTTAGGTATTCTTCACCATGCAGCCAGACACATCCTGACACTTGATTATAAAAATGAAAGATTGTAACACCCCCAGACTTTTTAGAAGCTCTCACCAAAACCATTAACTCAGATGCTCCCTCTGCCAGAATTTCAACAGCTAGCCATTAATATAACTTCCAAAGGCAGGTAGGGTATTCACAGGTAGTGTTGCTAATCGATAAAGCTGTTTTGACAGCAAAGTGTACTATATTATTAGCTGCATTAATCCGGCAAGTCAATTTCTGTTCCCTCTGAAATACACAAAGGAACAGGGTAAAATTCAGTTCTTTCTGGGTATTAAAGTGAAAATCATAAGGCACATTTTTCAAGCTTGCAAGGTTTTGTTTTTGGGGTTTTTTTTGAATCATGAAAAGCAAGATTTCTTTTTAAATGACAAAGTCATGAAAGTCCAACCACATACTAGCAAGACACTCTTGAAGCAATTGTAGAAATAGCTTCTGTTAGATGAATGTGAACAAAATCCTATCCAAAAAAAGACTCACATGCAGCAAAATGAGTATACATGACCCACCTACCTACCTGGCAATCTGTGGAAAACCACAAACTTAAAAGGAGACCAAAGGAGCTACCGTGTTTGTTTGGGCCTTAATTCATAAAATAATAATCAGGTATTTGTAAACTATAACCATGATCACAACCATTATTTATTGTGTGCATACAGGCTCTCTGGCTGGTGCTTTCAATGCATCAGCTTATTAACTATTCACACCCACCCTGGGAGGTAGGCATTTAATATGCCCATTTTGCAGACAAGGAAACAAGCCCAAAGATATTCAATCAGTTGACAAAGATCACACCGTTTCCATGAGGTACGCTTTGTTAAATATCAGGAATTTTGTAAGCCAGTTGCTAAACATTGGTAGCTTAAATTAGTATGATGGGCATATTAATAGATATCACAGAAATCAGTAAATGCTGCAAATCAGGGCTCCCCTCCCAATCACTGAACAACTAATAACTGGAATAATTAAAATATTAGCATTTGACCCAAACAAATGCATGAATCTATGGAGGAGAAATGGTAGACTAGGTATGTTGATGGTAAGAAAAATGGGTGTGATTAGTGACTATTCCAGACATAGTAAGGCCCCAGAGAGACCCAGGCACTGTAGTATGTGTACGTAACAAGAGGATTTTAAGGATCCGAGAATCATCTCTGTGCTTTAGGAAGTCTCCAAATAGAAAATTACAAATTCCTCAAAGCTTAATCAGTGGCATGCCCTGTCCCCTCAAGTTCAGAATTTGAGTTATGTAAATATCACAGACTTGAGGGCTGGGTAGTGTAAATCACATTTGCAAGAATATAACTCTTTTCAAGGCATTTGCAGAAGCCTTCACTTTGGGGCCATTGAAAAATTTCCACCTGACCAAGGACAAGAATTTAATCCACTTGTGAGCTCAGAAAACAAAGATGGTGGTAATATTTGTACAGTGGTTAAAATTATGTGTCTATAATGCAGGTGGTAATATTTGTACAATGGTTAAAATTATGTGTTATGTGTCTATAATGCAGACAAAATTTACATTTGAAGTAATATAAAAATAAAAAATAAATAGCCTTGGTCCTCAGCTCATGCTGTAGGTCTTGGATCATTTTTGGATATTTCCTACAGCACTCTCTGTGCTCCAGTTACTCTGCTTACCTAGTCTTTGCATATGCTCTTCCCCCTACCTTTCTTTTAGCTTAAGAAACTCCTATGCAGCCACTGAGACCCAGATTAAACATCACCTCTTCTTGACAGCCCTCCCTGACTCTTCTAGGCAGTATTAACCACTCTGTTCTCTGAAGTCTTACAGCCTCCTGGTGGATATTTCTATTTTGCTATGGCTCACACAATCAGTCTGATATCTCTTACTTAATGGCAAGCCCCAGGGATAGTTGTGTCTAATCCATTCCTGTATTCCCATCACAGTCCCTGCCTCTCTCCTACTATTCTGCCTTTATGCTCCACCCAGTCACACTGACCTCTTTCTCCTTTTTGAACTTGGCCAGGCCACTTTATACCTTAAAGCTGTTGCGTGAGCTCTACATAGAATGCTCCACAAACACACACACACACACACACACACAACCTGCACATGCTGGGTATCATTCCTAATGTTTGATTCAATCTTTAGGCCTCAGGTTAACTGTCACCTCCTCATGGAGGTCTTCCCTGGTCTCCCAGGCTAGGTTAAATGCCACCCCTCCCCTCACTTCATATTCTCATGCTATCCTCTATTTTCTTCCTTGACATTTATTACAAATTTTATAATTATGTGTTTGATGTCTGTCTCTCCCACAAGTCTGAGATCCATGAGACTTTAACTCTAGTTCTTACTGTGCTTTAACACCTAGCACAGTGATTGGCTCATAATAAGTGGTCAAATTGATATATAGAATGAAGGAGTAAGTGGATGTGTGGAAGGATGAGTCACTGGTCTTCAGGTTACGTATTGGGATGGACGAAGTGTTTTTTGGGGGAATTTGTGGCCTGAGTTCCTGTTCACCTCTCTCCTCTCCCTCCTCTCCCATCACTTAGTGGGTGTATCAGCATATTGTTAAGATATGACTTTCTTTCACCCCAGTCTTATAATGGCTATTTGATTTTATACCAAGGGATTACTGGTTTAAAAAAAAAAAAAAAAAGGAAAAGAAAAAAAAGAAAAGATTAGTTTGCACTATGACTCATTCCTGTATTTTCTCCAAGGAAGAGACTCAAAAAGATTTTCCTTCCTCCCTGATGAAGCCCAGTACAGAAAGGAGAGCGGATGGAAACACTCCTCGCATTAGCTTCTCAGATTCAGCTCCTTCTGGGTGAGTGTTTTGCGGAGCCCCGCTGGCCTTTGGTAAGTTTGGAGTCATCCCGTTTGTGAAGTACCAGTGGTGGTATAAATGGTTTTAGAGCGACAATTTAACTGTCCTGGTTGCAAACTGACCTAAGCCAATATGATCATGCACAACCTCTTGGGCTCTTTGTGATAGATGTAAGAAGTTTCCAGAATGTTTAAGGTGGCTACTTTTCTGTAACCTCACTGCTGAAAGTGACCCTCAGACCAAACTCACCACACCCCACATATGTTTATTTATTAACAAGCATGCAGTTAACAAATGGTTTTTGTCACGGAATTATGAACTTGGAGACATTCCAGCTTTCTGACTTTTTAGTCAATTTGCTCACATGTTACAGGTAACACTTTCTTGAGGATGAAGGATTCTGTCAGCCCTGTCTTTGCTGCTCAGTGATGAGCTAGCCTCCAACCCCACAACTGTACTGGGACCCCTGAGGGTGCAGGACAGTCCTGTTGGGTTCCTACACCCCATCCAAGCATGGCAGGGGGGGTGCGGTGAGGTGGGGAAGGGGTGGGGGGAGGGGGTCTCAAAACATTTCATGCGCTCATCTCGAACATCACTAATGTGACGAGGAGAGCCCTAGCATCCGTTAGGCTGTCAGCCACAGATTTCACCACTAAAAGCTCACTTTTGCTCTTCTCTGTGCTAATTACTAACACACCCGGTGCTGACCAGCAATAAGGACAGCAAAACCTCCTGAGGTGTACACTTCTCATCCGCTGCTGACTTCTCGGCCCTGGAGCGTGGAGTCCCAAGAGGGTCACTAACACGCATTTATAACAAACCATCTAGAACAGTCTTCCAGTATCAACAGACACTGTAACACTAAGTTGTTTTTATTTTATATACTGGACGTCCACCGGACCCCCCCAGGGAATCCATGTGTAGAATTCCAGGGCGGTGGCATGAGTTTGGTGGGAAAAAATGACATCTTTATTTTCATTAACTTCAGTATTTGTAAACCCTGTAACTTTGCCATCAACAAAGTCGGGTATTTTCCGATCACATGACAGCTGCTATATAAACGTCCATCTTGAAATATGTCATTAGTGGTCATTGCTGCTTCTAAGTGATTAGACTCCCCTGATCTTCCATTAACGATGGCACAGCATCACAACAACATCCATATTGCTGACATGCCCAAGAAGCCCTCTGGTGCAGAGGCCAGGCCTTCAGACCATTTTTCCTTCCCAGCTTCCAAAGTCAGAATTTGCAGCATCGTGTCTTAGATTCTGGCCCAAAAGCAACACCTGATATTCTAGCGGTTTGAAATCACGCTGCCAAGATCTTCCCATCTGTCACAAGTTGGGTTCCCAGGAAGCGGGCTCAGATGGAGATTGGCATCCAGGAAGTGTCTCGGGGAGAACACTAGGGAACAAGGGCTGTCCTGTAGGGCAAGTGAAGGAACCAGGGTTGGACGGAGGGAACAGGCACCACACAGGTCTTAGCCCGTCCCGTGGGAAGCTCTGCAGCAAGGCTGGGGCTTCAGACTTGTCCCAGCTTGGTGGAGAAACTGAGCCTTTGTACCCACACACCTAGCGGTCCCTGAACATAGCTGACCGCAGGGAAGGGGGCATGTCCTGGGGTGAGACAGGGCCCTGCAGGGACTGAGCACCCACCCACACACCCAACAAGACGGGGAGTAAGCACTTTCCCCGTGGAGGGGCTCCCGCGACACCCACCGCACCTACGCTGTGCCACATCCTGAGTCACTCACCCACGCGGGCTGTCTAGAAAGCTCACAGTCTAGCTCTGAGAGAGGAGGTGATGCATCCGCTGTTGTCATCGGTACCACAGACTGAGCCCTTCCGTAAGCACCGGACGTCAAGTTGTATAACTCTATTTCCCACGCTAGAATTAGGGAACCTCGAATTTCTCCCCCCTCCCTCACCCCCCTTTTCTTCTCCTAACCTGCCCCTCCCTTTACCCTGTTTCTGATCAGAGTCCCATCCTGGTTGGGGCCACACCCCGGTCCCTTACCCTCACTCAATCACCAAGCCTCTGTTTCCCAGCTGCCTCCGCTCGCCAGCCCTGCCCTGGCTTCACACCTGTCCCCTGCTCCCCTCAGATGGACATGCCCACTGTCCCACACATTGCCCCCTGAGCCGCCGGACAGCTACCTTCGCCCTCTTGCCCTCCCCATCAGCCTGACAGAGTCCTCAAGCTGACCTGCGCTCATACCCGCTCACAGTGCCCATCGGCTGCCAGATTAAGGGCCCGGTCCTTGCCGGGAGCCCCCGCAGAACAGTCCCCACCTTCCTCAGCCGCCAGCACCTCCTCTAATACTCTATCCCAGCTCCAGCTCAGCCGGGTGACTCATGTTATTCCCATTTTTGCCCACCATCTACCCCCTTGCCAGAAATGCCTTTCCTGCGTCCTGCCTCAGTCCACCTCCCGTCCACGCTTCATCCAGCTCCGGGGACATTTGCTGTGCACCGTCCTGTGCGCCACACGACCACGGAGGAGAGAGCCGTGAGCAGGATGAACCCCTGGGGTCCTGCCCTTCAGGGCTCCCCCTTCCCCTGGGGAAGGCAGACAGGGAGCCAGTCAATCAACGTGATCACTGCGGACTCTTGCGAAATAGGTTGATGCTGCTCAGCTGAGCCTGCTGGACAGGTGCCTGGAGCAGATGACCGACATGCTCCTTGATGTTTTGCTGATCCAGTACTGCCCTCTGCCTCCACTAGGAGGGGAACCACGCCTGGGAGTCAGGGTGCTGGGGAACCTGAGGGGAGACTGTCTGGGCAAGACTGGACAGAGACCCCATGGTGGGAGGGCTGGGACAGCAATGGGGGAGGGGGGCAGGGGCTGCAGGCCTCCAGGCAGGCCAGAGGCTGCTCTGAGCTCACAAAGGGCTTTGCTGGGCAGAGAGGAGTCTGGGGGAGGCCTGGCATGAGCTGAGGCTGGAGGCCAAGGTCTGAGCCCTCCGCACTCAGTTTCCAAAGGTCGGACCTGTGGACCCGCAGCGCCCACCTCCCCAGGGGACACGTTAGGAATGCAGAACCCACTGAATAAGAAAGAACCTGCATTTTAATAAGATCCCCAGGCGGTTCCTATGCCCATGCATTCACCCTGTGGTTTTGGACCAAGTGACAGAGGTCCTTTGAGACTCTGGAAAGGACTTTGAAATCCACCCCCCAGCCCGCCCTCCCCATCCTTCCAGGTCAACGCTAAATGTTTCTTCTTCTGGGAAGCTAGTCCTGACCCTGTGCACTGACTGGAATCTCCACAGGGATGTTAGGATTTGCATCTTTCTCGATGACTCAGGTGTGCTTGGCCCCAATTACTGAATCACAGGCTCCCCGAGATCAGGGAGTCAGTATCACTGTCTTCTCCAAATCCTCCTCCACATCTTGCCTGTTGGTGTGTAAATTATCAGAAACAAAACAAAAAACAGTACAGTCACGTGGAATGATGCTGTATCCGACAGGACTCAACTCTTTTAGGGAAAGGTGTCTCATGTCTTCTTCAATGAATGTCTTTTTTTTCCCCCCTTAACGATTCCACTTATTATTTTAGAGAAAAGGGCAAAGAAGAAGGAAGAAACCGTCAATATATGGTTGCCTTTCACCTGCCTATAACTCAGGGCCTGGCTGGAGACTTGGTTTGCAACTTGATTATATGCCCTGGCTGGGGAATCGAACCAGCCACCTTTGGGCTCGCAGGCTGGTGTCTTATCCACTGAGCCACCAGCCAGGGCTTGAATGTCTCTATTTTTCATATTGCATGTTTGGATGCTATCTGGACAGACCCTATATATATATATGAAAACATCCACTGTTCCTCTGGAGAATCCGACTTGTACAGCATGGTTCCTGCCTTCTCTTATTAACTCCCCACCAAAGAGAACCGCAGTCTTGGGGTCAGAAAGCCAGGTTTTGAGCCCCAGGAGGCTGGTCTCTGGTAAATCCATTAAATCCATTCACCTCCCTGGGCCTGTTGTCCTCATCTCTAACCCAGAGATGACCATTCCAGCTTCTCAGAGTTGGAGGGACAGGCCTTTGTAGCATTTCCTCAACAATGAGATGCCACTTCCCTGTTTCTGAAGATTAGGCCCTGCCATAAATTTCTTTACCTTAGAAGTCGGTGTGGGAAACAAAATGAAACCACAAAGTCTCACTTGGGGAGACTGGCCTAGTCACTAATGAGCAGATAAAAAGGAACATCTGTTTTATCTTCACATTTAAAACACCTGCGTCCTGGCTGGTGTGGGTCAGTGGATAAGGCACCGGCCTGCGAACCCAAAGGTCGCTGGTTCGATTCCCAGCCAGGGTACATAACCAGGTTGCAAGCCAGGTCTCCAGCCAGGTCCCCAGCTGGAGGCAGGTGAAAGGCAACCATACATTGATGTCTCTCTCCCTTTCTTCCTCCCTCCCTGCCCTTCTCTCTGACAATAATAAATAAAAATCTTAAAAAAAAATAGAAGTAAATAAAACACCTGTAATGTTGATATATTTTCCCAGTCTCATTGCTAGTGTAGAGAAGACTGACCTGTGTTTAAACCCAACACAACTTTGTGCCCACAAGAAGGGAACCATCACTTCTTGGCTCGCCTCTCAGACTTCATACATCTCTGTCCACTGCACAGCAACATCAAGTATGGCATGAAGTCAAACCCCAACTTTTCTGCATCGCTGACCAGGGTCTAAGAGTGCTAGTGATGAAATGATCCTCCCCCTGATTCTGGCCAGTACTGAGGGGAGATGCCCAGAAAGGAAGACCTACCTTTGTCCCTGACGCATGTCTCATCGAAGACATTGGCAGAGTTTCCCAAGGTCCCCGGGCTGCCCTTGGCCTAAGTTCTTGCAGCTTCAGAGATGTTCAGGGTGTCCCGCCAGGGCCTATTGGAACTGGAAAGTAACTGAGAGCCATTCTGCCTAACCTAGAAGTTCTCACACCTGTCGGCCCAACCGCCCCTTTATAAAGACATTGCTGCTTCCCACAGTGCATTGCAATGAAAGGCATAGATTGTTTTTACTTCCCTGCACACACACAATTTTCAAAATATCAACAGAATGCCCTATCCATAATATGGAGAAGTAAAAGGAAAGTAATCTAGAATAAAAAGGAAAGTCCTTTAGGATAAAATAACAGCCATGTTTTCAGTCATTCAATAAACGTGTGAGAGCACCTCTTTCCAGACAATTCTGCAGGTGCTGGAACCGTGGGCAAAGAGGGCAGGGAGAGGGAAGGGCACATGGAGGATGTGGGTTAATAGGTCAGGCAAGGCCTCATGGGAAGTCCTAATAACCTAATCAGATGCTTGTATCTTCTTATTAACTGATTCGCTGTTTAGTGAGTGTTGAAGGTGGGTGCAGGTGCTGTTCTCAGAGACGGAAGGTCAGCGGTGAGCCATCCTGCCCTGTGCCATTCTAGGCAGGGACATACATTTGAAGGTAAGAGGAATAAAGACATCATCAGGAACCAGTCTGTATGAGGAAAACGAAGAAGCTGGGGGTGCGGTAGACACAAGGGTAGAAGTCAGGCTCATACTTCCTGCAGGAAGCCTTTGCGCTTGGGTGGGAGGCGGAGAGAGGCGTGGATCACCCAATCTCAACTTAACCAAAGTTAGGGCAAGAACACTTCCCTGGGGACAGCCAGAGATATATCTGTGTCCTACGAGACGGATCTCTGGACCTCCCGAAAGAGAGACTAAACACCACCCCCACACCTCCTTGCACCTCCCACCTCATTGATGTTGCCTCTCTCTAGAATGTTCTTTTCCCAGGCAGCCTCATAAATGCACTCCTTCACTTTGCGAACTGTATGCTTGTGACACACCTCTGAGAAGCCATCCCTGTCCACTGTCCCCATTAGAGCATCCCCCCACCCCCTGTCACTCTGCTTTTTCACTCACACTTCTTGACATTAGTTAGCTTGTTTATTGTCTGTCTCTCCTACTCAACCTGCATTCCATTAGGGCAGGGGGTTTGTCTATTTGGTTCACTGCTAGGACAGTACCTGGAACACAGTAGGTCCTCAATCAATGTGTTTTAACACATACTTGTATAGCCAAGTGGTGTGCTGCGCCAGATCACACCAGCTTTGGAAGTTAATTGCCTGTATCACATCCCATCCCCAGCGTGAATGCCATGGTGCTGCGCTGCTGTCTTCCATGATGGGAGTATTTACACCAAAGAATTGGCCAGTGCTATAAAGCAAGTCTTATTCTGCCTGGAAGGCTGGTTGC
The DNA here is from genome assembly GCA_004026585.1 of Noctilio leporinus. Lineage (NCBI taxonomy): Eukaryota > Metazoa > Chordata > Mammalia > Chiroptera > Noctilionidae > Noctilio > Noctilio leporinus. The sequence goes on along the minus strand of PVIW01000672.1, from coordinate 389,820 downwards.
TGAATATTAATGAGTATTTCACTACACATAAATGAACATGTGCTATTGGAAAATGTCTCCTTTGTTCAAAGAAGTGCTTCCAACATGACTCTGAGGAAAACTAACTCATTTCGGGAATCCATAAACAAATGGTTTCAACCCCAGGCTGTGTTTCTATCATAAAGCCTAACAGCTGGACAATGGTGCAAAGCCCACAAACTTTATATTTATTCCCTGCACACTAAGTTACTGACATTAATAAGCAAATGCATTCTTAATGACCCTAGAGCCATCTCATCTAAGGGGTAACATTGTCTTTTTTGCTCTAGTAATTAAAAAATGGCAATTGCTAGTCATCAAGATAGGAAAGTGGATAAATAGTTGTGATAATTATGGCATTGTTCTCTTCAGAGAAAACAGTGATACTGTATGCAGTCATTTTCGATAAATGTAGAAAATAAGTAATTATTGCTGGAGCTATTCATTGCGAATCTCTATTCCCAGCCTCACTTCTGTAAACAACATTCATTGTTTAAAATAATCATTTTGAAAGGGCAAGCCAAACTTCTCATTACCGGCTGACGGGCCCCCCTCCCAGTCCGAGAGGCGGCAAGCACATGGGTCAGCCTGGATAGTTGGTTGGTTGTCTCCGTGCTGACTGTGAAAAACAAGTTTGAAAGATTATCTTTTCCAACCTGGAAAAAAGCCAGAAGAGCAAGAAAGAGCCGGCATGCCCCTGTGTAGCAGCCAGGGGCGGCTGCAGGTTCAGGCATCTAATTAAGCAACGTGCAGAGGGTGAACGTCTCAGGGCAGGGGAAGGGGGTTGACTTTGGGTCCATGGAGCCCACAAAGCGCTCTTTTCATGTCTAACCTTGACTGAACCGGGCTCCTCAGAAAGTCCCGGCCCTGATGGAAAATAAATTCTGCAAATTCAAATGGAGCCACTAACGTCTCCTTTCTCAGGCCCTGAAACATTTATTTGCTTAAAATGCACACTCTCATCTCAGTTTTATTAGGAGGCAGAGCCAGATTTTACCTCGGAGTGAGATTTCTCTCCGCCACACTCCGCTCTCCTTCCCCAGGCAGGGCTGAGCTGCTGGGAGAGGGGTCAGGAGACGGGGCGGGACAAGCTGTGGGGAACCCCAGGGGCTCCACGCCTCATCAGCGTCTGGGAGGAACCTTGGCACCACCTTGAGGTGCGAACTCATGACCAACCCCAACTTTGGACAGTATAGGAGTCTCTGAGAATGATTAAAATAGGTTCGTTCAGCACAAATATTTCTTGAGCAGCCATTATGTGCCAAGTATGGCACGAGGTGCTGGGACCCCACATGAAGCCAGACACAGCTCTTGTCTGAATGGGACTCATCAAATCAGCGGCATCAAATCTGTAATCCTAGAAAGGACGTCACCCTGCCCAGATCAAGGCCCAACCCCTATTCCCTGGCTCCCATCAGCTGCCAGGCACACGGATGGGGTGCCAGGCCTGGGGAGGTCCTTCCCCCACATTATGTCATGTGAACTTCACAACAACCTCATGAAGTAAGCCAGCGCGTGGGCACCATCATTATAATATTGGCCATGTCCCCCTAACCCCTCTTCCGTGATTTACCTGATAGGTTTCTTAACCCAACTCACACAATTAAACCAACCCGTGTTTTAACATCTCTCAAATCGTAAGACGGATGAGCTACTTTTATGTATATACGTATTTTTTTTATAGTACCAATTAAACAAACATGTAACCAATCAACATTTAGAACTATTCAGATTACCACCTAAATCATCCTACAGATCAGCCTCAGGGAAATACCGCGGTGGGATTGGGGGTGTTTGCTAGCCGCTGTGGGAACATGCAGTCAAGGCTGATTTTCTGCTCCTGTCACAGTTCGATGTAGGTGGTTGGGGGGCCCGGGTTCTCCACAGTCTCTCAGGGGCCCAGGCTCCTTCCATCTAAAGGCTCCCTCATCCCTTGGAATCTCAGGGCTTCCCCCAGATTCTCTGCACACAGCTGGGGGTGTGAAGAAAAGAGAAAGCATCACATCCCGTTGACCTGCATTCAACCATGTGCCCCGTCCCCAACAGTAGGGGACCACCTGTGACGTGCCCTAGGGGTCCTCATTCCCTGCTGGACTCTTGGTCCCCATCTAGGCTGTCATCATTCAACGCCTCAGTAAGTTGGGCAAATGTCTGTCTACTAATAGCAAATGATGTTGTTAACATAAATATGTCCTTCTCAGAAATGCTAAAAATTAAACATACTTCGTCTTCAGTGGTGTGTGCGGTCCATTGTAGCTATACAAAATGAATCTTATCCCAGTTTTGTGCAAACTTTAGAAGAATAAATCCTATAAGTAAGACGCCGGAATTAATGGTAAGTAAGGTATTCAATATTCAGGGTTTCTAGAAATAATTGTGACTACCAGGAGGAGGTGGGGTCATTAGGAGCGATGTCATGAGCTGCTTATCACACCTTGGAGTCATCCCTGATTTCTTTGCTTTCATATCATATACCCAATCCATCAGACAACTCAATAGGCTGGACCTTCAGAACAGACCCAGGATCACTACCAGTTATTCTAGATATTTCTTTTTCTTCTCTCTCTTTTTTTGAAGATTTTGTTTATTATTTTTGAAGAGAGAGGAAAGAAGGGAGGCAGAGAGGGAGAGAAACATCAATGTATGGTTCCTTTCACCTGTCTCCAGCTACGGACCTGGCTGGAGACCTGGCTTGCAACCTGGTTATGTACCCTGACTGGGAATTGAACCAGCGACCTTTGGGTTTGCAGGCCAGCACCTTATCCACTGAGCTCCCAGCCAGGGCTAGATATTTCTTATCATTGTCAAATCCTCTCTCTCCCCACCTTAGCATGCAAGGCTCCATGAGGGCAGAGAGTTTTAGCTGTTTTGGTTGCTCTCCATGCTCAGAGTAGCTCAAAAAATATTGTTGAATAAGTAAATATGAAAACACATGGAAATATGTGTTCTTCTTTCAAAATCTGAATACAATGGGAAAAACTTTAGTCAAAAATTGGCACAAAGATTCCAACCGCTACATGCACACATAGCCATGGACTCTAATGGTTTTGCAAAATGCTCATTTCGCTGGACTTCCAAATGGAGCCCATCACAGCTCGAACTCCCCACGATTCCCAGACCAGACAGGACTGAACAGAGGAAAAGGCTCCATTTCAGATTCAACACTCGAGGGTGGTCGCTAATTTTGCCTTGCAAACCACACTGGATGGGCCTCTTGGGCTAAAAACGACAGGGAACACTCTGCCAAGGGTGCCCTTACCTCCAAAGACCTTGCCCACCCATGGGCAGCCCATGGTCATGGGTGGACACCAATGGAAGGCAGCCCAGGACAGAAGGAACCGGGTGTGTTTTTCCACTTAGTGACCAATGGCCATGAGACTCAAGGGACTCTTTGTGAAGCAGAGCTTCTCAAACTTTTCCATGGCAGTATCCCTTGGGTCAGAAGAAAATGACCACTCAGCCTGGGGGTCTTGGGGGTCTAGTGTGAAGCTGACTTGGTCAGCTTCATTTTCCTGAACTTCCTGTTGCTGAGGGAGCCAGAAGCTTGGGTCAGAGGGTGAGTGCTAAGGGGCTCTCTGTTGTTCTTCCCTTGGGAAAAATTTCAAAGGAAATTTTCCATGAACAAAGATGGTAGATTCTTTTATTCCTATTTTACCACCAAAGTTGTACATTTTTTAAGTTTATTTTTTATTGTTGTCATAGCACATTCATCTCATTTCCCCCCCTCTGCTCTCCCCTTCCCCCCCCCATCCCCCCCATAGTCAATCCCACATGTCGTCCATGTCCATGGTCATCCATGCTAGTTCCTTGACTAAACTGTTCCCCTTTTTTGCCTCCTTCTCCCCCTTCCCCTCCCCAAAGTTGTGCATTTTGTCACCTGCAAATGAACTAAGCCTCCAAGGATTCTTTCTCTGTGATCAACTCCCATCACTCATGTCTCTAATTTCATTATTATTATATTGATCTTATCGTGTGTAATGAAAGCAATAAAATTCGTACTAATTCAGGCTTTTTCTTCAAGCTGCTTAATGAAGTAAGCGTGGGAGGTAGGCTTTACCATTAGGTCAGACACTGAATCCATATTGTTGTCCTTTGTCCTTATGTCCGCTTAATACTTTGCGAAGAATATTAATTTAGCCCAGGCTGGTGGCTCAGTGGATAGGTGCCAGCCTGTGAACCCAAAGGTCGCTGGTTCCATTCCCAGTCAGGGCACATAACCAGGTTACAAGTCAGGTCTCCAGCTAGGTCTGTAGCTGGAGGCAGGTGAAAGGCAACCACAAGTTGATGCTTTTCTCCCTTTCTTCCTCCCCCCTGCCCTTTTCTCTAAGAATGATAAATTAAAAAAAAAAAAAGAAAAAGAAAAAGAAAAGAGCCCTGGCTGGTGGCACAGTGGATAAGGCACCGGCCTGCAAACCCAGAGGTTGCTGGTTCCATTCCCAGCCAGGGCACATAACCAGGTTGCAAGCCAGGTCTCCAATCAGGTCCATAGCTGGAGGCAGGTGAAAGGCAACCATACATTGATGTCTCTCTCCCTCTCTGACTCTCTCCCTTCCCCTCTTTTTGAAAATAATAAAATCTTAAAAAAATATATATATATATATATATTAATTTAATCCCTGAAGATTGGGACTGCCTCTTTCCCTGCAAGGGCAGCAAACATTCATGTATAAATCACAGTTAAACTCACACTCCATTTCAATGAAAAGGTGAGTAGCCACACGACTTGTATTTTTAAGTCTCCACTAAATGCAACGAAAAGCCACAAGGAATGTTCTGATGTTGGGTACCTGTGGTAAAATGACAAAGTGCCTACTAGAGATTTGGGGACACAAAGTGACCTGAATGTAGGCTCCCTCTGCAGTCCTTTTCCTGCACAGAATTGATCTGGTCTTTGCCTTATGTTTACACATTTTCTTCCTAATCCAGTATATGGTCATTAAAATACAAGTCTGATTGAAATTCTTCACCAGTGACTACCTGACATGCTGTAAGCTTTCACGCTTCTATGTAAAATCCTTGGTACAGAGTTGGATCCTGGACCCCAGAGTTGACTGCTTGTATTGGAATCCCACCCAGCTCTATGGATCTCTGACTTTGCTTCATTATCTCCTAAGTGCCTCAGTCTCTTTCCCTGTAAAATGGGGTTAACAGTAGTGAGGATTTGAATGAGTTCATATGTATGAGTGCCATGTGTGTGAACTGCCACTTCATTTCATTGTATGCAAGGTCCCAGTGATTATAAGAAGCACATTGTTTTATGGACCACTAGGAAAGGGGAAAAAATCCTCCCAATTAAACTATTCAATGCTTTCTTATCTCTTTAAATTGTTATTGTAGACTTATCAAAAGTACTTATTTAGTGGCTAATCAACATATCATCTATTTCCCTTGAGCACACCTTAAAATATATATATATATATATATATATATATATATATATATATATATATGAAAAAGTTATTCTCAAAACTTCTTCATAGAGTTCAAGTTTTCTTAATGTTTTTCATCTGAATCCTGGATGTTGTCACTGCTCATCTTGTTCAACACAAAGTCACCCTCTAGGCAATCAATGGCTCTGATGAGAAAGCATTTCTTTCAAGGTGCTACCCTTTGGATCTGATGGAAGGTGTCAGGCAATGCCAGCCATGTCATGACCTTGTATGTATCAACAACAATAAGACTTTGATTATAAGATGCATCCCAATTACACAGCTGCTAAAAGTGTGTGTATGTGTGTGGTGGGGGCGCAACTTAAAATCAATGAAATATGTTAATATCATTACATTCTCATTAATGATAGAATTGATGAAGCTTCCTGAGAAGGTTGAATCACGCAAGTCCATCTTGGATGGCTTCATCTCATCATAAAGAACTATTGACCTTGGTCAGAATCTCAACCCAGTCATGCGAATGAATCTTTTGAGTGCATTCAAGTTGTCATTCTGCAAGGACATGGTTTTTCAGCTTGGCTGTTTCATTTTAATCCATATCAGATGCCTCTAAGTCTTTACCCAGGTTTCTCTTGGTAGGCAAAGGTCTCCATCCAAGAAGTTCCGAAAGGAAAGGTCACATCATTCTTTATTCCTGTGTTTGATTATGCATTTGAAGGAGAAGGAAGCAAGCACCATGTTGACTGTTTTCAGACAGCCTCTTCCCTTTATCACCTCTGGGTTTTGCCCAAGATTCCAGGGGCATGTGCCTAATTGAGGAGCAGTGGTCCTCACTCAAACCTGGCTGGAGGACGGTCACCTGGAAAGCTTGGTAAAAATGCAACTGTTGTACAAAAGGGCGATAGCAGACTCTGGAAGTGACACCCAAGAACCTACATCGTAAAGAACTGGCCCCAGTCCATGCTCTAGATGCACCAAAGTTTGAGGGTCACAGCTCCAGGGGGTAAAATGGTGGGAAAAATGGGCAAAGGGTGGAGATGAGGAACATTGGGAGGAGTAAGCATAAAGAAAGGTCATTTCTACATATTTTCTGGAGTGACTCCTTTTCAACAGCTTTCTAAAAGTAGCAGGTTGACTTTACAGTGCTGTTAAAATGGGGTGAAAGATGTGGAGAAAGCTGTGGGAAAGGTTGGATTTATACTTTTTGCTCCATCAAAAGCACAACCTCTGTGTGTGAGACAATTGGAAAATATGTTGGCCCACCCAGGAGGAAGTCAGAAGTGCCCATCAGCAGCTCTCCGAGATCATGATGGACCCTGTCCCTTTCTGTGCCTCCACCCAGCCACACACAGCATCTCTCTGAAGGCTGCAGTTGCCTGGAAAATCAGGGGAACGTGCTCAGCAAGCAGACACTGGGCATGGCAACCAACTGGTTCACCTCTTCAGACATCAGTGTGGGAGAGCGCTCCGTCAATGTTGAGGAAACATAAGCTATATTCCACCTTTTATGTTGTAGGTCTAGAATTTTGTTCTATGTGATATTTGAAAACAAATATGCCACACATCTAGAAATCTATCCTGAAGAGAAGCAAAAATGAATGTGAAGATGTTCATGTTGGGATGGCTGTGAAAATTTTTAAACCCCTTAAAAGTAGGATATAGATCAGTAACTAAGTTGTAAATCCATGTTGTGAAATATTATGCAGCTCTTCAAAAAGGCATTTTATAGAAAGGATCATTAATATTGTCAAGTGGAAAAAGCAGGGTATGAAATTGGGTATGAGACACCAAGTTTGTAAACCAAATTTAGTGAGACCCTCAGAAAATAAAATCAGATTACACACACACACACACACCTCCCCCAAACAAACAAATCATCGCAGGAATTCTTTAGAAGAAATAAAATATAATGTCCATTATAGAATAGTTTATAAGGTATTTAGCTATTCGTAATCACAGTAGTCTTACAAATATTTATTTCCATTCATTAACAATTGCCTTCTAATTTTAATACTTATAAACCCACACAATGTTTATTTACATAGTTATAATCATAACATATACATATAAACAGTTTTGTGCCTATTTTTTTTTCTCCTAACATTATTCTGTAGACTTTCCTTCAAGTTTTATAGTCGCTGCAGCACAGTATTGCTTTTTATGGCTACACCACCGCCTACTTAGGCAAATTCGCAATTCCTTCCCGTTGTTCACTGTCACAAGCAAAGCTGTGATGAAAATCTTTTGCCTGTGGTATTTATACACACCTACTGCTTAAACCAAACTGATTTTCATTTCCATCCTTGTCCCATGGAAGAGAGAACTGTCAAAGCTTCCACAAACTGCCCCTCAGCTCAGTGGGGCACATTATTAAGGTAAGGAACTTGAGGTGGGGCAATTATCCTGGGTTATTTGAATGGGTCCAAAGTAAAAAGGATCGTTAGAGGAGGGAGGCAAGAGGGTCCAAGTTAGTAGGAAGAGATGGGATGACGGAAGCGAGAGGTTGGCATGATGTAAGACCGGGGTCACCAGCCAAGAATTGCGGGTGGCCTCTGGGAGCCAGGTAGGTCCAGGAAATGGATCCTCCCTGGAAGTCTCCAGAAAGAATGCAATGTGATTCTAGATTTCTGGCCCCTACAGCTGGAAGGGAATAAACTTACAGTTGTAAGCCACTAAGCTTGCAGTGTTTGCTCAAGAAGTGACTATACCTGGTCCTAGGGTAGGGATGGGAGCCCATTAATAACGGGAGGGATGATAAACATAACTGCTCCTATTCACTGAGGGCTTAAGCTATACTGCATATCTATCTAGATTCAATCTTCACAGCACCGTGAAATGAATGTCATTATTATCCCTGCGCGACAGAGGTGAACCTGGGGCTCACTAAACTTAAGTAACTTCCCCGAGGGGCCACAGCCTGGGAGCGGTTGAGTCAGCATCTGGAGCTGGTCCAGAATCCGGCAAAGATGCCACACTAGGCTTGCCCAGGGCGCCTCCCTTAAATCACCTTGAGCCTCTGCAGAGCTGGATCTGGACGGGGAGCCAGGCCCGGGAGGGGATCAGGGTAGAGGTTCTCGGGATTCCGTGCCAGGCCCAGCTGGGGGCGTCACTGCTCCCAAACCAGGAGGAGGCTCCAGGTGGACGCTCTGGCCTCAGCAGCTGCCTCTGGAGCCCTGGCCTCTCCTGGCCTCTCAAACGTTAGCACTTCTGTCTGCAGGGAGGGCTGCGAAAGTGCTGCAGACTCCACCGGTCCAGAGCCCCTGCGGTCCTCGCAGGCTCCAGACTCCAGGGTCCATCTCACTGAAAACCAAAAAGCCCACAGACCTGGCTTGCGGAGCTGGGCCTCCAGGATCCATACAGGCCATTTGCAAGCAACTGTGCATTCTGAGCGCCCCCTAGTGGTGCCCAGGACCCCTAGAGTTGCTTCTGCAGCCTGATCTGGAGGAAGGGGCTCCTACCTCTCTCTTCCTCTCTCTTCCTTTGCGGTCACTCCAGGGACGCTTGGGTGATTTAGTGGGTCTCCAGCGCTCCTGGGTTCTAGGACACTTTAGAGAAGCCCAGGGACAGCTGGTTCCCTGGAACCCTGGGTTCCGCCTGACAGTCCAAGAGGCTAGTTCTGGGTCAACACACAGAATAATGCTTCTTGTCATTTTTCCTCTCTGTGACTCAAGGGTGGATAAGGCGTGTAGGGGAACCAGCATCTCATTTCAACATGAGAAGAACTAATAGAGGAAAGTGAATTTTAAAAACGTTATTGAGAACACACATTTGACCCCTTCAATAAAAAAGGGCCAATTCCTCAAAAAACACAAGCACAGCCCACTCAATATGCACTAGGTGATTTGCATATGTGTGCAACTGTTAAGAAAATTGAATTTGTCACTTTAAAACTCTCCCCAAAAAAGACGTCTCCAGACCCAGATGGTTTCACTGGAGAATTCTACCAAACACATCAAGAGAAATTAACACTGTCTTTCGATGTATTCTCTATCAGAAAATACAAGAGGCGGGAACAATTGCCGATTCATTCTATGAAATTAGTATACTCTGACAGTAAAGCCAGACAAAGACAGTACAAAAAAAAAAAAAAAACCAAAAACCCTATGAATTAATATCTTCATGAATAGGGACACAAAAATCATTAATAAACTATTAGCAAGTAGGAGTCAGCAATATAGAAAAAGAACTGTACAGCAGGACCAAGGATGTAAGGACGATTCAATATTTGAAAATCAATCAATGGAATCCACCATATTAACAGACTAAAGTAGAAAAAATCACATGATCATATAACTAACGTAGAAAAGTATTTGACAAAATTCAATGCCCACTCATGATTTGATTTTATTTTTTAAAAATTTTTAAAGATTTTGTTTATTATTTTCAGAGAGGTGGGAAGGGAGGAAGGAAGAAAGGAAGAGAAGCATCAATGTCTGGTTGCCTTTCACCTGCCTCCAGCTATGAACCTGGCTAGGGACCTGGCTTGCAACCTGGTTATGTACCCTGATTGGGAATCGAACCAGCGACCTTTGGGTTCATAGGACAATGCCAATCCACTAAGCCACACCAGCCAGGGCACCCACTCATGATTTTTTTTAATCCTCAGGGAAATGGGAATGGCTATTCTCTTAACTTAATAAATATCTATCCAAGGAAACCCTACAGTCAATGTATGTAGTGGTGAAAGGCTACATGCCTTCCCGTTAAGACTGGGAACAAGGCAAAGATATCTACTGCCACCGCTCATATTCATCATAGTGCTAGAAGTTCTAGCCAGTGAAATAAGGCAAGAAAAGGAAATAAAGGGCATACAGAAAGGAAGATGTGTTTGCTGATGCTATACCTGCCCACGTGAAAAATCACCAGGGAATCTACAAAAATGTCCTCAAACTATATGAATGAATTTAGCAAAGACACAAGATACAAGCTATAAAAAAATCAGTTGTATTTCTGTATACTAGCTATGGACATATGGACATCAAAAATTTTAAAACCATACCACTTAAAACTGTTCACAAAAAAAATGAAACACTTAGACGTAAATCTAACACAACATGCACAGAACTTGTATGCTGTAAACCACAAAATAGTTATGAAAAAAAATCAACAAAGATAAAATTACGTGAAGAAACAGCGTGTTCATGGGTTGGCTGACTCGATATAATGAAGAGGTAGATTCTCCCCAAATTGATACACGGGTTTAACCCAATCCCCATCAAACTCCCAGCAAGATTCCTGTAGGTATAGACAAGATTGTTTTAAACTCTATATGGGAAAGCAGAGCAACTAGAATAGCTAAAACAATTCTGAACGAGAAGAATAAAGTGGAAAGCAAGGGCTCAGACAATGGAATCTGACTCAGCACTAAAAAGGAATCAAGTCATGAAAAGACACAGAGGGGCCTTCAGTACTTATCACTAAGGGATAGAAGCCCGTGAGAAATGGCTCCATACGGTGTGACTCCAACTCTAAGACATTTGGGAAAGACAAAACTATGGGGACAGTAAACAGATCAGTGGTCATCAGGGGCTGTCGGGGAGGGGCGGGCAGCACGCAAGGCATTTTCAGGGCAGTGAAACTGAAATCCTGAAAAACAAAAGGTCTCCAACCCCTCTGGACTCCCCACAGCCCCCTTGACCTGAGGGACAGCAAAGGAAAGGAGACACACTGGATCAAAGGGGCAGAACCCAAGTCGTCCTCTGCATCTCGTGCTTTTTGAGAACCTAACTTGAGAGCCCCTTTGCCCTGGCCCCTCAACAGCATCAGCATTGCAACGCATCTCTGCCCGGAGACACTGAGTTTGTTGTCTTCACCGTGGAGTTAAACACACAGTTGGGCGCACGGAGATCCTCCACCCAGACGAGAGTGCTTGTGAAGAATGAGTTCCAGTCTTCCCTCTCCTCCTGCCCCCAGAATGTGTCTGTCCCCACGGGACATTCCACCAACAACACTTTCTCAAGCTTATTTATCTGTTTCCATTTCCAATACTATGACAGGGCCCGCGTCCATTTGCCATTTGTTCAGTGAGCCTCCGTCCATGAGAAACATGGAAGGCAGCGACAAGTGAGGCATAGCCACCGCCACTGGCGAGAGGACAATTTAGGAGCCTCAGGCTTACTAATCCCCGCATCCTTGACTTCTAGCACAGTGCCCGGCAAATAAAAGACATGTGGAAGGAATGGATGAAAATTCCTAAATGACCTACCTCAGATGGCAGAAAGTCCCGCCACTAAAATCCATTCTAGCACTTTGGCCATCTAGGCCCCTGGCCCCCCACATCTGGAGAGGGACAGTGATGAGGACAGGATGGGTCCCAATCACCTATCACATTATCACCGCTGATCAGCACCCAGCCCGGCCAGCTCTGTGGGGGCAGCACCCAGCTGCCTTTGGGTGAGGAAGCTGCAAACAAGAACTGTTCTTCCGGGAACAGAAATGATGGTTGTCATTATTTTCCGTTTAACAAAAATAAGACTCCAGAGCACGTCATTTTGTAACTTTGGGGTCCCCCCCCCCACTTAATAGCACCTAATGAGTATTTTCCCGTAGGACCAGATTTACTAGACAAGCACCAATGTGAATGGCAGCCTAGGGTTCCATTGCATGAAGGGATCCGCTTTTTTTTTTAATTTAAGCTAATTCCAGAGTTTGGGCTATTTTCAGATATTCGGGTGATGAATCCTTAAAAGGGGAATAGCGGAGTCAAAGAGCACGTGCTGTGCACCTTTTGGCCTTTACTACCCAGTGGCCTGCAGGTGCCTGAGAGCTGGAGGGGGTGTAGTGATACAGATCCTCTGTGCCTTGCTGAGTCCCTTGGGGCCAGACGTATTTCAGAATTCAGGGTGTTCTAGGTTCTGCGAAGCGCTGCAGGGTACGTTCTGCGTGCCGCGTGACACCTCCTGCAGATTCCGGGGCCAACCCACGATCCAGCTATTGGCGATTTCCTTGGTAACCCTACGAACGCTCACAAGACGTGGGGTAAATCTGGAGGCTTAGGCCAGATTTTGCTACTCTATGAGTTTTGGCACTGGAACTGTTTTTTTTTTCTTTAAACAAAACAAAATAACCCTTGGTGTTCCGAATGTTTGCAGTTGGTATTTATGTAGTCCGTTCTGCTGCTCTGTGAGGAAGCCTGGCCTGGCGGGACAGAGGCGGCAGTGCAGGACAAGGAGGACAGCATCAGCTCGGGAGGAAAACCCATCAGTGTTTGGATCCTGGCTTCACCAACTAAAGCTGGGCGCCCCTGGGCCGGTAGCTTGGCCTTTCCGGGCCTCCTGGCTGATGCGTACACATGTCCCAGAGCTGTGGAGGAGGTTATGAAGGATGAAGTCAGTCCGTATAAGGCTTAGCACATACCTAACTAGATGAATAAACGAGAGCTGTGGTTGGTAAAGTTACTTTCTCGGGAACGCCAGGCGGAGCCAGAAAAACACCAAAACCCTTCTAGTCTGCCAGCCCTCAGAATTCTGCCCTCACTCACCTAAGGGGAAGCCCGGAAATCTGGGGAGAAGTAAGGGCCCCGCGGGAGATGCAGTGGCCCCAAATGGCTGCCACCTGCCACGGTGGCACCCCGGCTGGGTGGGGCTGAGCCCAGGCCAGCTCTGCCGGGACCTCCACGGAGACCTATTTCAGCTTCCCAGAGTGCGGTTGCTGCACATAAAGGCCTGGATAGTTCGGAGCTGTCGTCCAGGAGCCAGCCAACCCAGCGCCAGGGCGGGACACCAGCAGGTCCCACAAAGAGTCAAACTGTCTTGTCCTGTGGGAAGAGGTGTGAGAAAGAGCAAAAGTTTGCTTTGCGAGAGGGCGGGGATCCTCTGTCAGACCGCAGGAGGGTGCTGGGGAGAGGGGCGACAAGGGCAGCTGGGGTGGGGGATGGACAGAGGTCTGGGCTCACTGCAGCGACCGAGCAGAAGGGAGGGGAGGGGTCCGTGCCACAGGGTCCAACCACAGAGCCCTGGCTGTTTACTAAAATGGAGAAAGAAAAAAAGAAGAGAAGGAACAGACTGGGACATGAAAGCCTGAAAAGTCCTCTGTTGACCAAGTCTGACGAGTACAAATTATGGCACCCGGGGCCCTGGAGGCCCCCTGGGCTGAGAACGCAGAGACCGTAGTGTTTGCTGGGAGTACCCTGGCCAGGCCCCAGCCGCTGCCCCAAGGGCGAGCCAATGGAAGTTTTCAGAAGCCCCCATGGATCAAGGCTTTTGAGCTCACTCTGGATCAAGGCTTTCAGAGCTCACCAGACCCTGGAAAAGAGGGAGCTGGCTCAGAAGTTTAGAAAGTAACCATCTTTTAAAGAGTTTGAAAATACTCGTGAATCCGGTGCAAAACATTATCAAAAGTGGTTCATTGCTCATAAACCCAGTAATTTTACACAATAATTTCACTTTTTAATGTGCCTTCTGCGCTTCATCTATATAGATTTACAGGTTTATATTGTTTCAATCGTGATATTATTAGATTTCATCTGTCCCCCTTTCCTGTATATTCATTCCATAAGCAGTTTTTCATGTTTTTCTACTGCTCGTGTTAATTCCAATACTAGCATCCGTTTCATTGTATTCAATACCATAGATCTCTCTTTTTTTTTTTTTTTTTAAGATTTTATTTATTTTTAAAGAGGGGAAGGGGGAAGAAAGATTTGTGAAAGATACATCCATTGGTTGCCTCTCACACGCCCCCAACTGGGGACCTGGGACACAACCCAGTCATGTGCCGTGACTGGGAATCCAACCAGCGAGCAACCTTTTGGTTTGCAGACTGGCCCTTAATCCACTGAGCCACACCAGCCAGGGCCAATACCATAGTTTTCTTATCCAAACTATTTAAAAAAAAAAAAAAAAACCTTTTCACTGGTATAAATGATATTGCAACAAACATCTTTGTGCATATGGTACCTTCATACACCAATGGCTCAAATTCATTTTCAGTTGTTTAATCAACCTATATTTAGTGGATACCTGTTCTACGAGGGGATAAGTGAACATAACAGGCAATCTCTGCCCCAAAGGCTAAACATTCTGTATTTTAATGTTTCTATCTTTCTGAGTGGGTCTCTAATAGGAAAAAATAATCCCTTGCATGGGAAATAGTCACGTTTGCAGCCAGCAAAGCGTTAAGAATGGGGCCTGCCAGTTTCAGCCACGCGACACGGAGCAAACTGGGGAATCAACAGTACCATCCCCTTCCCACCACGGAGCGGGCAGGAGTCACAGGCAGAGAACAAGAAGCAGCGGGATTGCACACAGCTGGGCTGGAGGACGGAGGCTGGGGCCACCACGCTGGGGACTCAGACTCCATGCAGCATGACCTTGCCCGCCCCCTCCCAGGGTAAGGGGCAGGGCTGGCATCAGCAGGCCTCTCCCCACCCCCCTCAGACCCTGTAAACTGGGATTTGGGGTATGGAGAAGGCAGAGCACATGCTTCCTGTGGACAGACTGGCTCCTGAGGGGAAAGGAAGAGTGAATCACGCTCACGCCTCCTCCTGACAGAGGCCAGGGTGCTGTTTCTTCTGGAGTCCCTCTCCCCGACCCCACGCTGCGCGGAGGTTGTGCTGTGTCTTAAATGTCCAGCCCTGTGCACCACACAGCACCAGCGCCTGGCACCCAGCTCCTCTCAAAGCCCAGCCTCTGTCACTGGCCCGCCAGGGTTCCGGGACATCAGCGGTCGCCGCTCAGGCACTGAGAGGTGAGCCGAAGTGGCCGGCGTGGGAAGGTGGCACCATGCCCCCCAGGGCCCGAGCGCTTCCATCCTGCTCTCCGTCAGGGTCTGCCGTTTGCCGGGACAGTCAGGAGGCACTTCTCTCTGCCACAGTTTGAGTCATCGTCGCTGCGTTAACTGGTTGACCGCGTCTTGCGTGCCAGGCGTGCGCCAACCTGTTTCTATGTGTCTGATTGAATCTTCTGAGCGGCCCTCGCTCCAGGATGGTTTCCCGTCTCTCCTTCACACAGGAGGGCGGATAACTTCTCCAGGGTCACGCTGGACCAGCAGCGGGGTTCAACCCAAAACATGTCATCCGTGGGCCAAATCTGAGTGCCTTCGCCTTGGAGCCACACCTTTATACAGCACCCTCGGTCACCCTGTTTCTGTGCCCGCCTCCTTGAAAATGCATGCAACTACCTTCAAAATCACTGCTCGGGTTACCAGAAATGAAAGAACAAGAAAACGTGTCTTTGGACAGACAAGACATTTGCAGGGATAGCTGGGAAAAGTCAGCTCTCCCCAGGGCCCGATCGGCCGCCTGCCGGGGGTTCCCATACCATGATCACTAACACCGACAGAGCACGGCTCCATGACAACCCCTTACTGACCTAAGTCAACTTATTTAGTCCTCGTACCCACCACAGGAGCCAGGTACTGACACTGTCACCCCCGCTTCACACCTGGGGAAACGGAGGCACAGAGAGGTTCGACATAAACCCAGTCACAAAGGATCTGAACCACCCTTCTTTGATTCCTTGCTGACTGAAGAACAAAGCCAATCCATTCAGAATACCAGGGTGCCATGGCGATTGGTAGCAGGGCCTTTTGGCATAAGCACCTTCAGATTTTTCCACAAAATGATTCCTGAGAAACGTCCATTATTTCTTAAATGGGGTTTGGGGCTGCGAGGGTCTATGAAAGTCTTGCTGGTAGACTTGTCTGTGCCTTATTCCTATATACATGTGCTTAACCCATCTTAAGTCTCTTTATTGACTCTCCCTGATTCTAAACATGTCTCTCCGCCTCAAACATTCCATTTCCATAATGTGGCCTTTCTTACGGGTGGAGACTTCTCCTCTCCGCAAATATTGACAGAGTTTTACTCCCTGTTGGTGAATTAACACACACCCAGCCCAGTCGGCACTCACTGCACCCATGTATGCCTTGAAGTGTACTTGGAGGTTTGTCGCTGATTTTTATTTAGAGAGAACTGAGGGGCCCCTGCTGCACAGAGAACAAGGACGACCAGATAGAGAGGGAGGTCACAAGAGGTGAGGTTTACAAGCTAGTCCTTAGACTGCTCACTGATGAGTTAACGCAAACCCAAACCTCCTCACAAACACACAGGGAAGAAAGCCGACTGCTTCAGGATGGTTCGTTTGCTCTCCCCTTCGGCAGCTCCGATATTCTGAAAGATGACTGTAACTTGGGCAGCGCATTACAGAGCTCACACAACCTTCTTGAGCCCCACAGCTGTAGAGGAGGGGTGGAGCCTGCAGGAGGAGGGCAGGCAGGAAACCAAGATTAAATTTTTCCTCTGCCGTCTAATTTGTCTCTATTTTAGATGGTGAGATAGACACTACACTGGCTAATCCACGCAGTCCAGTTGAAAAGCGAAAAGAAATTCACTTTCCCAGCCTCCCTTGCAGCTAGGGGTGGCCAGGGGACACAGCTCCAGCCAAGGGGGTAAATGCAAATGCCTGCTGGGGAGCGTTGGGACAGCTGAATAAAAGGCAGAGATAGTTCTACCTGTTTTACCCCTTCTTCTTACTGCCTGGAATATGGACTTGATGCCTAGAGCTGCAACAACCCTCTTGTGACCTTGAGGAAAGGACAAGAGAATTGCAGAGAAGCAGACCCAGAACCCTAACTTCTTGGAGCCTCTTCTGTTCCGACAGCAACGCCGGCCTGAGAGGGGAACCCATGAGTCCGTACTAGGATGCAGGGACCTCGGGGGAAGGACGACCCAGGCGGGGAAAGGAAGGCAGCATGAACAACAGCATGGGAAAGATAGTCTCTTCCTATGTTTGCATTTTGATCACATCAAAGAAAGTTTCAGCCATCCTTTCCTCACCATTGCCCTCTGCTCACTAAGTCTACCAGAGAGGTGCCTTGGGCTTGGCGTCCTCAGAAGGCAATAGTATCTAGGCAGGATTTAATGCCAATGTTTTATTTTTCATAAATATTTTATTTTTAATTCCAAGAGCAGAAAGTGTAAGTGGGAACACACAAGAATAGTTAGCAACGGTTGCCCCTACCCCGCCCCCAGCCACCAGCTCTTTTCTCTACACGCAACCGTGATGCACTTATGCGTCCTTCTAGAAATACTGTGTGCGTATGGAAATACATGCAAATACGATCGTTGATTTGTAAAAATTCATCTTTATAGCAGATGAGACTGATTCCCTCTGTATGAGTTTCATCTACGGGGTGCTTACAAGGAAAAGAAAGGGGATCGCTTTAAAGTCTAGCGTTAGGTAAATAGAGAGATGACAAATCTGTGACTGAGGTGTGAGATGGCACACAGGGAAGGCCAGGCGGTCCGAGGGGCTCAGCCCCCGCCTTTGTTCTCTGCAAGAACAGTCTTCCGTCCCTCCCTCCGCCAACAAAGAAGGCAGGAAGGTGCTTTGCTGAGATTCAGGCCTCGGGTGCAGGGGCAGCCCTCCCATAGGACCCCCTTTCCCTGGGAAGGAAGGGGAGCCAGGTGGAGGGTACAGGCCTCTTACCTGAAAGGCTCCAAGCCATCGAGGGAACCTGTAGGTGGGCCCTGGGCCCTGGGTCCCACAGGATATCAGCAGCTTTGGGAACCTTTGTTTCTACTGGTGCATCCATGTAATGGAGGTTCTGTTAGATCATGCCTGGCATGTATTCGCTTCCAGAAGGAACTTGCCACCTGAACACTGTTGTCCTTCCTGCCGTGTGAGGGGCCTGGGCACAGGGGTGCATACATGTGCCTGCGTGAGTGCCTGTGTGTCCCCGTGCATCTGAGAAAAGGAGCAGAGAAACTGCAGAAAGGAGCAGTGATGAATCAGATCTCATATCCGGCACAGCGTTGGTTTGTCTACCAGCACTTCATAGTCATGATTAAAATGTTAATGCATCTTCTTGATGCACTAACGAATTTCATTAAAAATACAATTAATGCTCTCATTCTCCTCGGATACAACATCTCATGAATCTAATGAGCAAAGTTGGGAGAGAACCACATTATCTGGAATTAATTCACATTTCTGAAGGTAGACGCAAACTCTCAAAATCGGCCTTTCTTACTCAAAGCTGTAGAATTCTTACAGTTCCTGTGCCTGCGTTGAAATCAAAAGAGGTGGGACATTCGTGCCTTTGCATGGAATAATTCTAAAATTAATTTCAAAAGGATCAAATGAAAACATGCTGGGAAATGCCTGCAATTGTCGCAGTCACTCTGTGATGACCCATGACAGTCGCTTCCATAGTAACAGGTTTGATTATCCTGTGACCAGAGTCATTTATTGGTTGGAGGGACCCTCCGAACCCCAGGCCCGGGGGGGGCCTTGGGGAACCTATCTGAGCATCTTACATACAGAGTCATTCACCAAAAACTCCAAGACGCAGGTGTACATCAAATAAACGTGAGCCTCTCAGCTACCTGTGAGCAGACTGGCTACCCCAAATGGATCTTTATAGGCAATGTAGTTTTTTGTTGTTGTTGTTTTTTGGGTTTTTAAAAAAAATAGACTGTTTTTAAGAGCAGTTTTAGGTCCACAGTAATGTTAATCACAAGGTAGCCCCTACACACACACACACACACACACACACACACACACACACACACATACATACAGGCTTCCCCATCATCAACATCTCCCACCAGACCAGTACATTTGTGAAATTCATCAACCTGCAATGACACATCATTATCACCCTAACTCCAGAGTGTACTCTTGGTGGTGTACATTGTATGGGTCTGGACAACTGTATAGCAACATGTATCCACCATGATAGTATCATACAGAGTAGTTTCACGGCCCTAAAAATCTCATTTTTATATACCGATTTCATTGAACTAGAGACCATAAGCTTTTTCTCATTAAGCATTTTGGGGAAAAGGATTTAAATGACTGTACTGGAGGACAGGTGAGGCTGCTAGTGCAAAACTCCCAAAGTACTGTGTCTTCAGAGTGAGCCAAATAAGACGTATTTCTGTCTCTCTCACCCAGCAGATGGGGGTGGGCAGGCGTCCAGGGCTATTCATCCAGGGGCCCTGGTTCCTTTCACCTTATTGTTCCCCCTTTAGGCTTTACTGGCTGAAGACACCAGATTGTCCACAAGCTGTGTATGAGCCACCACCTGGAGGTTTTTCTGGAAAACTGGAGCATAGCCCTGGCTGGTAGCTAAGCTGGTTAGCGCATCATCCCAATACACCAAGGCTGCATATAGGTTCCATCCCAAGTCAGGGCACATACGAGAAGCAACCCATGAACGCATAAATAAGTGGAACAACGAATCCATGTCTCTCTCTTTTCCTCAAGTCAATTTTAAAAACTGAAGAAATAGAGAGGAAACAGGGCAACATGCCCAGCGCTCTGGTCCAGGAGCTGAATGAGATCATGCCCCAAGTACCCTGGATGGTGAGTGTCAGAGTCAGGGCTTCTATTAGAGCACTGTTACTTCAGAAGTCAGGAGAGCGGAATTTATCATGGTGACAGCAAGCCAAGCCCTTAAAAAGCACAGCTCTTGAAATTCTGCACATGGCGGTGGGGAGCTCCCACCCATCTCTCAGAGCTGCCTGACCCCACAACCGCCAGGGATGAGCGCAGCATGATCAGCTACTGATTTTTCTGCCCTTCCTTTGCCTAATGGGCCTGGATGTGGACCCCAGCAGAACACCAGAATCATAAAAAGAAATTTACAGCCAGAAAGTTTTTAAGCTGTGTGAGTCACACCGGGAGGCAAGACATTTGCATTCTTAATCATTTCCTGTCTTCTCATTTCACCATGAGAAATTCACTTCACCAACTATTAGGCTGGAATTTATTACCGTAGGAAGGAGGCCGGGGAAGGGAGGTGCCTGTGATGGAGCCAATCACCATCACCCCACCTCCCAGAGGGAAAACTCACCCCACAAAATCCCCTTCCGCTGGCTGTTTCCACACTAGGGCTGGGGGTGCAGAGGAGGAAGGTGATAGCCCCTGATGATGCCTATCATGATGTCCCCTTACAGGGTTCCTACATGGAAAACACACTTTTTTTCATTTTGTAATTACCCTCCTAGAGGAAGCCTGCATGAGGCTCCAGGTGGGCTTTCTACCCTGGCCTCTGTACCTGTCCCGTGGTAGAGAGAAGCCTTTCCTTCTGTGTCTCCCTCCTGCTGGCCCCGCACCCTCCCTAGGGTCACCTTCATATCCTGGAGCATCAAATGAGGCTCAGTCACTTCCACAGCCAACAGACTCTGCAGGCTGCCATCTGGGCGGGAGGGATCAGGCTGCGGTAGGAAGAGACTGAGACCACCATCCTGGGCTGGAACCTCAGTGCCACCCAGCCTCCTATGCGAGGGCCGGGTTACTCATTCTCCTAATTCTCCTCCTACCACTCAAAGTGGTGCCTGCTCACCAGGCACCTTCCTGGCGCCACGTGCTATCCTGAGCAGTTTTACATGGGCACTGACTGGCGTGCTCCTCACAGCAGCTCTGCGAGGTCAACACTAGCAGTGGTAGTATTGCCATTGGTCCCTCTTGCCCCTCAGTCTTTTTTTCAAAGGCTAGACTTTCCCTTGCTCTGCAATCAACCCAGCGCTCAGAAGAGTCGCTCCAAGTAACCACGGAGATTTTACACATCGCGGTTGAGCGAGTGGGCATGCTGTCAAGTCCCACCAATCTTCCTGCTCTTCTCATGACAGCACTCGTCACCTCACCTCTTCCATGCCAGCTGCCCCTTTTCAGGCCGCCTTGGTTTCTTGCCGACCTGTCATCATGGCCTTTGACTTGGTCTCCTTCCCACTCTATACTATGACCAAATTGTGTTAAGTCAAATTTTGCCATAGGCTTCCTCTCTGCATAGCAGTTACATTCTAAGCATTTCACGTTTCAACTCACGTCACCCTAGGAAGGTAGGACGACGACCCTCGTTGTACAGGTGAGGAAACTGAGGCAGCGCAAGGTTAAGCGCGAGTCACCTGACTGGGACGTGGCACAGCTGCGATTCAAACCTGTGTTGCCTCGGTCCGCCATAGGTAGGACACTAACCCACCGCCAGCCCAGCTGTTGTGCAGCGCGGGGACTGGGGTTGGTGAGGAGTCCAGGGTGCAGAATTTCACCGAGTTGTGCGAGGCCCGGTCCTGTGCGTGCATGCCTCTCTCCTCTCTTGAGTCCAACCTGCAGCCATGCACCTTCCTGGCTCCCCGCGGCCCCAGAATGACATCCAAGAGCACTGGCCTACCGTCTGGGGCCTTCCATGGGCGGTTTATAACTCATCTCTCCACCTTTCTCTCATTTTCTGTTTCCATGTCCTATGAGGTTGTCTGCCTGGAATGCCCTTTCCCTGCTCATGTTTACAGGTGTAAAGCCTGCCATTCTTCATTAAAAGAAAAAAAAAAAAAAAGACCCCACAAGGGGTCCTCTGGTCCTCCTCTGTTTGTGGGGGCAGCTACTGGTTTCTAGCAGAGATTTCCTCATTTCTACCTGCACTCATCCCTAGAGGCCTCATCACCCTGGGGACTTGAAACATCCCCTGTGGGTGACCTGACATTTAACTCTCTATCCTAAGTTTCTGTAGCTGGGCTCATGTGTCCAACCACCTATCTACCAGGCCTGATCTGATGTCTATTGGGCGTCTCAAACGCGGGACCCACACCTCAAACTTACTAGTCCCCTCAAACCTGCCCCCCTCCCCCATAGCTTCCCATCTCTGTGAAATGACACCTCCTGCCTCTGTCCTTCCAGGCATGGGAGCCCAAAAGGGTGCTGTCATTCTTGACTTCTCTCCCTCCCACCCCACATCCAATCCAATGCTAAATGCCACTGATTCTACCCTCGACTTACATCAGAACAGGACTTACCTATCACATCACATCTATCGCCACCACCTTGAACCCAGACATCGTCTTCTCTCCCCCCTAGATTACTGCAGCTGCCTCCATCGTACCTTGTTGGACGGATGAGACCTTCCCACATGGGGGAGGGCAAACTGCTTTATTGGGTGCACGGATTCCGGTGCTGATTTCATTCAGGCGCACCCTCATAGACAAAGCGGAAATGTTTAGCCCAATACCTGGGCATCCCATGACCCAGATGAACCACAGCATTTGCTCACTGTGTGTCCACTGTGCCTTGGACACAAGCGTCCCATCATGTTCTTTCCCGGCTCCTCACTCAGTAACAGAGAGGTGGCCGCAGGCGTACAAATTGCTGGGACCCAGAGGGACCTAGACTGGGGACAGAGTGGTCCTGCCACCGTGAAGACCAACACTGACAGGTGGAAGAGGACGAGCTAAAACCAGGGTTGGGAAAAGCCAACACCGCTGCTACATAAACATCGGCTTGGTGCCTGGGTCTGGGAGCTGGGTAGCACCGCACTTACCCAGCAGTCCGTTCTCGGGACCACCGGCAGGAGAGCTCACGTGAGGAACCCGGGACCACCGTTCAGTAAGAAGGCACACAGGGTGGGTATCAATACCTTTTAATGGTCACATTGATGTTTTTTTTAAAGAAGAATTGTAACAAAAAATACATGGAACTTAATATGTTTCAATACATTGGGCAATTACAGAATCTAAACCAGACAAGTCCGTAAAGTATGATCCTTCTTGTGGGGGCGGACCCTTCGAGTCGACTAGGCAGAGAGGACCACATGATTCGCACGATCGTTTCCCACCGCCCACGGTTCTAATTTCAGAGATTGGCAGACTTAGAGACAAAACAAAATTTTAAAGTAAAATAAAACTCAACACAGCCAACTGCCTTGATTCCCCTCTCCATTTTCCCCTCATTTTCATCACATGAGGGCGTGAGGCAGTCCTGCCGGACAGGGTCAGGTGCTCTGCTGACACCACGCCAGGCAGAAGCATGGGCTCCCTGAGGTGACCGAGAAATGGACTTTGAATCTACTACTCAGCACCGTGGCTGAGAAACACAAGAAGAGGGGAGGGAATGAAAAAGGAGCTGCAGGAACCGCTGGTGGGGGCCTGAAGTCCATAGCACATGTTTAAAATCCAAATTACATAGTGAGAAGATGGCCTGACTAGGATCCTTAGTGCATTTACACAGAAATCCCTCAACTGTGGAGTTTATAACTCTCTGTGATAACGCAAGTTGGAACGCAAATGAAGAACAGACACTTCTGCCCAAACCCCACCAGGTATGGTCATTCATTTAACAAACAGAAGATGTCAAAACCAGCTGGTTTTTAAACAAAAATCCTTCATATCCACCTATGTTCACAAATAATAACTTATGATATTAACAACTTCCTTAAAACAGCAATTACCACGAGAGTTCACTCATAAGTGTAGAAAGAACTATCTTCCTATCAATGTAGTTCTTAGGAAGGACTAGATGCACAATATACATGAAAAATAAAGCTGTGATTTTTTGTATTTTTCGCTTAAAGCGCAAGCTAAAACCTTTCAAGTAAGTGTTAAGTGTTTCAGCTCACTTAGACCAGCATGCGGTAAACTAAATAAAGACATTTATTGGTTTTCACATTTACGGTGTGTGCCTGCCTCCACGACGAATGATGATGGAAACCACCCAGACCACTAAGTTCCACGCAGGACAACGCCGCCTCCGGATGCTGCCCAGGCAGCCATTTCTTTTCCTCAACAGAATGGAACTAACAGTAACCAGGGATGGAGCGCAGGAGGGCAGGCCAATCATACATTTACTTGCTCAAACGTGTAACCTATTAGAGAAGCCAATGCTCAACAGGCCAGAACAGCGCGTGTGAGTCCCAAGGGAGTTCTCGCTCCTGGTTCGAGCCCACCGGTCGCTGAGAGCCGAACTGTGCCCTCCAGCAACAAGGCACCCGACGCGCATGCCCCGGGCCAACGGCTGGCCGCGGACAAAACTAACAATTTTCATCTCTCGTATCGTTAACACCTTGGAGAAAACGGAACACAATGATCAACATCTGAGGCCTAACAAAGAGGATAAGAAAACCTACAAGGGAACAGTCGTGCTGAAACTGCTTCGCCAGCTCTTCCGTCACTGCCCGCCACGTGGGCTTGAGGCCAGCGACTTCATGGACGCACCCTCCGGTGCACTGCGAAGGTCAGTTTCAAGTCTGTCGTGGTGACCCCAGTGTGATGCTGCTACCCTTCCTCTCACCGCCTCCTACCCAGGAGATCCGAGGGGTCATGGGTGATGTAAGCACAAGACACACAGGTGTCAGAGCCCAAGAACCTTCCCGAACACTTCGCCTGGGATCTGGGCAAGGAAACGCCAGCGGTCTGGAGTCTTGGCAGCAGCACCCGCACTGGGGTTTACCCTCAGCAGCCAGCCTGCAGGATGCTCCCGCCCGAGCGCTTGGTCACCGACAGCGTCGTGAACACCTGCGGGAGGAGACAGCACAAGGTTCTCAGGCACCCGGGCAAATGAGTTCACAGGGTAGCTCAGCTCCCACCACACACATCAGGAGTTAAGTGATGAATTGAAATGAAAGAAACAGGGAAGTCATAGGACCGAAGATATCCTCAACTTCCCCAGAGGATAAAAGGGGGGAAAATATTTAAAAACCAAAGCAAAAGAGAAAAAACATTTAGATTATATCTAATGACAAACTTTCTTAGCATGAGGGTGATTAAAGCAAGTTATCCAAGCTGCTCGTCTAGTCTCTAAAAACAGTGCGTCATGAAATACTTTGCACCTGTGGAAAGGAACGAACTGCAAGGTTACACGCACGCATGTGCCTACCCAGCCCAGGGATCTTTGTGAGCAGGTTCGGTCCCACCTGCATACTTCCTCCCTACACCCCCCGGATCAGTGCAGGGCACGCTCCTATGAATTTCTTCCTGCCTTCCTTCGCAGGCATTTAAAAACATTAATAAAAAATGGCAAGATGGTGTACGTCCTCTTCAGCAACCTGCTTTCTTGGCTTAATCCGATATTTCTGTAGGTCATCTATATGAACACATACTGTTCTAATTCTTCCATTCCTCAATGAATAATGTTCAGTTATTGTTGCTTACTATATACGCCGTATACTGCAGTATCCAATTATTCAAGTAATGAACATTATCATTACAAGTCCAGGCTCCTTTGGCTGGCCATCCAAACTACTGCCACCATGTGATTTGCAACATGCTCTGTGATACTCAGGATTTCCATGCCCCCAGAGCCAGAGGTACAATTGCTGGGTTGGAGGGCAGCTGTGGCTTCTACCTGACTGGATTTCCAAGAGGCCTGCCCAACTGGCACGCTCATCTGCAGGGAACGATGTGTTCTCATTTCACATCCTTGCAAATGTGTTGTGCTTCTGGGTTTACAGCCTTACTGAACATCTTTAGGCAGCTCTGACTTGCTTCTGGTGCAAGATGACCTATACATAAAGCAATGATTCTCAAACTTTCGTGAACAAAGCGCAGTCATACTGATTATTATACACAGGAATTGCACAGATTTTAATTTGGCAGAGCTAGGGTCAGCTGTTCATCTGTGTAGTTTCACCCCGAGTGGACTGACTGAGTGCCTGCATTCACGCCTGAGCACCGAGATGTTTTTCAGTCAGCTGCCCCTTTGGTTCCTGAGAAACAACTGGTTTCCTGGGTTTTATTGTAAAAAGGAAGAGAGTACACACAAAAAATCAAGGCTGCTTTGATTTACACAGATCAAAACAAGAGGTATCAGCATCCAAACTACTTTTGAATAAAAGGGGAAACTACTGTTGTGTAAGGAGGAACAGTAGCGAGAAAACCCTTTGCTCTGTTTACCCTTAAACCAGTGACACCTTTCCCTTCCTTATATACCAACATGTCACCAACACTTCAAAAAATTCAGACCCAAGTAATAATGGCCAGTATTGGAAAAACATTTCAAATATGAAGCCAGAAGAAACTATACACAATTCATATCCAAAAAAAAAATTATGAGAAAGATTTCATCCTTGTTAGCAAAGATATGTGAAAATCCTTAAAATATGTTATCCTCCTGTTTATACTTAATGTAGAAAATTTTACACTGAATTTTGCAACATTTTCATTAGCACTCTTAAATTCAATGCTGATTGACAGCATAATCTAGTACAACTCTTTGGAAAAGCAATAAAGTTCCTTTGTTTAAAAAGTGTGTGACTATGGAAGAGGACAGAAAGACAATATCCAATAACAAAAATAGCTGCATTAGAATGATATCACGGGCAATTGAAAATATCAAGCGTCAAACATGCTCTCTCTTCAACTTTTATAATGGAAGGAAAACAAAGAGTCAGGAAATGCACTGAAACAAATTTCAGGCTTGTGATTTGCCTTGCCAGCCTAAGTTTCCTTCCTCAGAAATTAATTTAGAAATAGAACTCATAGCAGGACTTGGATAGAAAACGAAACACATCAGACAAGTAGATTTAAAAAACAGCTTATTTTTCTTTTACTGATTTATATTTATTTTTTATTATTTATTTAGTTTTTCCCAACGTATGGTTGCCTTTCACCTGCCTCCAGCTACGGACCTGGCTTGCAACCAGGTTATGTGCCCTGGCTGGGAATCGAACCAGCGACCTTTGGGTTTGCAGACCGGCACCTATCTGATTTATGTTTAAAAGGTGGGGAAGCCAAAGCTGCCAGTGTTCATTAAACACTGTGTACATGAAAAAAAAACTGATGGGGTCAATTTTTACAAAGCTTATATTTGCATATAGTTGCTTCAGAATTTTCATAAACACAGTTAAAAAAAAAAAAAAAAAAGCATAATGGCTGCCCTTTCACACTTTTCTCTCCAAAACAATGAACATTGACAGAGGGTCAAACGCTGCTGCAGGCTTCAGCTTACCTTCACATCCGGCCCCAGCACCTCCAGCCTCACGAGACCCTCTCACTCTAGACTGATTATGTTAACTATTAACACAAAACCTTTGAGGGTGGGCACTGAAATTCATTTCAAGACATTTCTCAGGTCTCTTCTAATGTTCTTTCCTCTTGAGCTGTCCTATATTTCCTCTACAAATAAACTTGATTAGCTGGAATTACTCCTCCAAATGATGTACAATCAGTCTCCCATTCAATGCTGCTCAGATGTCCAGAATAAAGTATCACCCCACTGTCTTCACACTGAATAACATCATTGTGTTACGGATGCTCCCGGCCTCACACTCTGATACCAAGGGGCTTTCAGTTGAAGCAAGAGCAGCTCCCTCTGGCCAGCGCAATTCTGGAGGGAAACCTTGAAGAAGTGATTTTGCCCCAAAGAGCAAAGTCCCAACTGAGGAGTTTGTCCACTTTTCTAATTACTCACTCTTCAAACCCAAAGGTGCTCAGTTGCCTGGGTTACTTGCTTAAAACGGTATGGAAGACGTCATTCACTCAATGATTCTGTCAACCACCCACAGCTGGCCTGGGAGCTGAGACTAGTTCTGAACACTTGAAAGCTGCGCTCAGAACCAGTTTGTAAATTATTACTTCTAATCCATCCAATAGACTATTTGTATAATTCGGTAAAAATGGATTAGGAAGAGAATTTTTAAAAGCCTCATAAAATTAAAACGCAATTTTTAATGATAAGATACTGTCAAGTTACTCAAGTTTCTAAACCCTTCTTCGTTTGCATCCGTAACTCTTTAAGGACTAAGTAGCAAACACTGCGTGGCCGGCGAGCTGTACAGCGCCCCTCCGTGTTCTGACCGCACGGAAGAGTGGGTCCAGTAGCAAGTCCAAGCCAGCATCTGGCAGAGAAACACAGCCCCTAATATCCCCTGCCTATCAAATTTCACTTTCCCTTACTTCATCAAGCAGCTTAAAAAAAAAGATTTCCATCATCAGGGGTCAGAAGCCTTTGGTTTCTCAAAATCTAAGCAAGAAGTTCATAACTAGGGGCTTAAAAACAATCCAGAGGAGCTTTTTCAAAATACATGATCCTCCTACCCTCTTAAAAATACCGTACTGATGGCCTTCAGTCAAGCCATGTTTATAACGAACTATCCCGGGGAAACCAGCCAACAGGTGTAGGGTCACTGAGCACCTATCACATGCCGGAAACTCTGCGAGACACTCCACTTTCCACAGAACATTGCTCGCCAGCCCTCGGGGTTAATCCTCTATTTTACTTAATGCGGACACCAGGCTGCTGAAAAGCTGGGAGACACAGCCAGGTTCACTGAAAAGAAACTGCTGAGGGAGAGTACCGCCCGGGTCCGTGCATCTCACCACACTCATGGTGCCACCAGAGGTATTTCCATTTTTAATTCCATGTCAAATATTGTAGAAAGATCTGTGGAAACGGATTATATCTGTCCAGTGGGGGTCAGGCAGCTTGGGTTTACATCCCAAATCCCAGTTCTGCCACTTCCAAGCTGGCAACTACGGGAAAGTTACTCAGCCCCTCAGCCCTCACCTGGTAAGTGGAGGTACGACTGCCACCCACTGGGCATCTTCTAAGGACTAAATCATCTTACTTCCCTGCTTTGACCTTCTCTCAGCTGAATCCCAATGCCTCAGGATTAAGTCGAAATGCCTTGCACCCTGGTTCGCAAGGCTGTGCATGACCTACTTACTTCTCCTGTGTGTGTGTGCATGTGCCTATGTACCCAAGCACAAAGTACACAGTGGGACCTGCTGACTACAGTGGTCAGACAACAGCTATCTTTTCAACTCCATACTTCAGCTGGTATGAGATACTTCTCCCCAATCTTCACCAGTTCCCCAACAGAGACATAACCCATAGTTAATAACAAGCATCACAACATTCAACTCTTGAATAACTACTAACAAACGTGAAGAAACACTGACACCCAGAGGCCCAGAGTGGTCACTTCCCAATTCTACTGTCCTGTGCCTAATCTTGTGAAGGCATCGTTTTCCAATCTCATTCTCTAATACCAAAAAGCCAAAGAACAACACATAATCACTTGGCCTCGGGGTGGCTCCAAGGTAACTAGTATTGAAGCTCTTTCTGGGTATGAACGGCATTGTTAACTGAATGCCATGAAAATACTTCAGAAGACATGACACATAGAAGATTTAAGGCACATCTCTATAATCACTCTCATGTCTATACTGCCCATTTAATAGCATGATAGTACTAGCCATCCAAAAGAGAAAGATATGGGCTATAGAGACAAGGCCTTCTTTGAAGTATTCCCACTCATTAATACGCTTTTGAGGACAAACAAAAGTAGCAGAAGTACAGCAGAAAGAGCACTAGCTTCGGAGTCCTGGATCTACCACTTCTAAGCCTGGTGGTGGTGTGCAGGGCTGTGCAAGTGCGGGTGACCCACCTCTGCGCAGACGGGGTGGATGCCGATGGTGCTGTCCAACTGCATTTTGGTCAGTCCACACTTGATCGCAGCTGCAAAGCCTTGTGTAACTTCTCCAGCATTTGGACCCAGGACATGGAAGCCCACAACACGTTCCTAAGGTATAAAATAAAGTAATATAATTACACTGATTTTCTCCCCCTTTAAGGGAGTGTTTTCTTAGTCCATCCTGAAAACCCCATTCAGAAATGGCCAAAGACTTTTCCTCCTCTGAATGTTTGCTGCTAAAAGCTCCTGAGGCTGAAGATAACTTCATCATGGGCCCGGAGAGTGTGGGGTCACACCCAGCCAAAAGCCAGAGAGAAGCGCTGGCCAGGGGTGATGATGAGGGGAAACATTAAACGCAAAACTGTCTACAACTCCAGAAGCATCGAAAGTTCTGAGAAATGTTTTCAAAGGGCAGCTGGGTCCTCCTCTCCTCTACCTGCTTATCTCAAACCTCCAGATGAACTGTCTGTAACAGCTAAAACATTTAAGAGCACTCGATCAAATTAAAACTCATTTTAACCCAGGTTTTAGGGAAAGATGGCACAATTAAACAAGTCCCTTCCAATTTGAAAACATTTTTGGAGGGAACAGAAAAATGTTTGGCAACTCTGAAATACCTGTGTAGGAATTATTTTCCGTACATTCTAAACCCCAGACTCAGGAAAAACTGTGCCAAGAGCTGAGAAACAGGATTCATCCCGCTGTTCAGACTTTCACAGCCAAGTCTGGCTGAGCTGGGCTGTCCAGCGGACCTCCCAGAAGACGTGCGACCCAGGCTATTGGCCGCACGGCCTTACCTGACTCAGGCTCAATCTCTATGGTGAGCAATCGAGAATGCCATTGCCATCCTGTTGCCAAAATACTATAATCTATTCCATGCTGGGCTGACATCCTCCATCCTGACAATCAGCGGTTGAGTATATGGATAAACAAAGCATATACTAGGTTTAAAACATACCAAATGTCCATGTAAATGCTAATATGCGTAGACCTAAGAAATGAGATTACTGACAAGTCGCGGGCCTCTAGTTAGCTGAGGATACCACTCAGGTGTATAAAGTTTATGGACACACGACAGGTGGCAAACAAATATGAACAGGTGAGACACTCCAAGTTCAAGACTGTGGCCTCTGGGGTAGGGAACATGTGAGGGGTACAGGATCAAGGACTACAAAAGACTACAAAGGAATGGGATAATGGGTAATAACATGGAATGTGCCCTGTCTGGGACTGAATTCCAGTTCTCCCATTAACTAGTGCACACACTGGCACAATTATTTAACTTTCTATCTAACATATACTCACATGAATAAACTTTTAATAAAGCTTTCCTAAAAAGAAAAAAAGCCTGTCTAAAATTGTTTTTATAGCTCATTATATTATTATACTAGTTACCCTAGTATATTCATTTATTAAATGTGTATATAATGAACTTTTTTGCAGAGGATCCAGTTTTCCTAGAACACTGGGTTCTACAAAAATAATAGGCTACTATCTAAAGCAATAACTTCTAAACAGAATATATACATAGCTTAATTATATTCAAATCCAAGATAAAAAATTTTTAAGTTTATTAAGCTTTTAACATATAGATTCTTGAGTATCATTTATATTTTTACTGAGGACATCTTTTTCTTAAAGTAAGACCCCAGCCAAGTTAAAATCTCGTAAGATTTTAACACACAATTCTCATAAGATTTAAAACACAACACTTACAGAGTACGTATACAGACATACACGTGTCTGAGGTTACAATATAAAATGGGGGGGGGGGGGCACACAGCAGTCAGAAAAGTCTAAAAGCCAATGATTTATTCAACTGCTTTGTCAGTATGGAAACAAACCGTGGGGTCAAGGAGTTTGCTCATGGGACTTCTTTACCAATTGTTACATACAGCAGCAAGCAATAAAATCTTAAGTTGGAACCCAGTTAAGGCCCTGGCCAGGTAGCTTAGTTGGTTAGAGCATCATTCTGATACGCCAAGGCTGTGAGTTCGATCTCTGGTCAGGGAACCTAGAAGTAGCAACCAGCGACTGCTGTAAATAAGTGGAACAACAAATCAACATCTGTCTCTCTCATTCATCAATGTAAAAATATCCAGTTAGGAGCACCTCCCAAGATTGCTTTCTCATTTGTGCCAGCTGCTTTAGGACATAAACTTGCATGACTCCTGTTCTTTTGTGTTTTGTCATCATTTTTAGATAACTGACAACTTCATTCATTCCCTTTCATACACAGAGTCCTCAAGTTGTCCCTCTGGGTCGTGCACTTAGCCAGCTGAACTGCCTGTCTACTACGTGGAGGGCTCGGTGACAGCGAGGCTGAGTGGGGATCAAGCGTGTCACCCCAGTCCTGCCCTGGATGTCTGCTCTGGGGAGACTGACAGGTGAAATGGTAAAGGAATGCAATGTGTGTTCTGTGATCAAAACAGAGCCACACATCAAAAACACCATGAAGTCAGTTGAAAGGATTAAGTGACACTGATTAATAAACGTTTGAAACTTGGAGAAAAAGGATTAAATGAGAATTGCACTTACATTGTCTTTCGTATTACAGACGATTTTTGCGTAGCATTTGTTGCTATCTCTTGATGGAATCGTCCATTCCAATGGCCAAAAGTAGCTATGGTAAACCTGCGAAGGGAAGAGCACAATCAGACCCACCATCTGAAGAAGCAGGTTTGCCAAACACTAGCTGCAGGACAGACAGCGGGCGGCTCTTTAGCAATTAGACTTTCACTAAACAATTAAATTCATACAGAAAGACTCACAGATGCAGAGAACAGGCCTATGGTTGCCAGAGAAGGGGGAGCCACCCAGTAGCGGGCTGGGTGACAAAGATGAAGGGATTAAGAAGTACAACTGGGTAGTTACAAAACGGTCATGGGGATGTAAAGTGCAGCACAGAAAATGTCAATAATATTATAACAACTATGCAAGGTGCCAAGTGCGTACTAGGCTTACTGGAGGACTACTTTGCAAATTATGTAACTGTCTAACCACTACGCTGTACACCAGAAACTAACATAATTATTGAATGTCAACTAACTGAAAACTGAAGCTTAACACACACACACACACACACGACACCAATAAAATGCATGGAATAAATAGGAATCTAGTCAGAAAGCTCCTTTCGCTATAATTGACCCTTAATTACATGTCAGGGCTCAAAAGAGTAAGCCTTAAGAAATAACAACAAAGAGCAGGCAAATGAGAAAAAAGCCATGTCATTACTTGCTGTCTTGCGTTAACATACGGATTAAAAAAACATAAACCAACACTATCTTATTACCTGAGAAGAATGACAACTTTGGGCAGGAAAAAAGTGCTAGCAACAATGATGGCAAATATCTATTTTTTTGCTTAATGCTTCCTAAGACATTTCCACCTTTAGCATTATTCACCAAAGGTACTGAAAGGAAGCAGAAGAGGAGGGCGGGAATATGGGCCAATGAGAGGACACACATCCTTATCCATTTTCCACAAACTTAAGCCCCAGATAACTAAAGAGATTTATTTTCTCCACCAACTGCTAGTCTCAGTTCTAAACATATTGTACATGATTGGCTACCTTTTAAAAATATACTGATTATGTAGGCATTATAATAAGTGTTCTTTTTCTTTCTTTCTTTCGGAGAGAGGCAGAGAGGGAGAGAAACATCAGTGTATGGTTGCCTTTCACCTGCCTCCAGTCACAGACCTGGCTGGAGACCTGGCTTGCAACCTGGTTATGTGCCCTGGCTGGGAATCAAACCAGAGACTTTTTGCCTTTTTTTTTTTAAAGATGTTATTCCACCTTCAGAGAGAAGGGCAGGGAGGGAGGAAGAAAGGGAGAGAAACATCAATGTATGGTTGCCTTTCACCTGCCTCCAGCTAAGGACCTGGCTTGCAACCTGGCTTGCAACCTGGTTATGTGCCCTGGCTGGGGAACTGAACCAGCAACCTTTGGGTAAGTGTTCTTTTATGTTATACAATAATATGAATTTTTCTTAAACTATGGTTTACCAAATTGAATGTATAGTATCATAGTATAACAATAATTACACAGGAAAAATATGATTTAAAAAATTACGCCCAAGGCTCTGGCTGGTGGCAAAGTGGATAAGGTGCCAGCCTGTGAACCCAAAGGTTGCTGGTTCAATTCCCAGTCAGGGCACATAACCAGGTTGCAAACCAGGTCTCCAGGCAGGTCAGTAGCTGGAGGCAGGTGAAAAGCAACCATACATTGATGTCTCCCTCCCTCTCTGCCTTCCCCTCTCTCTAAAATAATAAATACAGTATTAAAAAAAGAATTACACCCAATTGCTAACAACTACTATTATGAACATAACTCTATGAATAATTGTTTCCTATTTCCCTTATGTTTTCAAAATTTCAACTCAAATATATTACTTATAATAAAAAATGGGAGTTTTAATAAAACAGAATCCAAAAATGGTCAAGAAAAATGAAATGTATAGAACAACCTTAAAATTTAAATACCTCTTGAGGGGACTCTATCTCAGAAAATAATCAGAGAAACAGAAAATGAATAATGAAATAAGCTCATCATTGTATTAATAGTAAAAGTTGTAAACAACCTAATAAAAAATGGCATAACAAATTATATTATATACCATCCCCAAAATGGATATTACATAAGTCATTTTAGAAATGGTATTTTTAGGGGGAAATGCTCATTACCTAATATTAATTGTAAAGTAGGGTAGAAAACATAATTTAACCCCTCTTTTAAAAGCACTTACTGTGCCCTGGCTGGTGACATAGTGGAATGGTGCCAGCCTGCAAACCCAAAGGTCTCTGGTTCAATTTCCAGCCAGGGCACATAATCAGGTTGCAAGCCAGGTCTCCAACCAGGTCCTTAGTTGGAGGGAGGTGAAAGGCAACCATACACTGATGCTTTTCTCCCTTTCTTCCTCCCTCCCTTCCCTTCTTTCTGAAAATAATGAATAAAACCTTTAAAAAGAAAAAAAAAATGTAATGCATATGTGCCTACATAAAATTATATATTATAAAACATATAAAAATACACCAAAATACTTAAGAGGTTAGAATATGCCAAATATCAATTAGCAGTTATCACTTCACAAATTAAACTTTCATTTTTCATGTTTTCCTAAGTTTTCAAACTTATTATTTTTAGAATCAGAAAAAGTCAATGTGTTAGTAACAGACCAAAATATTAGTAATGTATATAATAAAAAGATTGGTAAGAAATTTAAAATAAACTCACATCCTAAAACCTACTGATTCACACAACTTGTCTTTAGAAGGTTTTACTAAAAACTTCTTCCCAAATGATTTAAAAAGCAGCAGTCACATTGTGCAGTATTATTTATATATATGAAAACAGTGTATTTTGTATACATTTTCCTTAACTATATGATAAAAATGGTAAAGTTACTATAAATTAAAGGATAATGGTACAGGGAAAAAAACCTAATAAAACAGTAGAAATGTAATTAATTTTTAATTTTTTTCTTTGTACTTTTCCTTATCTTTCTTATCTCCTACAATATTGTTTTAATTAAAAAAAAGAAACCAGTAAAAGTGGTTTTAAAAAGTAGTATTATTCAGTCAACTGATGAAACAGAAAAATCAAAGGTGGATCACATAAAAGTATTATTATCAATATTAAGTTTCCTAAATGTGATAATTATCCTGTGGTTTTATAAGAAAATATCCTTGTTCATAGGAAATACATACTGAATCATTTATGAGTAAAGAGCCATTCAACTTACCATTGGTTCAGGGGGAAAAAAATACACACAGATACACAGAAATAGAGAGACTTTGAAATGTAAAAAACAAATGGGAAAAATGTTAATAATACATGAATCTGCATAATGGGTATCCGAAAGTTCTTTGTACTATTTTTCTACTTTTCTGTACACTTGAAATGATTTTTAATTTTGAAAAGCCAGAGATACTAACATCGGAATAAAGAGAACTTACCTCAATATTTTCTTCCCCAAATTTCTCCACAGCTTTCTCTTCAGAAAGACCACAAGCACCATATTCCAAAGGAGTAAATACAGTTGTAGGAACATTTTCATAGTCACACTGTTTCAAAAGGGACAAGAAATTATAACTCAAAAAAAGCTCAAAATTAGGGGAGGAAAGCAGACTAATAAATTTCTACCAAAAGTATGCGAAGTCACAATCCCAGATATAAATATACTACACGAGAACCATAAATCGATCCCATGAAGTTTTAGCAGAGGTTTAAAGTCATGAATAAACGATTCATGTGGTGTAAACAGCACAGGCATACTTCTCTCCCTTCAATAAAGCAGCCAAACACAATGACCCAAAGCTGATGGTCTTGCTATTGGTGACAGAAGCGACCAGATGTCTGAAAAATTAAATAGGTAATATGCACTAAGAGTCATAAAAGTATTTTATGCCTTTTGGCCCCCAAACCTCTTAGGCACCTATAATAATATATAAGAAAAGCTGCAGGTATTAGCTGAGCACTGCTGTACTGCTCTTCAATGTGGCAAAATTCAGGTAGTTTTGAAATGAAAATAAGGAAGTGGTTCGACAGAATACACACTGGATGTAATACTACACAGCCATCAAAATGAAATGAAAACCATAAAAACAAAGAAGTTAATGATTCTATTTCCAAAGTGTATTTTATGTGAGTAGGCATAGATGACAAAGGACTCTGAAGTCAAAAGAAGTTGTAAAATGCTGTCTTAAGCAAATAAAAAGGCTTCTCAACCACCAGATTTCTCAGAGCCTTTAATATGCCAATATGAATTGTGAAAACTGTTACTATGTAAATAAGTGCAAGATGTTTGCAATGCTGTGTGGTAAAATACTGCCCAGTCACATTCGCCCACAGAGGAGAGCCGTTCGGCATTTAAAATAGGAACAACTGAATTCTCACTCTCTAAAACAGTAGGGTGAAATCTTTTAAATGCACCTTCCTCTAGAAATAGTAAAGAAAATCCTTTTCCTCTAACAAAAACATAAACCTTTGGAATTCTGATTCAAAAGGAAAGGTAGACATCTGCTTACAGCCATAAGCCGTAATGGTAAGCCAGATTTACCTCCCTGCTTTCAACAAGTGGGAAACCAGACAAACAGGGAGCAACGCCTTTTAAATACTGGACAAAAGCTACAGGCCAGAATCAACCAAGGAGGGCAACGCTGCACAAAGAGAGCTCTTGCGACCTGCAGTGGGGCCCTCCTGAGGTTTGGGCTGAAAGAACAGGGTGAGGAGAGAACCACTGGGACGCAGTGGGCCCCAACATGACCAGAGTCCTCACAGGACTGGAAACACCTCCCGTTCCCACAGTCAGAGAAGAAAGAATTCACCACGTAAAAGGGGCGGAGCAGAGGCCTACAAAGGGCATCGATTTAGTAGTGAAACTAAATCATCCCTAGATGACAGGTTGCTGTTGCCGGACCCTACTGAAGCTGAAAAGCAAGTTACAAGGGGATAAAACGAATCCCGTGTAACCTTAGGGGCTGTCAGAACAAAGCCCAACGCTATATAAAGCAACTCAACATGTACACAACGTAACATGTACAACATTTGCATCCATCCAACAGTGTCCAGACATGCAAAGGAGCAGGAACATAGGAACAACTACCGTGAGAAAAAGCAATCAACAGAAACAGAGGCTGAAAAAAAAAATAGGAATTAGCTGAGGACATTAAAAGAGCAATGATAAATGTGTTCTGTCTATCCAACCAGGTAAAGGAAAACATGAACCTGCCGAGGAAATAAAAAGGAAAACTTATTTTAAATAAATGAAAAGAACTATTTGAAGCACCAATTACATACACAGACTGGAATTAACAGCCCAAGACGGTGCAGGAGGGAAATAATCAGTGAACTTGAAGACACTGTAATAAGTTCTCTATGAAAATGAAGCACTGGGATGGGGCCGGACAGGGACACTGATTCCTGCATCTGAGACCCAATGGGATAGTAGCAAGTGAACCAACCAACATTCATTAATTGCAGGCTAAGGGAAACTAAAAAAGGAGGGAGAAAGGGGAAAAAAATTGAGCCCTGGCAGGTGTGGTTCAGTGGACTGAGTGCCAGCCTTCGAACCAAAGGGTCACTGGTTCGATTCCCAGTCAGAACACATGCCTGTGTTGGGGGTCAGGTCCCCAGTTGGGGGCATGCGAGAGGCAACCACACACTGATGTTTCTCTCTCTCCTTTCCCCTCTCTCTAAAAAGAAATTAAAAAAATTTTTTTAAATAATCAAATGGCTGAAGATTTTCAAATTTGATGAAAACTATGAACAGAAAAATCCAAGAGTCTTGGACAAACCACAAGCAGAATAATTATAAAGAAGAGCCCGCCAAGGCATGCAATAATCACATTGCTAAAAAAAAAAAACTTAATTAAAAGAAACAATAATTAAAATGTTAGTTCACTTCTCTTTAGAATCTACGCAACTACAAAACAGCGGTCAAATCATTAAAGTATTTAAAGTAACACTGTAAACCTAGAACTTTTTATTCAGTAAAAATATCTTCTAAAAAATGAAGGCAAAATCAACTTTCCTTTAGCCTAGTGGAGCCCTCTCCCCACTCCATTCCAAGTTTGCTTCTTCCCTGGCTATTCCCTTAGTCCTCGAGTTTCCTTCCTGCCTTCCTTCTCACCTCTCCTCGCTCCCTTCTTAAAATTTTAGATAATTCTCGTATCATAAAATTCACCTTTTCAAAGTTTCCGACTGAATGGCTTTTCCGCAGAGTCACAAAGTTACGCAACTATTACAATATAACCCAGAAACTTTCATCACCCAGAAAAGAAACTTTACACCCATCAGCAGCCACTCCCTATTCCCCACCTGCACCTCCACCCACCCCAGCTAAAATACACTTTTTTAAAAAGAAAAATGAAAACCAAAGAATCACCATGAGCAAACATGCATTCAATAACTGGTCTCATGAAACATACCTAAGAGTTTCAATTTCCTACACTGACTTTAATAAACCACATTGAAATATTAATGTGACACTTCAACATTCGAAGAGAAGACGTATTTTTAGAAACAACTGGGAACTGAAGCCTGAACACTGGCTTAAGCAGCTCTGTACACTGACATTACCTAGATCCCCAAATCCTTTTACATAGCCTACACAGGTGCCATATAAGATTCCTTAATAAAAAAAGACAGAAAATGCAACGATTATGAGTATATGGAACACAATAGTGCTGAATGTGATTAATCTAGCTCATGTTACACTTAGTGTGATTCCAGAGGGACAATTTTCTTCATAAAGTCACAAAGGTACAGCGTCCTTAACAGTGAGTGTGATTTGGAATTCAGCTACTCACGAAGCACATCTAGGGCGTGTTTTATTATTACTAATAAACGAACTAAATTATTCAAGCACCGGAACTCTTCCCAGCAACCCCTGTGCGCGCACTGGGAGCACAGTTCCAGGCAGTGTTGGGGGGCGGGGGGGGGGGGCGCTCACCATGATGGTGGAGCCGGCGTACAGCCTCTGGGCCAGCAACCTCCCCGCCTGGATGGCCACGGGGGTGAGCTCCGGCTTCCCCTCCAGCACGTCGCCAATGGCGTAGATGTAAGGCACAGTGGTCTGCTCTTCCTCCGTGACAGGTATTTTCCCAGTCCTGCCAGGTCAGTCATTAAAAATCATCATTAATTACCATTATTCATTAAGTAGAACAAAATCCTCTTTATCTCTAAGAAGCCTCAAATTGTGCCATTAGCTGAGGGCAATGTTCTACTATGTTACCAAAACAAAACAACTCGGAGGAAATGAAAGCTTAGAGACAATTCTCAGTGCTATTTTGAAAATGAAAGGTATAAGAAAGGTATTAAGAAACCCTGGAATGGGAAAGCCAGAACAGAGTGGTTAAGAATAAGAATTTTAAATTGTAATAACCAGGTCTGTTATTACCTCTATGATCTTGGGAGAGCTATTTACCCTCTCTAAGCCTCATTTCCCCACCTATAAATGGGAATAATAAAAAAAGGAAAGAACACCATCATTTCTCTACCATAAGGGGTTGTGAGGAATGGATGAGAACACGTATAAAACATTCAGCACTCTCGTCCTTGACTCACAGTAAGTACAGAATAGTAGCTATTAACATACGAAATCTAAACCTTAGAACCAATTGCAAACAGGCTAGCAGGCTATGAAAAAAAATGAAGAAAAAAGAACCCCTCACAATAAGACGAGACACGTCTTCTGAATAAATGTGATTCCTATGAAGATTAACAGCCTGTCTACTCCTGCCATTCGCGCCCCAGGCTCTCACCTGCATGTCAAAAAGGCGGCATGGGAAACACCCCGGGCTGCTCCCACAAGCAGGTAACAGAGGCTCAGTTACCCGAGGCAGGAGTACAGACGGATTTTAACTTTTAAAACCCTTGAAGAAATGAAAGTATTCATACTTGCAGCTGTCTTTACAAATGGAGTGACCACTAGTGATCCAAACACTTGGCAGCTTTAAACATGGTTCCAAATCTACATGTTTAACCAAGCTGACGCACACACCTACGCTTAGCTTTCTCGTACACGTACACATTAAAGAAGCAAAAAGCAAGCAATCACTTAGATTTTGAAAATAAAAAATAAATAAATAAAGCAAATGGAAAATACTGTAAGTGGCACCAGAAGATTTTTTTCCTGAGCCTAAAATGGTAATTTTCCTTAATAAAAGTAATTTTAAAAATCTAAAACTCCAGTATTAATCAATAAGTACATGAAATAGTATTTGATAAGACTGAAAGATTTTTTTTTTTCTTACTTTTCATTTATCTTTACCCCCACGGTTTCTAAGCCAATTGTTCTTGTGCAAGCATCTCTTCCTATTGCCAGTAATACCTGAAAAATTAATATATGGTGACTGTTAACAAGAAAGCCCTGCATGAGGTATTTAATCAATATATTTTCTGCTTATTAAGACAACCTGATTCATCCAGACCTGGAAAGAAATATTTCATTAAGAAAATAATGCAAGTGTTTAGCCCTGGCTGGTGTGGTTCAGTGGACTGAGCACTGGCCTGCAAACCCAGTCTCTGGTTCGATTCCCAGCCAGGGCACATAACCAGGTGCAGGCCAGGTCTCCAGCCAGATCCCCAGCTGGAAGCAGGTGAAAGGCAACCATACATTGATGTCTCTCTCCCTCTCTGCCTCCCTCCCCCTTCCCCTCTCTCTA
This sequence comes from Noctilio leporinus, assembly GCA_004026585.1. NCBI lineage: Eukaryota > Metazoa > Chordata > Mammalia > Chiroptera > Noctilionidae > Noctilio > Noctilio leporinus. Next base: position 349,123 of record PVIW01000672.1, on the reverse strand, counting down.
AAAATAATGAATAAAATCTTAAAAAAAGAAATAAAGCAAGAGTTTAATCAAATTATAATCTTAAAAAAATTCTTCAAACATGATACAGCAGAAATCCTTATCTAATTTCTTAAGAAAAAGTGAGTTAACAATTACTTAATAAACCTAGACAAGATTAAAGACAAAGACAGCATAGCCTATGACTGACTGAATTCAGTTATGGGGCTGGGAAACTGGAAGGGAAAATCATGGAAAAGGGAAATTCTAGCTCACTTAAAAATGCTGCCCTGGCTGGGGTGGCTCAGTGGATTGAGCACAGACCTCTGAACCAAAGGGTTGCTGGTTTGAGTCCCAGCCAGGACACATGCCTGGGTTGGGGTCTAGGTCCCCAATTAGGAGCACTCAAGAGGCAATCACACATTGATGTTTCTCTCCCTCTTTCTCACTCCCTTCCCCTCTCTCTAAATACAAATAAATAAAATCTTTAAAAATGCTGATTTTTTAACAGCCATTTGAGAAATAATATTTTACATTCACAGTGGAGAAATCAGAAGCTGTCTCTGAACCAAAACAAATTATTGTATCACAAATCATAATGGGAACAGAACCAATGATCTTGGAAACAGCCTTAATTTTAAGTGTTCAACAAATTTCCAGTTAGCACCCTATTTGCTTTCTAATGAAGTATTGACCTGGGTCCATTCCTTACCGTATTGTACTCTCCTTCAATGATTTTATCACTGTTGGTGGACTGAGCTATCACCCTCAGTCGGCCGGGTGTCCCTGGTTCAATCTGTTCAACCTATAAGAGTGACAAAGTTTTACTCCACAATAAAGGCATGTATCAAGGTGGATAATTACGTCCTCCCTTTTTATTGGTTAACCCAAAGTTAAAACATGAAATCTGGTTTGAAAGGTCTTTCCTGCCCCATCTCCTTCACCTTAACCTCATCAAGATGCAGTGATTCTCTTATCCCCCTTTCTCTTGCTTAATGTTCCTAAGCAGAACTCAGAGAGAAAAGAGAAAGGGAAAGCCAGAGAAAGCAGACTACGTATAATCCCTAACATCAAACCAATGACTCACTGTCTTCTAAGTCACCCAGAACCACTAATCCCCTGTAGAGCGCTGCTGCTCAAACTCGGAGGTTTTCTTTTGACTACAGATGAGCAGCTTTGTCTACCAAGGACAGGCAGAGGGACGGGTCAATTATAATACAGGTAACATCTAAAAGCCCTCAACACCATAGCAGGCAAGGAGGTGTGTGTGTTTATCCTAGCCTGTTAAGAACGTAGGGAGGAAGCGAGCGGCCCTGGGACTCGAGTTATGCCAAATGAGACTCAGCATACTAACCTACTACGCCCAGGTGCCAATGGGTAACAATGGCTGAGAAACCCTATCACCTGGAGGCTTCTGCACGACCGTAGTGAACCTCTGCTTCTCTGAATGACAGCCAAATCAGGAGCCTCTGTGAAACATTTACTGGGGGGGATCCATAAACGTAAACTGCAATTTCTACCCTATCTTTAAAATACAACCACTCTGAATAGAACAACTGTCAAGGTTGATTTTACTTTCAACATCAGCTAGACAGTAAAGATGGACTGCTTGAACTTCCTTCCTTTCTTACACAGTTAAGCCCCTTTGTACACACTGGAAGTGCCTTTTCTATTTCATTTAAGGCCCAAGGCTCTAATCTTCCGAGAACAGTTGAACTGGTTCACGGCTTAGGCTTGCTTAAAAGTGGTAGGGGCCTTATCCCACCTCTAATTCATTCCTGCCTTATTCACTTTTCGGTTCCAGGCAGGTCTTCTTTGTATCCATAACAATTTCTATATTTAGAACAATTTTATTCCTACTGAACTTTTGTTCATACTTTGTTCTTTGCTCAGAATGCACTCTATCCTTGTTTTCTACAGAAGGCTTCTTCAACTCAGTCACTTAATATAGCAAACGTTCACTACTGGCCTCTGGGGGATGAGACACCCGAGTAACCCCAGCAGGATGTAACGTGCACAGACACAGGTTGATTTCACCAGGGACAGTCTACCAGTTCCCCAAGGGGCCCACAACTCCCTACATATTAAGGTGTTTATAAAGGAAGATGTTGCTTTTCTACCACTACAACATACACATACAGCGCTATTTTCTAATCATAGTCCTAATGCAAACATTATTACCTCCACTCCTTAGAAAGGCAGCTACAGCAATCAAGCACTAATAAATTCAGGAAATTTGTTCCTTGTTCCTCACAGGAGATAGATTTATCTTAGACTTACTGTGAGTCAGTTATTATCTTTCTAACTGTAAGCTAATGCAACATAACAGGAACTGAGATAGGTGCTATTATCATCCCTATTTTATAGAAGAAACTGAAGCTCCAAGAGGTTAGGGAATTCCCTTACAAGTCATATAGCAAGAAACTGGCCAAATTGTATTAAATTCAGGTCATTCTGACCCTAAGCTGCAAGCTCTACCCACGTTAGGAGATTCATGATCACTATAGTGAAACTAACTTCATCCACAGGGCAATTTTTAAAATGACAGGTAAAATTTCTCGACTTTAACAGTCACATCCTCACCTGCACTGACGGAAACTATTAACCTGAGCTACATGAAGTGTTCAAACATCTGTGGTAATGTTAAAGAGTCCCAATATAATTTGGCACATTATTTGGCCTTTTCAAAAGAAGATGCAATGATCAAAAAAGGCCATTCCACATTACAAAATTAGGTAGCTGTTTTCAGGGAAGCCAGAATAATACAGCGTATCTACTGACTATACTACATACTGAGGGAAAATGTCTTACGGGGAAAAATTTTAAATCAGCCTAGTCTTGAATTCTTAAAATTATTGGTATATATGAAGAAAGTATAACAGACTTAAGATCATAAAGGTATGCATAAAGGGAAGCATTAAACAAAAGAGAACCAAAGGTAGGAAAGTAGAAAAGGAAATGAAATTATTATTCTGCAAATAAGAACGAAGCTATTTAGGTGGTAGGCAGGTCCAAGTTTATACAGCAGTATCACACAAGTGAGAGCTCACAGCATTCCTGAAAGAATGCTTCTATCACCCAGCCAACTCTCTTTCCTAACTTTTCACCTTGTATAGAATCAACAAACGTAGGAACAATTCCACTTACTTTTATTGGTACAAACTGTTTTATAAACTTGACACCGTGTTCTTCCATATGTTCACCGATTTTGTTGGCCATGTCCTGGTCAAATCCTCTAAGGAGAATGGACCGAACCATGACAGTGACATCTAAACCAATGCCAGCAAGAAACCCGGCACACTCCAAAGCGACATAGGATGCTCCCACTACCAGGGTCTTCCCCGGGCAATAAGATAAGGAGAAAAGATCATCACTGTGGACAAAAAAAAAGAAAAATGTTCATATGTGAGTAATGACCAAGTCAAAGTAAATATTTCTACTTCCTTCTGAACAAGACATTTCTAATATTTGAAACACTGAGTTAGCCACACATCTGTGGTAAGTTTTTATTAGATCTTAAGACTCCATTTTCCTTGCCACCCAGTTGCTCAGGAGTAGCTCAAGCTACACCAGCCAGCACAGCAAACTGTCTGACTTCTGACAGTCATCCCACTCACGAAAATAAAGACTGAGCTGTCTGGGACAGTCTCCACTAACGCGTTTAGTATCATACATTTGAAAACCTAAACCCTCATGCCACCACTGAGCCCTCTCTGCGGCAGAAAAGCTGCTACCTCTCACCAGGAATACCAATTGCCAAGATGGGGGAGAAGGATGAGGACAAACTCGACGTACTGTTTTTGTAACATGAAAGCCAACTAGAAACAGTAAAATCTGACAAAACTTTCTAATTGAGTGAAAAAATGGGAGATATGAGTGATCACAAAAGCACTGTTTGGGAATATATATTTTTAAAGATTTTATTTATTATTTTCAGAGAAAGGGGAAGGGAGAGAGGCAGAGAGGGAGAGAGACATCAATGTGTGGTTGCCTTTCACCTGCCTCCAGCCACGGATCTGGCTGGAGACCTGGCTTGCAACCTGGTTATGTGCTCTGGTTGGGGAATTGAACCAGCGACCTTGGGTTTGCAGACTGTTGCCTTTGAAAATGAATTTTTTTAAATAATGAGAAGCGAGCTATGCAACACCATAAAGACAACAGAGCCATCTGAGATGCCCTATTTGAGGCACAAAGCAAAAAAGATTATTTCCCTTTCATCCCCCAAAAAGAGTAGTTCATAATACAATCAGAAAATCCTGGGGGGAAAAAGCATCCAAGAGGACATATTTATCAACAATCTGCCTTAATGTATTCATAATTTAAAACATATGAAAAACGATGTCACCAGTATTATCACTTCATGTGCAAGAATAAATCTCACAGCAAAGCCTTCTTGCTTGATTCTTATTTCAAAAGGTCTGTCTATAGTGACACTGCAACCATCCCAATAACAATGAATAGGAACTAGGGTTTGATAAATCTGGATGGTCTGCCATCCTCTATTTACTGTCCACGCTGCAAGAGTTAAAGGGTAAGGTAATAGATGATCCTACTTTGGAAAAAACTACATATGTATCTGTGTGTATCATTTACAAAATGTTTATGACTACCCATCTGGTTCTGTTTTGTTTTAATCCTCACCCAAGGATATGTTTATTGATTTTTAGAGAGAGGAAGGGAGAAAGATCGATGTGATTGCTTCCCAAAGGCACCATAAACCAGGGATCAAACACACAACCTAGGTGCGCATCCTGACCAGGAATTAAACCTGCAAACAACCTTGGTGTACTGAGACAACACTCCAACCAACTGACCCACCCAGCTAGGACTCCACTTGATTTTATGTTATCCATTTATAAATATACTCACACATATATAAGCATATGTCTATATGTTAGTAGTGATGTAAACTCTGAGTAGTAAGATGACTAATGTTTATAGTTTTGAATTTTTTAAACGTTCTCTTGCCTAAAGTAATTTTTCCCAATCCTCTGTCCCTTTAGGCAAAAATAAAGCAAAAGCAAAATAAAATAAAATTCTCAACATCCCAGGAAATAGACAAAATGGGTTTGAAGAAAAAAGCGAAACCATAAATCCACAACGGGGTTTACTTTTCCAAAATTTCGTCCTTACCTACTGATGCAGTAATCCCTGTCACCAGGGATGCCCAAGTAACGTGGCCTTTCACCAGTAGCAATGAGAAATCTTTCCGCTGAGTAAATTTTCTCTTTGCCTTTGTTATTTGTTGCCTACAAAGGAACCAATATGTCAGCTTTTAGTAGTTATTATCTCGTAGAACTTGCTGTTAACAAAGACCATTCACCTCACTGTCCAATTTGATACTCATAAAATTTTGGTAACATGTAAAAGATACTAAATCTCTGAGTAATGAAGGGACTTGTTCAGGTCACAATGCTAAGGAGTGGCAAAGCCAAGACTCACACAGGTAGTGTGGCCCTGAACCTAGGACTCTGACCCTGCACCACACCACACAAGGAAGCCCCGTAAGAAGTGATGGCAAAATCACCACACTGGACACTCTGGATCACAGTGGCTATTAATTTCGTCAGGATAACCACCTTCTTTTTTCCTCCCCGATCTCCAACCAAAGCTTAACCACAAACGAACCGGAAAAGCTACTCAGGCCGTCACACAATTACCTTAATCCTATGAGGGCCAACAAACTGCCCGTACGCGTTCTCGTAGGTGACTTTCTTCTCCCGCAGAGCCACCCGGTAGCCCCAGTTCAGAGAGCCGATGTGATTCTGTACAGCTTCTGTCATTTTTCCCCAGTCATGTTTAACTGCACAAGAAAATAAGACAGAACAGCTGAAATCCAACGCTGAGCCTCTGGAACACACACTCGAGCTAGCCAGGCGGCACCTGTGTCTCCCCGGGGTGTGCCCTGTGCCCACCACCGCAGCTGGTCTTAAGCCAAGTCTGCTGCTTCTCATCTGCCCCAGCCCACTGCAGAGAGCCAGGCCAGACCCTCAGGCCTGACTCGTAATCAGACTAGCAGAACTATGTGGTATCTTTAACACCTTCCGTGTGAACTTCGAAGCCCCTGAATGGAGGAGCACGAATGACTTCCATCATACACGCAGGGAAATGAAGGATGGGCGGCTTGCCCAACCCAGTGAAACACCAGGAGTGTGGGAGGAGAATGTTATCTCCAAACTGCAAGCCCCCGACTGCAAACCAATCAGCTGGCTTAAAAAAAAATAGGTTTTATTTATTTACGTTTAGAGAGTGGAGAAGGGAGGGAGAAAGAGAGAGAAGCATCAATCTGTGAGAGATATGTCGCTTGTTGCCTTGCCCCAAACTGGGCACCTGGCCCACAACCTGGGCACGTCCCCGGACCAGGAACCGAACCGGTGACCTTTCCATTTGCAGGCCAGGGCTCCATCCACTGAGCCTCACCAGCCAGGGAGAGCTGGTTTGGATAATGGGATTCTAAAACTTCCAAAATACTTACTATTTTAAAGGTATATTTAATTCTTGAGTATAGGAGAATCAGAGTTGTCTGAAAAAGTATAAAGTTCATAAATCTTCCAGAAAGGGCCACCCATCCATCCAGGTTACATGAATGAGCTCAAATTTACTGCTGTTTTTTAAAGGCCTGAGACTTTCTCTGTTTCTTCATTTGGCGCTTTAGGGACAGGGCAGGTCCCAGGCTGAGTCCCAGGCCTGTCGCCCGATTGGGCTGTGCTTGCTGCCCAGCGCAGGTTCCTGTCCTCCCTCACCAGCGGGGATATCTGCAGTCAGAGGAGACAGTTTGCGCAGGAGACTGAAGCACTGTCCTTTGTTCAAGGACAGGAGATTAGATGTGTTTCTCTTTGAAAAAATGCAAAGCAAGCCTTCACAGCAACATCAATCAGCAGCCGCCAGGGGTTTCTCATTTGAAAAAGAAACCTCCAAGTTCCTTTCTTCCCTGAAGATCTAAAGACATAAGCATTTGCCTAAATCCACTGAATCTTCACCACAACCATTTTAAGCACAAAAGGAGGGGGGTAATTACAGCTTCCTCCTTGGTGGGTCCTAACAGGCCTGGCAGGCGGCTCCCACAAGGCCCCAGCTCTGCTTCTCCCAGCTAGGCCACCGCTTCCTCGGAGGCCCAGGGTTTATGAGAAAAGCAGCAGACAGCAATAAACAAGCCACCACGCCTGATCTGGGAAGAGCGGGGATTTTACTAGAGGGCACAGCTCTTCTGCTCTCCTCAAGACTGTGGGGGTGGCTTCTGCTGACAAATGCAGAGGTGAAAGGTATTCAAAGAGGAAACCATGTATTTCTACCTTAAAATCTCAAAAGGAGGAAACACAAAAGAGGTAGAACTGTTAAATTGGTTGGATAGATAATTTTTGTGAAGATAGACAAGTAAGTTTTAAAATCCCGTGAAATTCAGGAAGTTTTTTGCTGACTTTAATGTCCAGATGTGGACTATGAGTGTAGCAGCTTATTACTGTTACATGGCAGTGACTTTCACCGGAAAGAAGACATATCGACTTATCAAATTTACCAAGTTACTTCACTACCCCCTGATTACTGAGCCTATTAGAATTCAACTGCGTTGGCTCTATTAATAAAATTCACATTCAGCAGAGGCCTCTGATTATCTCCTATCTTTTTAAAGATTCTAAAGACCCCAAAAGCAGCTTTCTAAGAGTCTAAAGAAAGCACTCTAACCCCAGGAAAACTTTTCAAGTAACTGATTTTCTACGATTCCAGGCTTGGGGGAAAAATACTGTTCATTTTAAATGAGCAAGAAAAACATCAATACAGGAAGCATGACGAGCTGGAGTGGAAGCAAACTTTTTAAAAGCATGTAGTGAAGCCTTTTCTTTTAAAATAATAAACTATTAATTAAAACTCAAAAACACAGCCACAAAATAATTTACCCTAGCTACTTACTGGCTGGAAGATTTTCCCTCAATTGTCCCATGACCCACAGATCTCCCACTAGATAGAGCAATCTACTTTCTAAAGTCAGCAAACTCCTCCTCAACTTTTCCAGGGTACTCTTAAGTATTTTTAATCCATCGAAAACTAACCATCCTCTCTCTTCTCAACAAGCAAGCCCTCCCTCCAAAATATCAGCTCATAAAACAAGACTTTTTGGATCGAGAAAAATGCACAGCTTCAAAGGAAAATAAATGTAACTTGTACTCTTTCATGCCACTCTCTAAAATGATGAAAATTCATTGGAAAGAATTGCAGTTTTCTAAAGAAAGAAAGATACTCCGAGTGCATATCTGATCTTAGCATGATAGCTGCATAGCCACCTGACATAGGGTAACCGCAGAGATTTCATCCATTAAAAAGGTAAACAATAAAAACGACTTCCAGGTTATTGATAGTGTCATAGGAATGGGTGATGCACAGAAAAGTCACAGCTCAACCCCCACCCCCCTCACCGCCAAGGCACAGAGGAACTCGAGTCTCCCCATACCCCTCTCCTCGACATTCCATCCGTAGTTTCGAGAGTCCTGCAGGGCTTGTCCTAACAGAGCAGCCTGGTGCATCAGTTTCTTCGGTATGCAGCCCACGTTCACACAGGTCCCTCCGAGGCCTGCACCGACAATGAGATATCAGTTTATAGTCTGCTTTACACGCCTTCAAAGAAAAAGGGCCCCGATAATTACCATTCTATGAACCCCTAATGTGGACAACACTGTTTACACAAGTTTATGCCTAAGTCTTGTGACATTTCTAAGTTCAGGCAGCCATATGCACAAATCGGAGCCATTTGAAAACGACACAAAATGAGCAATTTCCATAATTTCCCCATACTTCAGAGGTTCGAAATAACCGACTGCTGGTAAAGATGCCAGAAACTGAAATTTTACTTTGTGCACAAACCGATACTTGCCAATGAACCTATAAGCAGAACAACCTGGTAAAGTGTTGCGGGCCTGAGCACAATTGGACTGCAGTGGGTCTGGAACTCTATATGAAATGTGGTGTATGTGAGCGTTGTATGAACTATTTTATTAGTATTTTATTATCAAGGAATCAACCTCCATGACTATCATGAAGCCCGGACTGGGTGAAAGTGACCCGTTCCGGAGGTAACTACATCCAACTCTGGACTTCCTGCTTATTACCACTCTCCCTACCTCAAATGAGAACTCAAATTCCTGAGGCCTCAATCCTTGCCTTCCCACCATTCCTGAAAGATGTCAAAACCAACGATGTAAGAGGCTTTTTCAGAAGAGAAGACCACTTAAGTCTTCCCAGAAGACAAATCCTCTATTTTGCTTTATGAGGCAGATAGCAACTCCAAACCACAGACAGGTTGGGACCTGCGCTGGCCTCAATACATGAGCACTTAAAAAAAAAAAACAAACCTTACCCAAATATACTTTTATTGAGTTGAGAGAGAGGAAGGGGAGGGAGAGAGTAATAGAGGGTGGGTAAGGGGAGGGAGGGAGAGGAGAGGAGAGGAGAGAGAGAGGAGAGGAGAGAGAGAGGAGAGGAGAGAGAGAGAGATGTGTAAGAAAAACACCAATTGGTTGCCACCCTGGCCAGGATTGAACCTGCAACCTTTTGGTTCAGGATGGTATCAGGATGACACTGCAACCAACTGAGCCACTTGGCCAGGGCAGAACCTAAATTTTTAATATTTAACTGGAGTCCCCTTGAATTTAACATAAAAGAGGTATATGTTCTATTTTTTATAATTTAAACCAATACCAAGGAAAAACCTGCCCCTACAAATTCACATGTAAAATATTTGAAAAGCTTACCCCAGCTAGCTCCAAGAGGGGTTGGAGTGACAAAATCCAGGACCATCACCTTCTTGTTATATTTGGCTGCCTCCTGAAAAATAAAATTAAGACCCTCGGGTTCGCAAGCTGGTGCTCAGTCCACTGAGCCTCCACCAGCCAGGGTTGTGAATATTTATTAAGAAAAAAAAATGTATTTATTTAATTTCAACCCTTACAACACTTTCATTATCTTTTAAAAATTAACCAAGCTTAAAATGAATGAAAATGCATCCCAAAATACCAGGCCCAGGACTTTCATGTAAAGAACATACAGTTCAACCTGGAAAAATGATTTATAAAGTGGTCCCCTCAATACATTCTCCCCGAGTTAGCGTGCAAAATGTGACAGAAGTGGCCCAGCCAACTCCCACAGGGAAGCTGGAGGCCGTCGCAGCACAGGGGGCCTTGCCTTGGCAGCAGCCAGTCCTCCAGAGCCCCCTCCGATGATGATGAGGTCATAGTCATAGGACTCAGGGTGGTCCTCCGAGCCGTTCATTTTTAGTAGGTTTTGAAGTCTGCCGTCCTGATAAGCCTAAGAAAAACAACCAAAAGGGAAATACTTTAGCTTACAAGCAGCTATGTCTGAAAAGTTTTGTGAGAAAACCATTCTTTAAAGAAAAGCAAAAGGAACCTTCCAAGGAAAAACTGTTGTGTGATTTCCACTGTAGCCCACAAATGGAAATGTCCGACCATCTCACATCACAGAGAGCTACCTTGAAGGGCCACCTAAGGTCCTGATGGCCCAACAAAATCAATGTAGGCCTAAAGTAAGTTTAATCAGCCCTTTTATCCTAGTATTTTTAAACCAGGTTTTATATTAGGGTTTCAAAACATTTGTATTGTATGTTTTTAACAGAATCATTGATATAATTTGTCCATTATCTTTGGTTTCTAGTCAAAGGTAGAAGAATGAGTGGGTTAGGGCCCCAGATGATGACAGGAGTCTGTTATATAGCAACTCAAACACATCAATCAAATATGCAAGGGTTTCCCGCCAGTTTTAGGTAAGGCATAAAGTCCGGAAGTTCAGAACTAAATCATGAATTGACATACACCTGCACACAAAGTTAAATGTGAAAGTCCCTGCTTTTGCATCATAAACAAAATGAAGGGAATAAATACAAACAATGAAGTTCACTTGTTTACTTGTACACAAAGCCTCCTATACTATATTTATTACTTAGTTTCCATGTACTTGGCATATAACAGGCTTTATAATATACTATTATACTTTTAATTTTAAAATATTTCTATTTTTTATTGTATTTTTTCCATTATATTTTAGTTCCCTTATACTCCCCTCTCCCCCACGTATACTTTTAATTTTAAAAAATCATTTCATTCCCCTACTTTGTATACAGTTTATCTTTCATATTTGTTTGCTTATTTATTTATTTATGGGGGCGGGGGGCGGGGAGGAAGAGAGGGAGAGAAACATCCATGTGCGGTTGCCTCTCGCACACCACCAAGTAAGGACCCTGCGGCAACCTAGGCACAGTCCCTGACCGGGAAGCAAACCAACAACCCTTTGGTTTGCAGGCCGGCACTCAATCCTCAGAGCCACGCCAGTCAGGGCTTATATTACTTTTGAATACTATTTTGGTGATATATTTAATGTTACCTTTTATTAAAACAAAAATCTGTGCTAACATGAGATGATGGCTGGTAAAGTCAACAAGCATCAAATACAAAATGGTTTTTAAAAATAAAAGTTTTGACCTTCATACAGGAAAGTCCCCACACTTACCAGCCTAGACTGTACATTTTCCTCCTGCCTACCGTCAGATGCAGGGGGTGAAAGGCAGAGCTTGGGGTCAGCAGGACAGGATGCTTGGGGTGTGGAAGGGGGTGCAGTGGAGGAAGGTGGAGGAGGAGGAGGAGGAGGAGGAAGAGGAGGAGGCGGCGGCGGCTCAGCACTGTGGCTGCCCCTGGGCAGCACGGCAGGTACACAGGATGGCCCAGGGGTGGAAGGCAGAACACCTGGAAACCAGCAACAGTGGGGACGAGGCTGCATCACCCTGACCGTCTGCACAAAAGGTCTAACATGAGAGGCTGGTAAACACAGCCAATGTTCACCAACTGGCATTATGGCAGAGGGTCCTCCTCCAACACACGGCACTGTGGGGGAAAAACATTTTGGTAATAACTGCCACTCAGAGCAAAGGATCAATATCGTCCTCAGGTAACAAGCATTATTCTCTAGTTAGTCTCAAAGAGCATAAAGCTGACTTGCTGATTTGAAAGAATGCAGCTAGGTGTTCTTCTGGAAAATAGCTATATTTAATCTTAGCCTCCTTTTTATCTGCATGTACTTGGCACAGATGGTGCCAGAAAGCAACACTGGCAGAAAACCACCAGTTCTTGTAACCACCTCCCCCAACCTATCTACTAGAACAACAGGAAAAAAATGCACTGTCACGCTAGATAGCCACATACTCCCTCCAACAATGTTTACAATCTGTTCTGTATTGAAATTCTGTGTCAGATGACCCAAGGTTGAAGTCAAATTATACCAACCAGTCCACAGACTTTACAAAGAAAGCTCTGAGTAAACCTCAACGTTTTTAATTGTGTAAAATCAGTAAGACACAGGCAACTGAAACATTCAGCTGACCCCTGAATTAAACATGATGTCTTTAAATTTTAATCTAAGTTTAAAGTGAAAGTGCTGGCCTTCAGCTCCAGGCCAGTGATTTCCCACCTGAAATAGAAATAGGATAAAGAGTAGAAGACAGCTTCCCCAGGCAATGCAAGGAAGGAACACACTGATGAGGTAAGGGCACAGAAAAAAACTGCTCCCCCCTTTCTCTTCCAATTATAACTGCTAGAAATAGTGGCTGCCGATCATACAGTAGCTGATACAGAAGAGTTCTCAAACTTTTTAGTCTTAGGATCCCTTTATAACCTTAAATTATTTAGGACACTAAAGAGCTTTGGTTAATGGGGTTTGTTTATAACATTTTGCATATTAAAAATGAAAACGAAAAAAATTTTTAAATATTTTAAGTTATTGAAGTTATTAAATATCTTAAATACTGTTAAACATAATTTTTAAAGTTAGAGTGGTATTCCTTTATACACTATCTTTGTACTTCTCTTTAATGTCTGTCTTAATAAAAGGCAGCCCTCATCCTTTCTGTGTTCACGTTGTTGCAGCATCACGTAGCTCTGGAAAACTCCACATAGACTTGCAAGAGAATTAGAGTGAAAAGGGCAAACAGGATCTTAGTCTCATGAAGACATTTTTGACCTCAAGGACTTCCTGAACGGGTCTCAGAGGGACCCAGACCACATTGAGAACCATGGCTATAGAACTAAGTGTAAATACACAATACCTCACCTGCAGGTGTTTATGGGGCTTACACATTGGCGGTTCTCCCCACTCTTCCATCCACCCCTCACCCATGCCTTCCCACTACCCCAGTAAAACACTTCTCTAGAGACCCCTAAAGCACACCAAAAGCAATGAAAGTGTACTGGATTTCTTTAAAATTAGAATAATCTTTATTCCCACCCACCCCCCAAAACATGATTTATATCCTTAGACTCAGATTTATACTGGGTTTTCTTACCATTACACATGAATTCTGGTGTTGAACTGACCTGAGTTATAATACTCGCTCTCCCGACTGCTAGCTAGCTAGCTAGGTAGCTTGGGCTAATCACTTAATTCGTAGGCGTCTCTTGTCCTTTTACGTGTAAAGTTAACATACCCCTGTAACTCACCGAACTGCACAGTTTAAGTGAGTTAATACATAGAGCACAGTGGCCGGGAGGAAACATCCCTGTAAGTTACTGACTCTCCCCTACCTAAAGAAGGGAACCAGCCTGGGACTAAATTCAAAAGCTCTGGAGTGTTTAACAGGTGTCCGTCCCTTGCACTTCCCTGCACGGCCCCCACCTGAAATACCCTCTTCCCATCAAATCCTGATCCAGCGCACAGGCAGGCTGAAGGGTTCCAAGGGTTCTGTTACCAACATTCTAAGATCCCAACATAAGTTCTTTTTCGTCCATTGTCTCCCTGAAGTTCCCCAACACATTCCCTTTTCCTTTCCTGCAGCTCTCCTCACACACATTGTTGAGGCACTGAGCACAGGCTGTTCCACCCCATTTGATGCTCACAATAGTCTTCCAAGCAGATGTCTTACTCATTTCAGAAATGACAATACAAAGCCCTAAGAGATTAAGAACCTTGCCCATGAGTCAAGAATGGAATCCAGGTCTGTGTGACTACAAATCTCCTGCTTTTCTCACTATACCAATACCCAGTTATTCAGACTCCAAAGTACTTGTCACATACATTTTCTAATTTTGTCCTTACTGTAAACTTGAGATTGGTATTCCCACTTAATCAAAAATCTAAGTTTTACAGGTTTAATAATTTGCCCAAAGTCTCTACTAAAATCTTAAAGGGTCAGGATCTGATCCCAGGTCCTCTGACCAAAAAGTAGTTGTTATCTAACAAAGTTCTGGTTAAAAAAAAAAAAATCCCATAACACTCCTTAAATTCAGTTGCTTTTATCGAACTTGTGAAATTTAAGCCACTCCACTGGTGGAAAGCCAGCAGGTTTATAGTTTGATTGATATCTAATCTCTATAATTAAATTATCTATAGGTCAATTCTTTTTCTTCAAGGTAAGCAAGCAGTCACTTTAATCTCAAAGTGATCAGGCAGCCCAGGTATCCTGACAACCAGTGAAAACAAAAACCAGTGGTCAACTTGATTTACATCTTAACAACTATAACTGTAGAGAAGACACCAAACCTTCACATTCTCTATTATTTTAGTCATTACTAAGCCTCAAATACTCCTAATAAAGATACTTGGCATTTAACAATCTGGTGGCAAGTAAAGAATTGAAACAAGATCTTTTTGCTATCATTTTAAGAGTATTGTTTTTCTCAAACAGCAACTCTCTGGAAAGCAAGGAAACTCACGTTAGTAGACACATGCTCAGGTGAGGATTAGCAAGACCAAAAGATGCTTTCCCAACTGCTAAATAAAAGGATGGTGGCCCTGGCTGGTGTGGCTCAGTGGATTGAGCACAGGCCTGAGAACCAAAGGGTTGCTGGTTTGGGCCCATGCTTGCTTGGGCTGTGGGCCAGGCCCCCTGTTGGGGCACATAAGAGGCAACAACACATCGAAGTTTCTCTCCCTCTCTTCCTCTCCACCTTCCCCTCTCTCTAAAGATTAATAAAATATTTTTAAAAGAAAAAAGGATGGTAGATATCGGGAATGGTCAGCATTCCTTCAAATTTCTGTGTGAGAACTAATCCATCTAGATTATGAACCACAGCGAAGGTCAAGGATCATGACGTGCAGAACCTCCACTACAAACTAACCATAAACTCTAAGATCTCATCTACTAGGCAAATGTTGGCCAGTTTTCATGAGAAATTTCTTTTTTTGCTACAAACCTTCACTTACTAAAGAATCTTCTGCACCCCCCCCCACCCCCCAATATAGGATCTCTCCTCTCAATCTGATGTCATTCATTTAGTCTTTGGATTTCCCCTCCTCATACCACACTCGATTTAGTCGGAAAATTCATCGTTAGTGCTGTGCAAAATACTTATCCACTTGCAAAATAATGTTTAATGGCAAAATCCACCAGTACCAAAGCATAAATTCCAATAGGGATCAAGAAAAAAAGCTTCTGGGCATGCTCTCTTGTACCTTCAAAAATTATTTTCTTAAGGACCTAAGATTTTGTCACTGACCTCCAAATAAGGCTGTATTTATACTGCTAAAACAATTGACAGTAATAAAAAGAAAAAGCATGGCTTTACGAATAAATTAGTAAATTACTTCAGGCTAAACAGGAATAGTTTCCAGGCATTTAAAGCCCTATTAAGAAATGCAAAATTGGAATGGGTGGGTGGGAAGGGGGACAGAGGGGAGCAAAAAAGGGGATGGATGTAATACAACGATAAAATTAAAAAAAAAAAAATGCAAAATTGAATTGGGAACAGATATTCAAGGTTGTTACATTATGAAACATCAGTGATTTCTAAAAGACAATCTGTGTACTAGCACAAATTACAAAGAGAAACTAGGGGCCAGAGAAGAAAATTAATCAAGTAGATAAAGACTAGAACGGGCTGTTAAAAGATATTGCTTGAAATAATCTGACAAAAATAGCTTCTGCCTCTGAGGACTAATCAACAAGGTAATTCAATTTTTGCCAGTTTAACATTCAAATGGAATAGTTAAAAAAAAGTAAATGTTATGGTTCTCTGGTGCCGGAAGTTCTCACAGTTCCATATACTTGGCTTCCATGCCCCCTGCCCAGTACGCTGTTCTTATCTGTAATAGGAATAATTCCTATTCACCTTTCAGCACTTAGTATCACAGAGCATCATAACAAACCCATTTTTTGTAAGTGATCAAATACCTTTTAACTTGTGAAATTATGAACTGTTTTTATTAATAAAGTCTTAAAGGACATTTAAAATTTTTTTCCATGAACATGCCAATAAGTTTTTTTTAGTAACAGAAGATCATGACAACCTTATAAACTACCAAGCAAAAAAAAAAAGGCACTGCACAGTGAAACAATTTCTGATGTTCTTGAGAATACTTTTTCACCTTACAAGAAATACAACAATACAACATGGGCTTCTATTTCGACTTACACTCTATTTTGAGATACTTTTAAAAAGCCACAAAATGCACCCTATACTAAGAATAAAAATATTTAGTAGGAGTTTGTGATCATAGCCTCTGAAATTTCAAAAGTCGACACAATATTTTTCCAGTCCTGTAAACTCAAAGATATAACTCCTTGTTTCCTGCCATGGGAACTAGGATCATTTCCCTCACCCACTTGGTTAATATTAATTGGCTCTAATATTGGCAGCCTGTCTTGGTCAAGCCTTATTCTTGCAAAACCATCCCTTATAATAAAAGAAACATAAAATATATTCTCCACAGTACGAGAAAAAGACTTTGGATCAACCACAAACTCAAAATAGGACACGGGAGTATCAGGATACTTTCGAAAGTACGTTTGCAACAATCCCAAGATTCTTTCTACTTCTCTTTCTGTCCCTTCTTGATTACTATTCAGGTCCAGCTTCCTCAGCTTTGTAGGCATATCCCCATTTTCTTCCATTTTGTGAGCTTTTTTATGGTGTTCAGGTCGGGGCTTTGGTGTGGAAGACTCTGACTTGAATGAACCAAAAATAAAGTGGAATGTTTCAGCTTGCAGTACCCAGGATGTTGCTTCTTTTTGCACGGTTTCCCAGAAGGAAAGGGCTATATTATCATCACAGCCGCTCAACTCATTATGTTCATCATCTTCCATCCAGTTCAGACCCACAAATATAAACAGAAAGTCACAAAATGCTACTTGGTTAAAATAGCTCGTATTAGAGTTGAGCTGCTTTGCTTTTTCTTTACCCAAATCAGATGCCAAAACAAGAAACTGGGCATCGAGCGCTGCCTCTCTTGTTCGGCTCACCCCATCAAACAGGACGTTGGCTTCTTCCAGAGCCTCGGTCAAGGAGTCGCTGGCCGTATTCACTATGTCTTCACGGTTCTGCTGGACGTTATTGATGAGCTGCCGGTACTGCCTGCGGATGTTCCGGCATTTCTCCTCGTCGGCCGCAAGCCCTAGGAGACTGGGATCTATGTGGGCCTCCCCACAGCTGAGGTCGTCAGAGCTGCCATCGGAGCAGCTGTCACCGCAGCCATCGGCCCCCGCCGCCACCGCCACCGCCACCTCCACCTTCACAGGTTCTTCCTCCGCCGCCCGCTTCACGGAGTACCCGCTACTGGTGACCATATACACCACCCGCTCCTCCGCTCTCTCTTCACCCCCCCTCGGGGAATCTTTTTCATCAGTCATGCTGGTGACCACGTTGGCGCTCTGCTAACGGCCTTCGCAATGTTTCCGACACGGCGGAAATTGAAGGGGGCGGTCAGGGCGGAGGGAGACGCCGGCCCCTGCGCTGGGCTTTGGCGGCGTAGCCAGAAAGCCCCGCCCCCGCAGCCCCGCCCCGCGGAGCCGGGGAGCCCCGGAGCCGCGCGCGCCTGCAAAGCCCACCAGCACAGAACGGACGCAACAATCGGTCCCGACCCTACATTGAAATAACACCCGTTCAAGCACCAAGTATTCTTTTAGCATTTACCAACAGTGTCACGTAGCTTTCAAAGAAACACCTGGATGATCTATGACAAACCCGTGGGGACACTAAAGGTCCTGCACTTTAAAACACTGCTATCACATACTGCAGTTAAGTCGGCCTTCATTTTCTATTCTCCGATTTAAAGGGTCTTTTTTACTTTTATTTTTTTAAGAACTAAATCTGGCTAGGTTATAAACTACCCAGAAGGCCCAGTAAGGCCAAGAAGCGTGAAGTGCAGAACCTCTCTACAAACAGGCCGAATATGGTCTATTTGCAAGGTGGTTGTTTCTAACTCAATTCATTATACAAATGTAAATTGCATCAATTACTTTTGTAGACACTCAAAAGCCCTCCAAGGCTCAATACCCTCCAACTTACCTCTAGATAGGGGTATTCACCATGTGTTGGAATTTCATTGCTAGAGCAAGCCCAAAGATGGGGTGGGGGCCCTATTACATGGCCAGCATTGGTTCCACCACCCAAGGGTGGAAGAATACAGAATACAGTGGGTATATTCTCTACAAAAGCAGTTTATTTGAAAGCTTGCCAAAGGCTAAAGGCCACAGATTGAATAGATAGTAAATGTGAACCCTGAAAGGTGAGCAAAGCTATGTAGATTTTAAACACAATAAACTGGGTGACTGATCTGAATTGGAAAATTCATCCACTAGTTCACTGGAATGCCAGTACAGTGGGAGAAAGCTCACCTCAGCAATCACACAAACAAGCAGTAAACATTAACATTAAAAAGAATAACTGTTTTTGAGGAGAACATGCATTCAACCCACAAGATCAAAAGCTTTTAACCACTGGAACAAGAGCGCCCTTTAAAAGAAAGAGGGAGTGAGAGAGGAGGTAGCTGGAGGGAGAGAGAGAACACTGCACATCACCAGTCAAGTCTGGTTTTAATGCACCAGGAGGTAAATCAGCCCTACCTTCCTTCCTTTGCATCTGGACTGGTTCATTTTCCTTTCCGTTTCTTTCTTTTTCATTAATTTTTTTCAAAGACTTTATTTTTAGAGAGAGGGGAAGGGAGGGAGAAAGTGAGGGAGAGAAATATCAATGTGTGGTTGCCTCTTGCACACCTCCAACAGAGGACGTGGCCCACAACCCAGGCATGTGCCCTGACTGGGAATCAAACCCCTTTGGTTCAAAGGCCACACTCAATCCCCTGAGCCACACCAGCCAGGGATTTCTTTCTTTCTTTTAATTGCAACAGTTGCCTTTACTGTTTTGGAAGTGGGAGCTTTTAACAGGATTGGGAAGTGGAAAATTATATGACCATTTGCTCAGAGCCCAAAATTGGAATACATATTGTAATGGTTCATTTTTCTTTGACATTAGCAGAAAGTCTCTTGCAAATGCATGAACAGCAAAACCTATTAAGTTATTCCAAAATATTTATATTATCTCCCACCACTATTTCTTTAAGTAGAGGTGATTGAGGGAGAAGCATACATTTTTCAAAAACACCATGCATTATGGTTACTTATGCATATATATTATTCTGCCCTATTAGACTGCTGGCTTCTCCACACCAAGAATATAGTATAGAAACTTCCAAGCAAAGCTGTTTTCACATGGATGCACCGGAGTATGCACATTTGAATATATAAATGAATGTAGGTGAAAAACTTTGTCCCAGGACCCCACTGTAGGTTACTTGGCAGTAAAAGACTGAATTTCAAAGATTAGTTTAAGAGAGATTCTACATGTTGAAAACAAAAGTTGACTGCTTTTCAAAAAAACAGCCTTATCCTTCTCTGAAAAAAGCAAAGAAAAAACAAAGCATCCCATTTTGCCCCCAAGTCTGGCCAGTTACAAACTAATGTTTAAAACTGTTTTAAATCTTAGATGAAAACATACAGCTAATTCCAACTGTCAAATCCAAAAATGTTTGCTTTTATAATTAACCATATTCTTGGGAACTTCTGATTTCCACTTCAAATTCAATAAAAGTAACCCAAAAGAACTCCAAAAGGAAAACCAACCTTCCCACCCCAAACAAGGTGCCCATTTCCTCCTGGCTCAGAGAAGGGAAAACAGGCTGATACCAATTTGCTCCATACAGAGCCTTTCATCCAAGAATTTCAAAATGCTTTACAAAAGTAAATTAATTCTCCTAACCTACTTATAAAGTATTACTAATACTATATACAGGGATTTCTCAGGAGATAACAGCCCACACAATTTGCTTGAAGCAACAGGACACGTAAAGACAGCATCATATTATTAAGTTGTGACTTCCAGCATTATGCTAGGTCCCTGTCCCTAAGAAACCTTAGTAACATGTAACAAATCATCCACATTAAGCCACATTCACATTATATTCTGCCTTCATCTGCCTTTAGAACACAAAGTTCAAATGTAGCCTTAAAAAAAAAAAAAAAAAGTCAGCCCTGACTGGTAGCACAATGGATAAGGTGCCAGCCTGTGAACCCAAATATCACTGGTTCAATTTCCAGCCAGGGCACATAACCAAGTTGCAAGCAGGTCTCCAGCTATGTCTGTAGCTGGAGGCAGGTGAAAGGCAACCACACAGTGATATCTTTCTCCCTCTCTGCCTCTCTACCTTACACTCCCTCTAAAAGTAAATATTTTTTAAAATACTTAGCAAAAAAAAAGTAAAAATTTCACATCTAGTAACTTTTCGTAATCATTTATAGAATGGGAATTTCAACACTTGTGAATTCTTAAATCACTAAACAATGACTTTCTAACCTAAGGTCAAAGTACTGGTACTAATTATATAAATGCCACTTTAGAAAATAAAGAATAGCAGCACACAACTTCAGTTATACTGGTAAACTTCTCCATGACTTATAATAGAAAGCTAAAATGCACTAGTACTTCAAATAAATCACTAGTCTGCCTTCTTAACGTAGTAAAAAATGAATTCAGGCAACAGATGACACACAGGTTGGCCTTCAGGATAATTTAGCTCCTCTCCCTCCCTTCAGGAGTTGCTGCCAAGGGCTCAACATGGTCCTCCATTTCCTTTCTTACTTTCTTCAGTTTTCCCTCCTGCGTTATTTTTCAGGCCCTTGGCTAGAAGTTCAGATTTATTCATTCCAAGCATTCTTAAGCTCTTTCCCACAACCCCCAGTGCTCAACATGATGGGATGGATGTCAAAAATTACAGGTCTCTCTAGCCAAATAAAAAAAGAACACACATAGGGTCCACTATCTTTTCCAGTGGGATTTTTATTTCAGGATTACAACAAATAGATGTTCAGAGTTTTAAGTCCTGCACTCTAACAGGTAAGTATGCATAGTCCTTTCAAAGGTAAACCTATCTATTAGATACTCTAAAGCCGGTCCACAAAGAGTCTGAGACTATATGCAAAATTATTTATGTATCTTTTTCTCCTAAAGGGCTCTTTGGGTTTCAGCAACATCCAAAAGTGCCTTTGAATAACTCTTCTATTAAAATAATATTGCTTTATTGTTGGTGAAGTAAAAGATAAAATGACAGTCAAGCCCCATGAAAGAATTTGGAGTTAATCACTACAATATGTCAAAGTACATGAGGCCTGTCCCAAAAGTATCAAGCCAATGTCAATATCATTGAAACATTTACGAGGTCGATACTTTTGGGACAGGCCTCATATACAACCCCCACACCTATTCTGTGGTAAATGTCATACACTTAACTGATACTTCAGCAAACCCAGTAGGTCTGACTTGCCAAGTCTCAAGAACTATGTAAACAAGGGTATGACATGAGGAGAATAGAACCTTTCAGGTTATAAAAGCAATTATCAACTCTCTTGGGACACCTCAGTAGTCAGCAACAGCCAGGAACATCATTTTGATAGACTAGGTGGAGGAAAGCACTGGGTATGTGGCTTTCAAAGGAGGCAGCCTGGAAGGAACTCTGCTCTGGTGACCTGACTTCAGAGCAAAACTGTTTGGTTCCCACTTACTTTCTTCAGTTTGAATCTCCTCATTTGTAAAATGGGTCTAGCGAATGTCTTCTCTGCCATACAGAGTGGTTGTGACTCCCAATATAAAACATACACAAACATTGTTGACCAATGTATTTTAAAGTACACACACTGGCCTCCAGACTTGTGTGAGAGATAACAGAGTGCCTAGCGCAATGTTGCGAACACAGGTGCTCCATTAACAGTAGCTAAACAGACATGATGGGACTTGCTCCTCAGCTGACCTGGACATACCTGCACAGGCTGCGGAAGGTAGACACCACCACCACACAGCCCTTCAAAATTCTGAGCTGCTTTATATGCTTCCTAGACTCTCTCCTGACCACCTGAGGGCTGGGTCTCTGATGAAGACAGTCCACCTTGACAAAATCAGACACCTTGGAGCTAAACACCTGGCTTAAGTGAGTCTCCTCTAGCCCTACCACCATCCGTTCATTCAACAAATATTAATTGAATTCTGTGTTAAGACACAGAAAAGATAAAAGAATAAATCATTTTCATTCTAAAGGAAGCTAGTTTAGTAGGCACAGAGGAATGCAATTCCACTCAGCAAGCATCTAATGAATGAATTCCAACTTGCCAGAGCTATGCTAGGAATACCAAGATTTCATGGGCCAGCCTTGAATCATGAGCACCCATCACACCAGGGAGATCAGGCATGTATCCCTGCAGCAATAACACGAAGCCAAGTGCCAGAAGTATGAGTCCACCAGAGTGAAATTTATCAGGCGGGCCTGCGTCCTACTCTTGGCTCTACCACTTAATCTCTGTGTGCTGGGTATGCTCTTCGAATTCTCAGGGCCTCCATTTTCTCTTATGTAAAACTGGATGATAACTCACCTCCTTCATAGGTCTACTTTGAGGATTGAATCAAGTAAGTATTACAGCATTTAAATCTAGTGCAAGCCCTGGCTGGTGAGGCTCTGTGGATTGAGTGCTGGCCTGCGAACCCAAAGGTCACTGGTTCGATTCCCAGTCAGGGCACAAACCCAGGTGGCAAGCCAGGTCTCCAGCCTGGGCTGAAACAAGCTATTGGAAAAATGAGTTTGAGCAGGAAGTCAGGAAATGAAATACAGAATAAAAGGGATATTTGGGGGACTCTACCTATAACACTATTCAAAGGAGCTTCCTGTAGGTGAGGGAACAGGGCCAAGATAACCAGAAAAGTAGGTGGGGCCCGATTCTTGAGGACACAGAGCAGCAAACTAAAGAATGTGCGCACATTATCATGGGTGCAGATCTGGGGCAGCAAGGCAGCCATCGGAAAGGTGATTCTGACAGCAGGCGGACTGGAAAGGGAAAAAGAGCAGAAGTGGAAAGCAAGTTAGAGACTAAAGCAATGGCTTGGGCTAGTGGAAATGAGCACCTGAAATAGCCTGGGCAAAGTCACAGCGGTGGTGAGCACGCACATAGAAAGCAGTCAGGCCCAGGTCCGTGAATGGACAGGGAAGGCGTAAGGAAATCCGAACCCTGACTACCAGAATATTGACACACACTAAAAGAACAACTACACAGCCAAAAAAGAAAGGAAGGAAGGAAGAAAAGAAAGAAACAAAGGTTGGTGGTGTCACTGGGTCAAAGTTGGAGGAAGAGGCAATTGGGTTCCAACATAATTCACGAGTAAACACGTTACTATATATAATCAGTGCCAGATAAATCTATTTGCAGTCTTAATAACCTATGCCCCTTTGCACTTGTGTTAGTCCTTACCGCTTTCCTTTACTCTTAAGTAAAGCAGAGCCTGTTTAGGTCCCTCATCTTCAAAACAGTCCCTCAATTCTCCTCAGGCCTCAACCTTAACCAGGCCAAAGGCAGGTCCATTGCTCACTGCCACCCTTGTGGTAGGAGGGCCACCACACTGGCCACCAGTCAAAGGAAACACTTCTTTCTTTTCCCTCCACCCAATTAACTGGTCACTCAGCTAGAAAAGAGACACCTGAAGAGGAATAAACCCCCTCAAGAAGCTTCCTGGTTGCTCTCCCCTGCACTTGGGATTTCCGGGTTTCCCTCCCAGACAATTAAAGAGGAAGACGGAAATCAAAAAAGATAAGCATTTCCTCATCCCCTTTTCTCACTACTTCCCTAAACAAGTTTACACTTCTTCTAAAACTAAGTTATTTAGATGTGCTGGGAGAGAAAGAAGGGACAAATCCCAGATGGAACTGTCTCAGAAAAGAATCCAAAGAAATCAAGTTTTCTGCCATTTTTGGTAGAATATTAAGAAGGAAAGGGAATGGTTGGAGTTACTAAATTCCCACCCATCTCTTGATGTCTGTTCTGTTAAGAGTCTGGTTTCTGGTAACTGCAGAAATTGAGCTTAAAAGATGATCGGCCTTTGTTTCACTGTCTATCCCATTCAGGGTTGGAACCTGGGCTGCCTGACTACTACAGGTCACATCTGAGCCTCCCACAACTGTCTCTAGGATTCACTTGGATTGTTAATTGGGCATAGATTTGTGTCTGTCATCCTTCTTATTATTGCTTTGAAGAAATGATCTCCAGTGTTGCCAGTTTTAGCCTTATCTCCCAAGCTACTACCTTACACTATTTAAGTCTAAGTAAGTCCAGCCCTTCTATTCCAATAAGCACTTTTTTATTCACTGTGCTTTCATCTCATTACCACCAATAGAAGTGGTTTCAACTCTGGAATCCTGGAGACAATGATTTACATACAAGCTTCCCTATAAAGAATACCTGCAGGAACTGAAGTGTTCAAGAAAGTCAGATGTCTTAGAGCAATAGGAGCTCTATAGTTCTCTGGATTTAGTAGCTCTCCAGTTCCAATTTTACACAGGGACATACAAGCCCTAGCCACAAAGAACGTACTTCCCTATTTTTCTAGTGAGGTATACATAAATTGTTACTTACTGAACTACCATTTGCTTTCTTCTAACTATTACATTGTGGGTATTAAAGAGTAGTCCTTGGTTTTCCCCACTCATAATTATTGAGCAACTGATCCTGACCAAATACCTCACACATTAAAGTAAGTCCCAAACTTGGTATTTATCATAAGAATGACCTGAGGGGGTTGTGAAATAAAAATAAATAAAGGCAGATTCTAGCCCCTTCCAGGGTGTTTACTTAGCAAAACTCAAGTAAAGTCCAGGTATGCATGTTTAATAAGCACTCCAGAGAATTCTGTGCAGGTAAGCTATACACTATACAGTTTTTTGGAAACACTTTAAAAACCTTCCTGTAGGAAGTCATATAAGCTTATCAGTTCCAACAGGATTCTCACTCCCGGAGTCTCCTACATCTCCTACATCTCCTACAAGAACCTTGAAAGCTAGGTGAGTTCTGTTGTTGCTGCTATTATTTACAGAGGAGGGAAGGGAGTCAAAGGAAGTAACTATTAAGATGAAAAAGGAGAAGCTGACATTTTTAAAAGCTCCCTCTCCATTATCTATGCTACAATCAGAGTATGCAATCTTAACCTTTTGGAGGTTGGTGATCAGTAGTCACAGCCAGTCCTTGCAGCTGTCGCCTGGGTAAATCCCTACCATTGATCAGCAAACAGCAAGGGTGTACTTGAGGTGCACCCTTCGTGGGGGCTGAGTACAAGAGGAGGGTGTATTCAACCTACATGAAGGGTGCACCTCAAGTACCCAGCTTGGGTGATAGGGGAGACTGTGCCCCAGGACCCTCTAGGACACCTACTACATTAGACCACACTACCAAGATAGAGAATCAGAGCAGCTCTACCTAATACATGGAAATAAACAGGGAGGCTGCCAAAATGAGGAGACAATGAAACATGACCCAAATTAAATAACAGATCAAAACTCAAAAAAAGAACTAAACAAAATGGAGATAAGCAATCTATCAGATGCTGAGTTCAAATCGCTGGTTAGCCCGGTGTTTCAAAAACATACATAGAATTATTTTAGAAGAAAAGGTAATAAATAAAAATGCAAATAAACTGCTAATATCTTTCCTAAAGACACACATCAAAATAGAGCTTACATTTAATTGAGGCCTCAGGTTTATTTTATTGAAAGGAAATGTTCAAGTATGAGTTCCATTACTTAAAAATTATTTAAGATACAAACAGATAAGGGCAAAAAAGATAATTAGTAGAAATTCAACAAGTATCAAGGTGATGGGATTATGAGGCTTCCCAACTGGTAACCAACCAGACCTGACATAGATCATCCCTGTTACATCCCCCGGAATATGCCAGCCCCCGGCATTCAGCCAGTGCCCTAGGCCCATGACCTAGGGACAGAACTAACCACACTGGCCACCAGCCAAAGGAAATAGTTCTCTTTCCCCTCCGCCCCACTGTTCCCTCTGGGCTAGAAAAGGGACACGTTAAGAGAAATAAACCCAGGCAAGGAACTTCCTGGATGCGGCCCCCGGCACCTGGGGTTTCTGGCTTTCCCTCCCTGAGAATTAAAAAGGCGGATTAAGAGACCAAAAAAGGAAGCATTTCCTGAACCCCTTTTCTCAGTACTTCCCAAAACCAACAAGTCTACACTTCTTCTAAATGTTTTCAAGTCATTTAGTTGCACTGCGGGGAAAGAGGAATGGACAACAGGAGGAAAGGGAACTTTTAAAAACTCATTTTAAAAGATGAAACTAGTGACATATACACCCTTCCCGGGTTCAGAGACGGCCCCACGGTTTCCTCAACCTCGATTAACACGTGGGCTAGCCCCAGGGTCGTTATTTTCTCAGGGTCGCCGGGCTTTGACGGTCGGTCCGCGGCCAGGTGGCCTCATTCCAGCTCCGGCTGGCGGGAGAAACGTTGGTGACTCGCACCTACCTTCAGAGTCGGCCCATGGCCGCCTGGCTTTCTCCGTTTGACAGGCACAACGGGCACGCCGGTCTCCGTGGTCCGCTGGCCGGCGCCGCTCGAGGCCGGGGGACGCTGCAGCACAGAAGCAGAGCGAGCGGGTGAGGATCCCCGCCGGGCCGCAGCGCGGGATGTGCGCGGCAGGGGCGGGGCGGGGCGGCAGGGGACGGGGGCGGGGCGGGGCGGGGCGGGGCGGGGGCGGAGTTTCCCTCCCCAGTGCGCGCCCCCGGCCGCCGCACTCCCCGAGGCCGGGCTCGGCCCGGGACCCCGCACACCTATCCAGAAGCGGGAAAACCGGGCCAACACGCCGGCGTTCCGTCCAGACTCAAATCTGCAAGCCTCGCTCCACTCCCACGTCCTTCTTTCCCCCTAAACTCAGAGTTCAGGAAAGCCTGAAAAAGGAAGCTTGAGGCACCATGACCTCAACTTTTATAAACACCTCCTAACTTAATCTTCCTTTGAACGCTGGACGTACCCGAAATGCCAAAATCCAACTTCCAATGTGTCTTTGACATTTGAACCCATGGGCAAAATTACGAACACGGCCCACTTAGGATTATTGAAGGACCTGGAAGCTATAGCAAAGACCCCACGTGACATGTGGGACCTAATAATCCAATTTTGCAGGTGAACTCAGAGAATGAGTCAGTGATCGAATTAAAAATAAACTCCAGTTATACTGACCTCAGGCCCATTTATGAGACAACCACACCAACACTCAAAAGTATAGCTGCTTAATAATAAAAATAATGATAATCACAGCTAACACTTTTGGAGTGTTTTGCCTATACGAACACAATCTTTACAAACTACCTTGCTGAAGCAGGGCCTCTCAGGTCCATTTCACAGATAGGGAAACTGAAGCACAGAAAAACCTAATTCGCCCAAGGTCATGCAGCTGGTCAATAGCAGATCCAGTATCTACTACACTCAAGGTTGTGTATGCTTTTATCCGCTACCCTGTAATACCTGACATTGTCATATAAAATCACTGGTTCCACTCTTAGCGGTCCCGTTTAATCGTCTGAGGGAAATCATAGGATTCTGAGCCTTAAACGTGGAAATACATATAATTTGCCAACCTCTCAGGATTTCTGAGGATTCAATAGTTTGAAAATTATACTCTCTTAATGTTGAGGATTTATCAGTCCATTCAGCACATGATTATCTACATTTCAAGATCGGTGCACTAAAAAATGACACAAAAAACCATTTTCTCAGATGTTCTACAAAGTGTCTCTACACAGAAAAGCTAGAAAAAGGAAACCACCAGGGGGCCGGTGTCACCTATCACAGGCTAAGCTTCCACTAACCTGGGGAAACCAGGAATACTGCAAAGAACCCCACCTGCCTCGGAAAAGCCTCACCCCTACTCAGACACCCCTGAAAACACCTCCCCTCCCCCTGCAGTCATCACGCACCGGGCGGGCGGTGGTCACGTCCCCAGCTCGTTCGCAGCCCAAACGCCAGGAGCTTTGTCGGCTGCCAGTTAAGCCCGGGCCGGGTTTCAGGCTCTTCTTCAGGTGCCCCACACCTTGTGCTCCGAGGCAGCGGGGGGGACTGAGGCGCACCCGGCGCGGGCTGCCGACTCCTAGTGGCTGCGGGAAGCCACGCCCTTCCCGAGCGGCGCCGGTGGGCCGAGCGCCAGAGTCAGAATGACAAAGCAAAAATCCACTCCTCGTGCGCGCTGGCGACCTCCGCCGCCGGCTCCGCTAACTAGGATCCCCCAACCGGGTGACGCCATATCCTCTTCCTGCTCTTAGCGCCCCCTACCCCAAGACAAGCAAAAACAAATGAAGGGGTGTTTGGAGCCAGAACTCAAAGTAAGAGTGGGCTTTCAGAGAACAAAACTGGTCTAGGCCCCAGGGCAGTGGCTCCAAACTGGGCTGCCCTTTAATCACGGAGGGCTTGTAAACTTGCTGGCGCCCGGTTCCCACCACCAGATTCCCTGTCGTAATAGGCATGGGATGTGCGCTGGGCAGGGCGTGTGTGTGCGTGGGTTTGTTTTAACTCCCCGAGTGATTCTAGTGAACAGCAAAGTCGGGGACCCATTACCCCGGGGTGATGGATTAGTCAGCCTGGCAATTCCCTACAGGAAGTTAGTTACCATGCTTAAAAAAAAAAAAAAAAAGGCTAGTCCACCCTGACTAATCTTGAAAAGAAGTGACAGATTCTCACCAACACGTAACTTCCCTTTAAGGTTCTTCCTCTTTCTCCCACTCAGGTTTTGGGTTGTCATGTCATGTTTCACGGAAAACTGAGAGTACACAACTCCAGCCATGCTATGCCACCTGCAGCTGCCCAAGAGAGCCATGCTCTCTCGTACTTCCCCGCTCTTAGTCATATTCTTAGCACCTTGCACAAGTAGCCAACTATGAGTCTTTTCTAAATAAGCAAGTAAATGACTATCTTCCAGACTTCTTTGGGCACTGCTGGACGGAAGCACTCTCGGGTGAAAGGGTTGCAGGCTTCTGATGGCTTCAAGAAACCACACCTGTGGCCTGGAAGACCAACGCGTCTGCTATTTTGAGCCCCTTCCAATCCTCTCGGCCTCTGAACGCACACAGGTGCACACACTGAACTGACACCTGCTGCATGATAACCACCGTGCGCTTCCCTGAAAGCATGCCTCGCCTGGTTCTGGTCCTTAGAGCAGAGGATGGGGCTACCACACACGTGTTGGGGAAACAATGTGAGTTAAGGAGCAAAGAATGAAAAACGTTCTGGAAAGAAAGCTGGGACTAAGGGAGAAAACAATTTGTGTATTAACTATTTCGTAGTTCACTTTTGTTTTAAGGCCTTCTTGCTACTGTTAAGGGCCCAGATGCCTCACCCTTGTCACAATATAGAGAAAACTCCTTAGTTCTATTTAGTTGCTGGTTAATGGAGGAAGTGTCTCTTCTCCCACATTTTCTATGATGCAGCATTTGCTCCAATCATACATCTTATTCTCTTGACCAGACTTATGTTATACCCCCTGCCTGAATTCTCTTCCCCAAGAGCCTACTCTTTCAAAGCTCACCTGAAATGTCCCTTGCTCTGGGAGGGCTTCCCTGATTCCAATCCAGTGTCTATTGATCCTCCCCTTTTCTGTGTCCCCAAATACCTAAAAATAATTACAAATCATCTAAATCCAAGACAGCTTTGGGACAGCAAACCCCTGTCTCATTTACCTTGTCATCCCAGAACCTACTATGTACTGTAAGCAGAAAGTGAGTGCTTGAAAGGCCCTCTATGTTCTAACATCTAAGTACTCTATAACCAGATCTATACAGGTGTTTGACCAAGGATCCCATTGGATTAAACCCCTGTTCCTCCTGCAGAACACAACTCTCTCCCCACACTGAGCTAGAACACCTTGCTGACACCTAAATCTCCGCTCAAACCTTCCGTAGCTTCCTAGCCTCCTTAAGATTCAGTCCAAACTCCTCAATTGTACTCACTTGGCCAGGCCCACTCTTGTTAAACCTAGATGTCAGCATATTCTGCCCCCTACTTCAGCAGCAAAACATTGCTGGAGGAAGTAAAAATGATTTCACTTTCAAGTCCAGACCACAAACTTTAATGTGTCCCCAAAGCCTCCAGCAGGCCTTTTCATCTCTGGTATATTTGTTTTCCTTGTTTCCAAAATGACTATTGCATATTTATTCCCCTTCTCTCAAACCTCTAAGACACCTACAGCTTGCCATTGGCTTATACCCTGCTTTTCACTAGACAGAACTCCCTCCAATTTCCCTCTCAAGCACCAATCTGCCATATTCCGCCTTCACTCCTGTTTTAATGAAGATCAACTTCTCCACTTGTGTGCGGATTCTCATCTTTTCTTGCCTTCTCAGTCTTCAATAACTTCACTCATGAAGTTAACCTCTCTCTCTGGCATCATCAACTTCTTGTTCTCTACCTGATCATGCTCATCACGATACAAGCACACTGCAGTTTCCCCATTAAATAAAAAGTCTCCCATGTTCCCATGGGCTCCAGTCCTCGTCATTACAACCCCATTTCTTTGCTTCCATTCACAGAAAAAAAAAATGAAGGGAAGGTTTTTTTTGTACCCTGAAGAACAAAGTCAGATAAGGATGTACAGGAGGGCAGGATTTTGCTACGCCAATACATGTCTCTCTGGCATGAGATTTATTTTAGGCTGATTACTTTTAAGAAACAAAAGGCTCAGGAAGAGCTTTTAGCTTCCCCTTAACTGCCTACAAGTATTTAGATAGACAGCCAGTTCCAGCAAGAAGCGCCATCACCAGACATAACTGTAAAGAACATGAGGTATGGTGGGCTGGCAGGAACTGAGCAAAAGCCTGCTTGTTCAAAGTACTCTCTGCGTCCCATTGTCTTTGTGTGTTATATACAGCAACCATTTGCTTAACAAACGTTGGGTTTTCCATTTCCATGTGAAGTCCCAAGTGCCTAAGCCTTCTCTTGAGCTCTGGATGGCAATTAAGCCTCAATTGCCTGATTGTCTTTGGGCCTCATTTTTTATGGGGCCACTGTAAATATGAAATTAAACTTGATTTTCTCCCATTAACTTGCCTCATCTCAATTTAGTTCTTAAACCAGCTAGAAGAACCTACAAGAGTAGAAGAAAAATGTTTTTCTCCCTGACAGAGGCTGAGAATAAGCAGAGACCAGGGTAGAATGCAGGATGAAGCCACGAGAGTACTGAGGGGATCTTTCCAAGTGGAGGAAGCAGAAAGTACTCAAGCCCTGGATGGGAAGCCTTGCTTGACTTGTCCAAGGATGTGCAAAGGAACCAATGCTTCTGAAGCTCAGTGAGCGAGGAATGAAGTAGCAGACAGTAAGAGCAGAGGCATAAGCCAGGGGTCAGATACCAAAGGCCACAGCTAGGCCTTTGGATTCATTCTAAATATGGTAAGAAGCCAAACTGTCATGAGAGAGGACGGATCGATTTTGTATCTTAAAAGCACTGCTCTGCTGTGTGAAGAATTGAACCAGGGGGTTGGAGGCTTAGAGTGGAGGAACATAACCAGCTAGGAAGTTATAATGGCGGTCCAAGCTAGAGATGATGAAGACTTGGATTAATGAGGTGAGAAGATATATTATTTGAATGTAAAGCAAATAAGTTTTGCAGATGGATGGAATGAGGGATGTAAACAAATGAGAAGAATTAATGATGACTCCAGAGTTCTGGCCTTGACAACTGAATAAATGGAGGCACTCTTCAGTGAAAAGGGGAACCTTCCAGGAAGAAGGAGAAAAGATGGCAGTGGAAGGGATGGAAAGCAATAGTCTGGGACAAATCCATAGTGTGGTTTTAGAGGCCCATTGTTATTCAAATGGCGATGTTGAATAGGAAGTTGGTATCTGGAGTTCAGGGGAGGAGTCGGGATAGAAATAAAAATTTGGGAGCCCAACGCAAAAGATATTTACTACCATGTATATTTGTCAGGTTATCTAGTCAAACAAGAACAACAGGATATATCTATAGATAAAGGGATTTTTTTGATTGGCTCACAGTATTGTGGGGCTGACAAGTCCGAAACCTACAGGACAGGCCAGCAGGCTGGAAAGTCCAGCAGTCTTAACATTGCAATCTTAAGTCTTCATGCAGTCTAAGGCTGTCAGCGAAAGAAATCCAGCCTAAGGAAAAATCTTAAAGAGTTTATTTGAACTAAACGGAGAGCAATTGCCCAGAAGCAAAAATCTCTGGAAATGGCAGCTTCACGGCTAATTTTATATATGAGAACCACAGGAGGAAAACTAAGGAGAGTTACATTAAATCCATTGAAGGCAGGTTAGGGAGACAGGAGAAAGCAAAGCTGGGAAATCTCAGAGTTGGGTCAAAGGTAAACCAGAGAGACACATTTCTCTTATGTTGGTGGGTACAAGATAGCCAACATTTATAGTATATAGAGATGGTATTTGGGCAACCTAACAATGACGTGTTCTGCAGTCAGCCTCTGGTGGCAGATTGTGCCCTGAGGGGGTCTGGAGAGGGATTAATCAATCGGACTTTCCAAAAGCTTATTATCTTAACTCGTTGTTGACCCTATCACAAAAACACTTGTGTTTTCAAGCCTAAATATTGTTGACAGAGAACTAGTTAACTCACTCGCACTTGTGCTTTTGCTATAAAACTGCCGGGCAACAATGTGTTAAATGCAGAAAGATGATGGGCTCACTTTCTTTAAACACTGACTTTTATCACTTTATTACAGAAGCTCCTGGCATAGGACAGGACTTGCCCTGACTCACCTTAGTTAGGAATTTTTATGTTCAGACCATCCTACATGGTTACTGTCAATCTAAGTGTGTAAAGTCCGCCGTGCAGGCCTTTCCGGAGTGTGTCAGGTTGAGTACGTGGCCCCCTTTTCACCCACAAAGCCTGGACTGATTGGATGAAGCCCGCTCACATTACGGAGGAAATCTACTCCAAGCCTACCGATTTCAACATTGATCACATCAGAAAATACTTTCATAGCCACATCTAAACTAGTATTTGACCCAAAAACTTGGCGCCAACTTGACACATAAAATTAACCATCATTTCATGGGAATATATGTACTGTATTTAGAAAAGTCAAAGTAGTCCAGGGCTGAGCCCTCAAAGTTTGCAAAGGAGAATAGTCCGGCAAAGGAGTCAGAGAAGGAGCTGAAGGGAGGCAAAACAAACCAACCAACCAACCAACCAACCAACCACCGGAGAATGTGATGTCTGAGAAGCCAATGAAGAAGTGCTCCAAAAAGGAGGAAGACCAACCCTATCCAGTGCTGCCAAGAAATTCTGCAAAATAAGGATGGAGCCATGGAAGTCATGGCTGATTTTTATGAAAATGAAAGGAGAAAAGGAAGCCTACTTAAAGGAGATTCAGCGTGAAACAGAAAATAAGGAAGTGGAGGTAGTAATATGGATAGCCAACTCTTTCAAGAAGTTTTGCTATAAAACATGTAAGTGGGAAAACAGCTGAAGAGGGGTGTAGGATCAAGGCAGGTTTGTTGTTGTTTTTGTTCTAAGAGGGAAGTTATTATAGCATGTTTTTATGCTGAAGAAATAATCCAGCAGAGGGAAATGTGGCAACTTCTGAAGAGGGAAAAAGGAAGAAGAGATCTTTACAGAAGCAAAGTCCTTTGAATATGTGAACATCTATCATGCAACATGGACTTTGAAGTCAAATCTAGATTCTAGCCCTGATTAGAGAATTATCAGGTTATTCAGCCTTTCAGCTTCCTCGTCTTTCTCCAAGTCCCTCTGCGGGCCTTCCATCTCTCCATCTCAGCCAAATCTTTTCAGATGTCTATGTCTCAGCCCTTAGCCCTTGTAAAATCTCTTTCATTACCAAACCACAGGGCTCTGCTAACTCCCCACCATCCATCAAATGTTAGTTCAAACATGCCCTCCTTGAAGAAGCTCTCACATAGATCAAATCCCCTGATGAAATCCTCCCGTGTTCCCATGTATTCTTTCTGCTTAGCACATACCACAATCGCAATGATATGTTTATTTATAATTATCTGATCAATGTCAGCCTCCACTTCTACAACAGCACAGTTGAAAAGAACTTTCTGTGCTGACAGAAATCTTCTATATAACACTTTCCAAAGCAATAGCTACTAGCACTTAAAATATAGCTAATGCAGGTACAGACCTGAAGTTTTCATGTTGTTTAATTAATTTAAATGTAAATAGCCACCTGTGGACAAGGCCTAGGATTACTTATGCTTACCATGGTGTTCCCAGAATTTACTAGGGCCCATTTAACAGTAATTGCTCAATAAATATTTGTTAAAAGATTCATTCTATAAAATGGGAGATTATTAGTTAATTGTTGGATCCCGTCTTCTTCCAAAGAGGGAAGGAAAAAAAGACTTTATGTGGCAACTGTTATCAGTTCTCAGTCCTCCAATAAAGGCAAATTTCATCTTCAAGAATTTGATCTATCCCAGAGGGTAGCTGGGATAATAAATGAGAACACACTGGGTAGCCTGAGTAAAATAACATCTGTAACCTAGAACATAGTAGGTTTTCAAATGTGGTGGCCCGTCAACTTCACAGAGGGGAAGTAAATGTTGGTGTGGGGAAACTGGGGAAGGCTTAGGAAAGCAGGCGATTATCTATAAGGGAACCATATCTTGAGGAATTCTGAAGGTAGCAGTAATGGGAGTAGAAGTAATGCCTCAACATTTTTCATCGATTACTATGTGCCAGACAGAAATCTGGCTTTTCACATGACTCATTTAATCCTCACAAAACAAGATATTGTTTTTCCCATTTTAAAGCTGAAAAAAAAAATAACCTGAGGAATAGAGAGGATAGTTATCCTGCCCTTGGTCACACCTAGCTACCTAATAATTGACAGAGCTGTGACAGAGCTGGAGAACAGCCCTTGCCCCTTGCCACAGTGCTGTCCTACCTCTTGAACAGACTCTTTCTGTGGGGCACTAGGTACAAAGACATGGCAGTAGGAAAGATCCTGTGTGTCACTGCCTGGGTTACAGAAGTATACAGGAAGATGAAACTATAAATATATGTTAGATTCCATTTGGGGTTCACCAGGCAGCTAGGGATCTGGCTCTTTTCCCTACATTCTCCGTTAATACTCAGAATCATCAAGTATTACACTCATATTACAAAATTACAAACTGAAATTCCAGGAAGTGAAGATTCTTACCAAAGGCCACAGAACAGGTATGTTAAGCTTTGGGATATAAATCCAGGTGTGTGTACCTCTAAATTCATTGTTTACCTTATAATTTGAAAGTGTATGTAGTGAGGTACAGCCTATAAAGAAGTAAAAGCAACATACTTTAAGGGCAAAAAAAAAAAAAAAAAAGCAGCATTAACTTTCTGAAAAAGACCACGGCAGACTTCATCCATGAAACATCCACCCTGAAAACGTTAAAATCCTGCCTGGGAGACCGTGACTTTTGTGAAGGCTCTAAGCAGAGAACTAGTCACTCATTTCTTACATCAAGCTGCATTAATGCTGTCTTTTGTCACATCTGCCAATCTTAGAGCTGCCACTTATTGAGCACCTGTATGCCAGGAGCTTTACATGTTCTCATTAATCATCCCAATAAGCCTGTGGGATATGTATGGCCATCTCCATTTGCAGATGAGTAAATCAAGGTCTGACAGTCCAGGATTTACACCCACATACGCTTTCCTTTTCCTCCACACTTTTTCTTGCTTAAGGGGCTGGTCTGTGTATCCCCAGTACCTGGCACAGTGCCTTTCCCATGGTAGGCCCACACTGAAGATTTCAGTTCAACTGACACTTCAGCAGGCTTTCCAATGTTAGTAAGAAGAGAAGGGAATCTAAGGTGTCCTGGTAAAGGAGCTTTGAGTGGCAGTAGAGGAATGCCAATTGTAGCATTTGCCAATTAAAAAACAAAATACTCCCATGCTGACTGATTTCAAGACACCAACCTGACTGCCAATTCCTGAATGTTTACCAACTTGAGCTGGTAGGGGCCAGCTCCGGCACGCCACCCCGGAGCTCAAGGTCACCCACTAGGCATGAGCTACTTTCCCTCCTACCTCTGCTGCCAGGGCAGCTCTGGACACTTACTCACTGCAACCTCGGGTGCCAGAGCTCACCTTTCCCAGAGTCCCACAACCTGCTCCAGCTCCAAGTCTAAGCAGTCTTAGGGACCCCTACCTCCCTCAAATCTCCTCTCCCTGGTCAAGCCCTCTGCCTTTAAACATGTTCAGGTCTCCTCCTTTGCAAATAATATGAGCTAATCCTGTAGCTCCCTCTAGCTTTCTACTAACAAGCAGGATGGTCCAATAGTTATGGGGCCTCCTCTGAAGTCTCATAACCTGGCTTTCCTGCTGACATGACTCTAGGCAAGTTCTGTTACCTCCTTGCCTCAATTTACTCCTCTGTAAAATGGAGATAAATATAGCACCTGCACCTTATGTGGCGGTTGTGGAAATGAGATAAGTACAACAGAGGTAAAGGGCTCAGAATATGGTAGGTATTCAATATCTGGGCTATCATCATTATGTCTTTATGGAGAGTGTAACACTATTTCTTAAGAGTTTGGAATTTTCCCTTTTACAAGTTAGTTATTCACAGTATCTGTCAACAATGTGTTACCCTAGACGCTATTCAAAACTTAAGGAAGTAACTCATTCGTCTTTTATTTTTTAAGATTTTATTTGTTATTTCCAGAGAGAGGGGTAGGGAGAGAGGCAGAGAGGGAGAGAGACAGCTACATATGGTTGCCTTTCATCTGCCTCCAGCTACGGACCTGGCTGGAGACCTGGCTAGCAACCTGGTTATGTGTCCTGGCTGTGTCCTGGCACAGCAACCTTTGAGTTCACAGGCTGGCGCCTTATCCACTCTGCCACCAGCCAGGGCTTCATTCATCTTTTTTTTTCTAATCAACAGTCTATAGTTAAGCAGATCATTTTCCATAGTCCATCTATTCTTACTCCTGAATTTATTCTCTCCCTGGCCAAAGAAAAACATGATTTTTTAAATGTAATTTTCTTAAACTTGCTAAAAGAAGTGGGAAGGGCACGGGGAACTTCTTTAAAACCCGGTCCACACACTCTGTATTACATGTCCATGTACCCATAATGTACACACGCTAGGGCATGCAGAAATACTCCCCTTCTGCACTCCCTTTGTTTTACGTCTCTTGGTGTCCCGTTTCAATTCCAGAGGAAAGAAAATATGTGTAACGTACAAAACCTCGGGCGTGCAGAGCTTTAGGAGGTATAGGCTCTGTGGCAGGAAATGCTAAGATGTCTTACAAAATGAGCGCGGCCGCCCTCACCAGCCACCAAGAGGAGTGTGCGTGGTAAAAAGGTAAAAGAAGTGACATAGCTAATTATTATTATTAACCTCTAAATTCTATTTTAAAGATTTTATTTATTTATATTTAGAGAGAAGGGAAGGGAGGGAAACAGAGGGAGAGAAACATCAATGTGTGGTTGCCTCTTACACACCCCCAATTGGGGACCTGGCCCACAGCCCAGCCATGGGCCCTGACTGGGAATCGAACCAGTGACCCTTCGGTTCGCAGGCCAGCAGTCAATCCACTGAGCCACACCAGGCAGGGCTAACCTCCAAATTCTTAAACTCTGTTTGAGGGTAGTTGATATTGAGGAAGATTCTTCTCTAATTTCTCCAACAGCCATAACTCTGGAACCCTACGACAAGTCATTGGTGGAGGGTTATGGTCATCTCATGGAGCCTCTGGGCCTGAAGTAGCCCTGAATCTTTCTGGTTGGCAACTAATACTGCAGACCCCGATTTGAACTAAGACTGACATCTTATTTATAACCTTACTTATATTAAGACCACCTTTTCCATTGAAAGACAGATGGGGACATTGTAGTTCCCTAACAAAATACTTCTGAAATCTTTTATTTACAGAATTACAATGCTTTTTAATCTTTCAATCATATTAGGAACATTTGAAACTGTCTTACAATGAAGGAGGCTGGACTATCTCCTACTCTCCTTGATAGGGTTCCATGTCAACCATTAAGTGAGCTTACTAGGCCTAAAGTTGTGTTTAGTCATTGACCTTACTAAGCAGACAAGCTATTTTCCACCTCATTACACCATATAACTCTATACTTATGATGTAAATAGGAAACGAATGTGTGGTCTATATAGATTATTGTACTAATCCCTTTGGATGAACCATCTCGTCTGTTCCACAGACAAACCAAGATGTGATTAGCATCACTAACTGGACTCTTTATTTTCAGTGTGCATTTGACTTTGCAAAATAAAGATTTCATTGCCCAGACTCCTTTGAGCATGTATCTATGTCTAAATGACTAAACTCTGGCCAACAGGATGTAAACAAGCTGTCAAGTGCAACTTCTGGAAAATGTTCTGAAATGAAAAGGACATGCTTTCCTTCAA
Organism: Noctilio leporinus; assembly: GCA_004026585.1. Taxonomy (NCBI): domain Eukaryota; kingdom Metazoa; phylum Chordata; class Mammalia; order Chiroptera; family Noctilionidae; genus Noctilio; species Noctilio leporinus. The sequence continues at coordinate 310,653 of PVIW01000672.1, read as the reverse complement.
CCCTTCTTCTACCTGACGGCTGGAGTTTGGGCTCCATCTTGGAACACACATTGTCTTCCACAGAGTGGAAGACAAATACTGAGGACTACAGATCATGAAAATAGACGGACTCAATACTGGATCAAGCCCTGAAGAGGCTACCCCTCTCTAGATTTCTTTTAGGGCAAGAGAGTTTAAACCACTGTTATTTTGGATTTGCTAATCCTAACTAAAATACTTTACATTATGTTATAGGAAACACATATTTACATTATAGGAAATCGTTTTAAAATAAAGGAAGAAAAAGAGTCATTCACAATCTCACCATGTAGATGTGATCAAGTTCTAAGGCTCTGTTGGCCTCCACACCTTTCCCTAAGTGTCCTTATTCATTCCAACAGCTTCAAATGTCACCTCACTGATACCAACCAAACCTCACCCTTCCTGCTCATCCAGATCTATGTATCCACTAGCCCACAGATGCACACTGGATAGCCACAACATGTCCAAAACCAGATTCACCGTCTTCCCTGGCCTAAATCCTGTCTTCTCTCTCCATGAATAATACCACCATCCTCCTTGCTTCATGGCAGAAGTCAAAGCAGCATGTTTGACTTCTTCCTCTACTTCCTCACCCTGCATGGGACTGTGACCACCTGTCCCCTATGTTAAAACTCACCCCTAAGGAGGAGCCAGCTCTTACTTCCTGTGTTTCCTCAGGACCTACTACACTGGCAAGACAGAGGCACAAGCATTTGAGCGATTATTCTTATGTTATGTATTTCTTTCCAATGCTTTTTAAAGTAAGATGTGATGACTTTACAAAAGCTATTTTAAGTTCTTTGTTTTTTAGACATAATTTGCTTTCTCTTTTTTGAAACATTGTGTTTTTATTTGATAAGCTCTTGGTTTTCTGATTAGATATTATAGGATAGAAAATGTCCCCATGCTATTAAAAACTCTATGTGAATCATTTTTAGTGGCAGTATAATATTACATGAGCTGGTATCTACCACTGAGCACTGCCTATGTGTCAGGAACAACACTAGGCACTTTACACCCATCCTCATTCTGGATGAGGAAGCAAAGGCACAGAGGAGCAAAAGCCCTTTGCTGTGGTGACTTTGACTAATGAGGGCAAGTCTCATCGATTATGTATAAAAGCAGGTCCTCCAATATTTTTCAAAGAATGAAAATAATCAACAATTTACTAGAATGTACATCTGGTAATTAAACAGATTTATCTTGCCTCATAAAACGCTCAATCAAAATCTATCTTTTTTATATCTAAGTACATTGGGAAGTGGACACTAAACACTACATTAGATGCATTACAAACATCATCTCAGTTCATCCTAACAACTCAAACAGAGGAGTAAACACCATCTTACCTGGTATGGATTTGACCCTAACTCTGCATGACACAAAAACGTATTTTCTATTTTCTATTTAAGAGAAATCCTTTTCTAAAATGTGTGAGTTGTTTTCTTAAATGGGTAATCAACTTCCTTACCCTTCTGGCATTCATTCCAAAACAGACATGTACTTAAGTAGTGTACATGTGTGGATCTTTATGACTGCTGCACAATTACTGGTCTCCATCCTCTTGGTCCATTCACACAACAGCAAAGCACACATGAGGGGTCCAAGTAGTGCCCTGGTTATTTTCATAAATGGCACCAAAACAGATTTAAAAAGCAGCCTGGTGGGGTGTGCACATGTCTGTGAACAGAGCTGACAGGGGAGCATCATGACCAACAAAATCATAAGCACAGGGTGGATCAGAGAACAATTCATCATTAAGAAACTGGCCTTTGGAGCCATCTGCCCTAGTTTTCAAGTCCCAGCTTTGTCAATTACTGGTTGTATGACCTTGAACAAGTTAGCTAACTTCTTTGTGCCTTATTTCCTTATCTGTGAGTATCATCTCACAGAACATACAATTAAATTAGCACCTGAAGCGCTTAGAGCAATGGCTCATAGCAAATGCCGTACCAGAGATTCCTGCTATTACTATTATTCCATGAGGAACATGAACAGACAATTCAGATAATGAAATACAATAAATAAAATATAATTCAGATAGTGTAATACAACATACAGAAAATTTTTGCCTCATTAATAATAAAAAATACAGATTAAAATAAAGCCCTTTTTACCTCTAAAACTGGCAGACAATAACTTTTGAAAACCAATTATTACTTCTTAAAGCTTCATTGAGCTTGTGGGTTATCAATTAGCACACATGACTTAAAAGGCTATACAACTCTAGAAATATTCATACTCTGACCCAGAAATCTATTCCAGTAATCTCTCCTAAGAAAAAAAAAATTCTAAATGCAGCAAACACTTAATGTACAAAGAAAAATATTTCTAACCTGTTATTTCATAATAGCAAAAAATTGACAACACACTATATGCCCCACAATAGTGAAGTGGCTTAGTAAATAAATTGGTATTTTATAGAACTGAGTAAATTACTAAGAACTTTAATAACATGCAAAATATTTATTAAATAACAAATCACAACAGAGGATATATAAAAGATACAAAAAATTAATAGTGGTTATCTCTGAAGAGAAGGAGAGAGACATCAATGTATGGTTGCATTTCACCTGCCTCCAGCTACAGACCTGGCTGGAGACCTGGCTTGCAACCTGGTTATGTGCCCTGGCTGGGAATCGAAACAGTGACATTTCAGTTCGCAGGCCAGCCCTCATCCACTGTGCCACCAGCCAGGGCCCAAATTTTCTAAAAGGAATTATTTCCACAGACAAAACCAAAATGCTTAAATAAGATTTTAAGCGTCATTAATAAAACAAACAGAACCTCCCATGGGTCCCTACTTCCCTATAGGAAAAGCCTCTTGACTTGTCCAATGTTATTTCTCATTAGTCTCCTGCCAACACTCCTTACTAGTTTCGCTCTCAATGAACAAGCCATGATGTTTTAAATGTGTTTTTACTCATGGCCATGAATTCCTTACTTTTTTCCCACCAGGAGAACATCTAACTAATATTCTATCCCAGGTAGTCTGATCTGACAGTCTTCCCAGATATCTGATTACACTGAAAGTGGAAGGGAGGCAGACACAAACAAGTTTGAACGCTCTTAAAAAACGAGACTGTGCCTTACTCATCTTTTTTCCCTTGCCAGGGCCTGGCACATAAACAGGTGCCCAAAACACACCCATTGAGTGAACGAGCATCACTGCCGAAGTGGTGGGATCCGAGCTGGCCCGGGGACCTCTGCTTTTAAGGGGCTTTTGTTTGGGTGAGGACAGGGTGCTGAGCACAGATAGGCCTGGGCCTGACACGGCCACACGGAGCAAGTTATTAAAATGCTGAGCGTCTGCTTCCTTGCTTGCAAAACAGAATCAACTCCAGCACCTCACAAGGTCATTGTGAGGATTAAGTGAGAGAGATGTGAAACACTGACAAAAAAAAAAAAAAAGAAAAAAAGAAAAAAATTCTCTTTTTAGATTTTCCCCCTCTCGGTGAAGGCATTCAAGTGATGCTATCTATAAGCAACCGGGGAGCAAAGTTGAGACATATCAGAACCACCAAGCTAGTGTAGTGACACATGGTACCCAGATACACACTTCTGGCAAACTGTCACACAGGTCCTCTCAAAGCCTTAGATTGTTTTCCACGTAGACAGAATGACAGCAGGTGCCAGGCCAAATGATGGCAATTACACTGATGTCTGTTCCTCGGATCTAACCCACTGGGCAGACACCTGAGGCCAAGATACAAGGCTTCATGTATTAACAAACCCTGTGAGTGGCAGTTCGTCGACAGGGATAGATAAGGTGCAGCTGGCATGGTGGCAGATTTCACAACTTCCGGTGACAAGAGCCGCTGTCACACCCAGGAACATCTATCATAGTACCAATACCACAAATATCATACCTAAGGAAGGTGGGGTGAGGCATGAAAGGTTCCGAGGAGTCCATCAGAGGAGGCAGAGGGAGGGATCTTGAATCACCTACTAGCAAGCCAACTTCCCTCCAAATTAATACTTTTCCATATGCAGCTTCCTCATCGTAAGGTGATGTCACCACGTACCTCACTGCTGGCACTCCAAATATTAAGTAAGAGAACATGAATAAGCTTCTGATACAGGGAAGATAGCATTTATGACTATTACACTGCCCACACAGAGAAGCTAATGCCTTGTCTTCCTGTCTCTGGTACTAAACTTGGTCGCTCTGAGTTGATCTTGACAGTTGTTCTCAGTAACCTTAACCTATATAGACTGGTCAAAAATGTAGACCAAAAGAAGGAAGGTGGCAGGGGAGGGTCCCAGGTAGTGCAGTCTCCCTTCTTGATTTTCTTTGAGAGGTGATACTACCACAAACGCAAGAACTCACTGCACGGTCGCTCCATGACCAATCCAGTCAGGTGCTACCAACTCACAGGGAACATAAAGGGATTTCCAGAGGTAAAAAAAAATATGTATCCTAACTCCATAAGAGTAGGAAGTACACCTGCCCAGTTCCCTGCTCTATTTCCAGTGCTTAGTAGAGCCTAGCACATAGGAGGCACTAACAAAACATGCTGCACGAGTAGGTGCATCCACCTGATTCTACACCAGACACCCCTGCCGACTGACCGTCTGCCTCTCTGAGAATCTGCTGTGACCTAGGCACTGGGGAGATCAGGCAGCCAAGGCTGGTGTGAAAATCATGCCTATGGAAGGTTCTTCATGGAGCCCAGCAGAAATAGAAATGAAGCTGCTCATTCATGAAACCAGCACCTAGAGGCCACATCAGCAATTCCAGTCCCAACATCGAAACCTTCTAGAAGACATGGCCCAGATCATGTATCTTCCTATGTGAGGCCCTGCACATGCTGAATGGTGTTCCTCTTATGCTGGAACAAGCAAATCTCACAGAATCCAAACTGCTTGGATTAATAACTGTCAAACTACCTACTTACCCTAGAATACGAGATATCAAACTTTTGGTGTTGATGCTCACTTCAGCAGCACATGTACTAAAATTGGAACAATGCAGAGAAGATTAGCATGGCCCCTGCACAAGGATGACATGCAAAAGTCATGAAGTGTTCCATATTTTTCATTCATACGTGTTTGTGTCTGTACGTAGTGTGTGCATGCATGTGTGTGCGTGAAAGAGAAAGAAATTAATCACGATATAACTGAGGTATTATCGTGACATAAATGTGAGGCATTATCATTATTACTCTGATCACTTCATTAATAAACTAAGTACAAACTATTATAACATCAAAAAAAAAATCTTTTGGTGTCAGTATGCCTTTATACTCTTAAATAATTCTTGAAAAACCCAAAAAAGTTTTATTTATATGGATTACATATAAATAAATATTAATGTTCATATTAGAAATTAAAATGGAAACACTTAAAAACATTTATTAATTCTCTTAAAACTAACAATAATAGCCCTGGCTGGTGGCTCAGTGGATAGGTGCCAGCCTGCGAACCCAAAGGTCGCTGGTTCAATTCCCAGCCAGGGCACATAACCAGGTCGCAAGCCAGGCCTCCAGCTAGGTCCATGGCTGAAGGCAGGTGAAAGGCAACAGTTCATTGATGCTTCTCTCCCTCTCTGTCTTTCTTCCCCTTCCCCTTTCTCTAAAAATAAAAAGAAATTTTAAAAACTAACAATAATAAACCCATATATGTCAACATAACAAGTTCAATTAAAATAACTCTATTTTCAAAAAGATATAGTTAGAAGGCTGGCATTATTTTATATTTTTTACAAGTTTTTTAGTGTCTAATAAAAGACAGCTGGATTCTCATATTTGTGTTTTCAATTTACTGTGATATATGCTGTTTTGGTAGAAGAATATGTCAAAAACCCTATCTCACAAAGACAAGAGGTTGGCAGAAAGGAGAAATGTGTAACAGATTTTCCGATGATGGTGGCTCTCCTTCGATACAACACAGAACTCAACAAGGAGTAGCGGATTAAAGGGCAGCATGGACTCTGAAAGCCGGTGGAGCAGCTTCCCGTTCTCTATCATGTTAAAATCCACTGTCCATCTTACGCTTCGAACGGCTCTTTTACCCACAAATGACTTTATGACATCAAACACTGATCATTCAGAAAGTATCCATTCGCTAAGTTATGCAGATTTTCCAAATGTTGACCTATTTCATTATATAATATCAAAAAATTACATTCGTAAATATTACCACCAACCTTATCAGAAGAGTCTTTTAAGTAAGCTATCAAGTTCACATGGTAGGCACTATTTCCAAAATTCTAACTTTCACCTAAAAGCTCAAACTTTGCCACAGCAACAGATACTGTCAGTTGTTTTCTTTGAAGTGATACTCACTTTGCACTTTCGGGGGGAAATGTTCGCCAAATAGCCACATCTGAATAACCAGGGTTTGACTGTCAGCCATTCCTTCAAGCATGTACCGCATTCCATAAGAAAAGCAACTTGTTCAGTTTGCAATTCAAATTATTATTGTGCAAAGTGCTTTTCCTTAAGACAACCATCATACAGCATTCGACAAAACACTTTATGTATACTTTCCTCATCGCACAGAATACTAAAATATGTTTGCTCGAAGGGTTGAGATTTAATAGTTAACAATTTCTTCTACTTAAGTAAAATTGACATTTTCTTTTACTTTGATTGTGTGGTAGTGAAGACTATAATATAAACTAGTGTAGTTTGATGCCCCCACTTACATTCGTGCTAAGACACTAGCAGTTTTACCCACCATTACTTTTGCACTAGCAATGAGAGTGGTAAATAACATCTTAACATGATCATGGAAACAGTTTTGACTGTGAGAGCCCCTGAAAGGTCCTAGGCAGCCCTAGGGGTGTGCAGGCCACGTGTTGAGAATGGCTGCCTTATTCTGTAAATCCTGATCTGTCCCTGGGAACTGCCCAAGTTCCAGACTGTAAGTGGGCATGAGAAGGATGACAGCTTACGTGTGATGAAGCAACTAGTAAAGACCCAGGAGATCATCAGCCCCTCATCCATCAAGAGGCTGCCGCCATCCTCCAATTACAGTGGGCTGTTCTGGTCAATCCTACCCCAACTCACAGGCTTGAGGTTTCCTTACAGACCTTGACCAAGAGGTGAGCAGGAGCTCCCTGCCATGATCTGTAGAACTATGGCCACTTCCGCAGTAAAGAGAAGGGGCTTCCTATCTGATTCATGGTGCCAGAATTAAAACTTCAAAAGTAGTTGACACCTGCCTTCACTGGGATCTCCCATCTACCTTTTGGCGCCTTTCCTGATCAACTTGCCAAAGGACTCATACCCCCAAGCACTTGGTAACTGCACGGTGCCCATTCTCCTCCAACGTTACCTCCCTTACTTCCCAATCCTTAATGAACCCGTTCGTTTGCTTTATCTTGATAGTTTAATCATCTTGTGGTGTTTTTTTTCCCCTCCTAATTCGTACCAAGTTGCAAGTGACTTCCCTCTCTCAGGAAAACTTACATGTTTAAATAAGACTACTTCTGTGCCCAGGTGAAATTTTAATTCTCGGACTTTTTCTTCCATATACTATGGTGTGTTTAGGGACAACAGCCATCCTTGGTGGCAGAATAGAAAGGTTAGGCTAGAAAAGACAGGCACCCTGGTGTTATGGAAAACACAAAGACTTTGGGGTTAGACAGACGTGTCCAAATTATAGATCCACTATTTATACGACCATAGGGAAGTTATTGGACTTCCCTGGGGCTCAAGTTTCCTCATCTGTAAAATATGTGTAATGTTTTCCTTGCAGAGTTCTTGCGAGGATTAATGATATTGTATACAAACCCAGCCTAGTCCCTGTGAAACAGTAGGTATTCAAAAAGCGGCAGTAGTTATTTGATTCTCTCTGTGTTAGGGGAATCTGTCTTCAGCAGAGTGAAATAATGGTTTCCTGCTCCACAACCTCCACCCTCCTCCTGACCCTAGGAATGACCTTTCAATCCCAATGAGCATGTCTCCCTCTAGCTGAGTCTCTTCTTGTTATTTTTAGCCCTTTGGAGTCTAGGCTGAGATGATAAATGCCCAGGACTCTGTTTCTTCAGGCTGCTAGGCGTGAAGCTGACCTAGGCTTCTTGACCTGGAGGGGCCCACTTTTTCTATAGAAATGATGATGCCAGGTACTTGATCAGCTTCGTAATGTTTGACTGATGAGTCTCTGGGATGTTCTGACTCACGATTGAAGCACACGAACACCACGGTCCTCGGGGAAGGCTGTCTGTTTTACTCCACCAACCTTTCTTTCCCTGGGATTTCTAGCCACATACAACTATCTCCCAATGGCTCCCTATGGATCTTTATCCCTACCAGTGTTTATATGTCCTTGCCACAATTTCTGAATGCATCACAATTTGTATTTAATTTAAATATTATTTGGTATGGTGTGCCAGAAAGGAGGCAAATTTGCAATAATAATAGTTACCATAAAACCAGCAAACACTATACCTGTAACTAGCCTCAAAGCTAGTAGGAAGAATAATTTCAACAGGAAACTGTTACACCAAGTTTAAAACTAAGTACATACTAAAGGTAAATATGATTTGTCCCAGGGAAATGCCCACCTAAATGGTAAAAAGAGAGAAATAGTAAAAAAGAAAGCTCACTAGCCAGGCAGAATAAATTAAATACAGTGTACAGTCAGGTTATATAATTTCAATATTAAACAGACTCTTACCTGCCTGCTCAAGTTCGAACAAAAAGTAAGGAACGCACATTGATTTAAATTGCTTCTTTACCTGGAAGAAATTGAAAAGCAAGGGGAGAACATTAAAAAAAAATAATAATAACCAACAGAAGAGTTTCTTACCCAGTTCTTTTACTTTCCTCCTCAATCAGGCTTTTCCTCTGGAAACTTTCCAGTTAATGTTGACAGAACCCACAAGAATCTTCTTGCTGGCAGTAATGCTCTTTAAAAGAGTATTTAAAGTCTCTTGATTCTATTCTATTTTCAATAATTCACCTGTATGGCTTCATAACGTATATTTTACATATTTATTGATTCAGTCAATCCAGTTATAAAATGGATTTATTATTAACAGTGTTTAAAAGGCCACTAGAATACTTAATGTTTCCAAAACATTAAGTGGCAACCCTGAGGAAAAAAGCACAAACTATTACTTATGTTTTAACCCGGTAACCTTCAAATGCCAAATCAGTCACAAAATATACAAACTATACTGGTTTAAAAAAATTTTTTTTACTTGAAAGATAAGAGTTACTTTTGCCAAATTTTTACCACTAAAATAACATTTAAGTTACTGATAAAAGAGACTTTAAAGTGATATTTACATACAATACATAGCCTGTCATTAATAGGAAAGTTTAAAACCATATTCCTTCAGCTTATACGATAAAATGAAAAAGGCCAGAGTAGCCTAGAGTTCACAGAAATCATCAATGAAAGGAATGTATTCTTATCCCATTCTAATTTAACTACTAAAACAGTAGGGTTCCCACTGTCCAGAAGCGCACTGGGTACTGGACCAAGTACAACATTTTGATAAAAATGAGAGATCGAGTTCATTCCCTCAACCTCAGCTGCCTTTCTCCTACGCTCCTGCAGGCAGCACCTATGCCCAGTCTGAACGTGGCTCTCCGGCAACAGGCACTTAAAAAACCAGGGATCCTTTCAAAGAATGAGGAGCTTTAAGGAAAGGGCGGGAAAGCTATAGCTGGGAGACCACCTGGGTGAAAGACAACTCATATTCCAATGTTCATTTTCTAAGACTAAAAATAAGTTCATACACCTATAAAATCATGGACTCATTAGATTTCTTAGTCACCGAGTTTTAGAAATAAACCATTTGTAGTCTGTTACAATAAAAGCAAGTCCTTCAGATTTAGAGAGTAAGCCCTAAAAGCAGATCCTCAGGTAATTCTCAAAATGTGATACTATCTGAATGGTGAAAATATACTCTCTAAACATGACCCCACCTCAAGAAATTATTTTGTAGGTTATTTTAACTGGTTGAACTTGAGCACTGTTCCACAGTACAAGATCCGAGATCTGTACTGAATATCAGAAGCGTCAACTTCTAGAGTATTCTTACTGAGAAAAAGTAGAGAATGGAAGGTTTGCCTGGAAAATAGACATTTTATTAAGAAGTGGGGGTGGGTACGGCTATCAAGCAATAGATAAGCTGCAATGAGACATCATCTGCTAATTCCAACTGCATACTTCCCACTTCACCGAAATACCTATGAGACACAAATACCACATTTTCTGAAAAGGCAGGAAGGGTTTATCTTTGCTGTCATCCTTAGTTTGCTGTTGAGGAAACTGAGATTTACGAAACAAGAGGCGAACTCTTTTAACTCCACTGTTCGTACTACCATACCACCATGAGCACTGGGCTTCGAAGGCAGAGGCTAGTCTAAAAAGGTAACTCCTCTCTAACAGGATCAATTATACTTGGAACATCAGATATTTGATGACCCTTGTCTAGCCAAGCCTCTGTACTGATGAAAGGATGATCACCATCCAAGGTTTTATGTCATGACAGGAAAAGCAAGTAGTTCTTTTATTTAACAAACACTTACATAGCATTTACAATGTGCCAGGTATGTCCTATGGCTTTTAGAAATATTTAAAGAACTTCCCTCACAACACACTTATTATGCACATACTACAGATGAGGAAACTGAGGTACAGCAGGTAAATAACTTAATTGAGGTCACATGGCTAATAAGTCACAGGGCCAAGACCCAAACTCTGACCTCAGAATCCCGCCTCTTAAGTACTTTCAGTAATAGAAAAGACAGAACCACCACGTGGTTTCAGAGCTAAAAGAAATCTCAATCATCAACGAGTCTAACCCCCTCACGTTAATATTACACAAACAAGGGAGAGGAACCTCAAAAGTGGACAAGGTCATGAGGGCTGGATAACTAGCCCGCAGAGGCGAGGAATCATGCCTCAGATTTGTAACACCCAGCCCTCTCCTACATTCCCTGGCACTCACCGCCTACACTCCTCACTGAGAATTCAGGGTTGTCTGAGGTCCTTCTTCTTTCTGCCCGGCCTTCTCAGTCTGACTAGACCGCCAAGCGGAGGCAGTTGTGTGCACCATGTCCTTGCGACTCTACCCCTAACACGAAGTCCTACACGAAAGGCATCGTGGTCATGTCAGCAGGGATGAAGCCTCAGGTGGCCAGGCCCCAAGCAGGTGCAGTGAGAAACAAGATGCAAGGTTCTGCCTACCGTAACTCCTTCCGCTGCCTGCCCACCTTCCCTTTTTGGAGACATAGAAAACACGCAGATACAGAGCCAAAAATGCCTGTCTCTGTGTAAAGTTGCCAAGTAGGTCTTCTGAATTGAATAATCCTCCCTGCGTGCTGGAAAGTAAGTCAAGAAGCAAACAAGCTGAGAGAAAACTGAATTCAGTAAATTACCCTACAGGAGAGCCTGGACAGATGGCCAAGCTACATTTACTTAAGAATCCATGGTGGCTAGTCCCTGAGCTACCCTGAGCATAATCTAAAGCTAAACTTCAATGACATGGAAATGCCCTCAGCCTTCCCGGAAAACACCAGAACAGGCTGGTCTTTCAACTCCCACCTTCATTCTCAGGTTAATTCAGGGCAGATTCAACCAATCCTCCTCTGGCTGTGATCACTGGGCTTTTCTCTCTGCCCACCTAAGGTTAAGAAGTGAGTAGGAAGCACAGTTTATTCTTTGTGAAATCGTTTTCCCCACAAGAAATCAGAGCATAAAGAGCTATTCATCAACATTTCAGAGTCCCCCAAATTACAGCTCCTTGGGAAATACTCCCTATAGACACGCCTCAAAGAGCAGCAAATCACCTGGTTTGGTAACTCCCCTACCCCTACGTTCCCTGACCCCAACTGCCTGGAAACATCTAGCACTTAGCAAAGGCTCAGAGAAAGATGACTCAGTGTATTCAGTCCTCAACTCAACCCTCTTGAAGTACCCTGAAGGGAGTTCCACCTACACACGCAGTGTGCTAAGAAGGTGAAAGCCAGTTGTTTATACCTGAGCTCAAGAGTCTTGTCGCATTTCCACAATTCAAGGACTTGAGAGCACCCCTTGAGGTGAAAGCCTTACCTCAGTACAGCGTCTGCACGTGGACTTTCGGAAGATGACCACTGCTGTCTTATAGGCCTGCCCGTGGGCCACAGGGTCTGTGACTGCCGAGCTGGGGAGGGGCCTCTCCACCGGTGAGGGCTTTCTGGCAGTTTGACTACAGAGATGATCCTTAGCTAGAAGTAATGGAAGCAAAGGTGGTAATTATCAGAAAGGAAGGCAGGATGATGCATTTTCTAATATTAGGCTCACTCTAAAAGCCTTACAATTTTAGCCCCAACAGCCCAAATAAGCAGTTCCAGGAAGGACTCTACCGTGGATTATACACTTAGTTCTGTCATCTGACCAGTGACTTCTGGCAACTCACCGGGTATTTCCAACTAATTTTGTGACATTCAAAATTAGTTCTCAAGGGATCTGATAGCAAGAGTCTGGATCACCTTGGAAGCAGGAGAATAAGTAACATGTTCTTGGGACATTGAGAGCCACATTTTACCCCACACCCACTCCTCACCATGGTTTACGTGCAGAGAGACCAAAGGATAGACACTATTGTCCCCTTTTCACAGGACCCTGCTCAGAGACGCAGGCACACACAACCCAAATCAAGGCTTACTCTTTTTTTTTCTTCAACTAAGTCCTGGATAAGCAGGCAAATCTGTGGTACATCCAGGCCACACAGGGCAAGCTTTCAAAAATAAAAGTACTTTGTTCAGATTCTGTTTCCTTCCCAAGATTTTGCTGCAACCCACTCTGGCACCAGCACAAACATGAACCGGACTAGTGGCATGTCATTCCCACGTGATAGCACTGTCATCCTGGGCATCATCACCAGACAAAACCACTGAGACATTGCTACCGCTGGCTTGTAAATGTTTCAAACTAGCTATCTACTTGAGGACCCAATTAAATTCATTCCTACTCTTATGACTTGCTCCGTAAGTGATTTCCTCTAATTTCTGCTCAGCTAAGACCTACCCACTTTTCTTCAATCTCATCATCTTTGTAGTTGATATCCAGAGAGGGAATTAATATTTGTATGCATGTTCTCACTTAATCCTTACAAGGATATCATGAGGTAGGCAGAGCTACCATCATCCCTATTTTACAAATAAGGAAACAGAATCAGAGAGGTTAAGCAACTTCCCTCAATGCTGCACAGCTTATAGTAAGTGATGGAGCTAGGATTCAAATCTAGGTTATAATTCTCTAGAACCCATACATTTTTAAAAACAAATTATTGACATATAATTCATGTATCACAGATTTTAGCAATTGAATGATTTTGGTATATTCAGAGTTGTGCAAGTACCATCACAACTAATTTTAGAACATTTTCATTACCCCCCAAAAGAAACCCTGTACTCGTTAGAAGTCATTCCCAATTTTCCTCTATCAAGCCCCACCTCCCACACATCTAGGCAATGACTATTTTCTGGAATCATATAATATGTAGTTTTTTGTGGTTCGTTTCTTTCATCTGACATAAAATTTTCAAAGTTCACCCACGATATAGTATGTATCTAGTGCTTCATTTATTTTTATTACCAAATAATACTCCACTGTATAGATATTCCACATTTTATTTCTCTATTCATCAGTTGATGGACACTTGGGTTATTTCTACTTTTGGCTGTTGTAAATAGAGCTGCTATGAACAGTCATGAAGGAGTTTTTGTTTGAACACCTGTTTTCAATTCTTTAGAGTAAATGCTGGGAACAGAACTGTGGGTCAAATTAAATCTTTTGGGGAACCACGACTCCTTTCCAAAGCACTGACACTACTTTTTATTACTACTAGCAATGTACAAGGGTCACAATTTCTCCACATCCTTGCATTTATTATCTTTTTTATTCTAGCTGTCCTAGTGTATGTGTATATATATGTAAGTATATATTTTAAATGCTCACTGGTCATTGTAATGCATGCTTCTATCAAGAACTGTTGGGCTAAGGCAGCACGACACGTGACTACAGCCCCACCAATGACATTTTTTTTTAATTATAATTAAACTCTGTGTTAATCCATTTGAAACAATTTTAAAGAAGGCATCATGGAAATAAAGATTCCTAGGGATAAGATCTCATGGAAAGAGAATCACAGATCAGCACTGAGAGAGGGAAAGATATTGGGGTCACGAGGCCAGCTGAGGTCCAGATAGGTAGTTAATTGATGTAGAAGTCAGGGCTGCCTGCCACACAAGCCTTCCTGATGTCACTATGCTTATTGACTCCTTTGACTTCATGGGATGACTAACTCTACAAGTAGGTGACAATGCCTTACACAACATCTACGCTCAGGGCACCACCCACCTACTAAGCTCAGATATTTGCCAATACATAGAACACAGTATTCAGGGCCATTACAAGGAAAACAGTATCTTCTTTGATTCAAAGGAGCTGCACTCTGACTGGGAAGAGACTGTTCACCAAAATTAACAATAAATAAATGGATGGATAGATAAATAATGAGATTGCCCAAGTAATCAAAGTCATCAGAATTTTCCCTTAAATTTTGCCTCTAAGATGAAAGGCAAATAAAATTTTGTTGAGAAGTGTATCATTTGTTTTTAAATTTTCCCTCTCAATTTTGAGATAAAATTGGAAGCAGTATTCAAAGAAATACTCATATATTAACTAGCCCTGACTGGTGTAGGTCAGAAGGCTTAGCATCTTTCTGTGATGAGAGAGATCGCTGCTTAGATTCCAGGTCAGGACACATACCTGGGCTGTGGGCTTGGTCCCCAGGTATCAGGAGCAATTGATCAATGTTCCTCTGTCACACCAACGTTTCTCATGCTCTTTCCCTTTGGTTCGCAGGCCAGCACTCAATCCGCTGAACCAGCCAGGGGAAAACTAATACTATTCTTTTGGAAAACAATTTGACAGTGTGGATCAAGAACCACTGAAATGGCCAGACATTTTAACCTGGAACTCTTGTGGGAATTTACCTTTTAAAAAATCTAAAACAATGAAAACATTGTATTAATAAAAATGACCCCCTACCTCTAACGCTTCTCACAAGAAAAGCTTTCAGTAGTTTTTTATTATTAAAACTAGCATCATGTAATTAAAGGAGAAATTTCCAAATCCCTTTCCCATGTGAGTTCTATAGCATTAGGATTCATAACATTAACTTCCTATAAAACTCAATGGAACAAAGTAGGCCACTGACCTATCAACACTCTCCTCTTCTTACCCCCTCAACCTGTCCATCACCTCTTTAGAGGTAGAGACAGAGTTATATTTTGTATTAGCGGCCTTTTTTCCTCTAAAGGCT
The DNA here is from genome assembly GCA_004026585.1 of Noctilio leporinus. NCBI lineage: Eukaryota > Metazoa > Chordata > Mammalia > Chiroptera > Noctilionidae > Noctilio > Noctilio leporinus. The sequence continues at coordinate 295,358 of PVIW01000672.1, read as the reverse complement.
AAGTTGCAAACAGATTCTACCCCTGCTCTCCAGCCTACTTCACCTCTCGATCCCCAATCCTCAGTCTCCTCTTTTTATCTAATTATTACCAACAGATTCATTACAACATCATCGGTTACAGTAAAAAACTGGAAGCGACAGATGTACAACATTGGAAGGGTAGCTGATTATGATAGCTCTGTTTTTCAGTAATATCTTGAGTCCTAAAAAGCAATGTGCAAAATGATCCTGTAAGTTATAAAGGTATGAGAAAACTAGGCATGGCTTTTCCCTTCTTGTATTTCTCAAACCTTTTTATTTTACTTTTTGAAAAACATTACAACTGGCCACAGAGTGCAATATATGAGCCTCACTTAGGTCTTGGATTCAAAAATATTGAGGAGGGCCCTGGCTGGTAGCACAGTGGATAAGGCACCGGCCTGCAAACCCAAAGGTTGCAGGTTCGATTCCCCAGCCAGGGCACATAACCAGGTTGCAAGCCAGGTCTCCACTCATATCTGTGGCTGGAGGCAGGTGAAAAGCAACCATACATTGATGTCTCTCTCCCTTCCCCTCTTTCTAAAAATAATGAAATAAAATCTTTAAAAAAAAATATTGAGGAGACAATTGCATGAATTTTAATATGGACTTATACTGGATAATATTATTGTATCAACACCAAGTCCATCGGGTTTATGTAAATAGTTGTTCCTATAAGACACATGCTGAAGTATTTATGGGTGAAAGTCATGATGCCTGCAACTTATTTCAAATGGTTCAGTAAATATATGTGTATTGGGGGGTGGGAGATTGGGGAGGAGAAAGAGAAAGAAAATAAAACAAATGTAACAATATGAATCTTATGAAGGGATTATGAGTATTTATCATATTATTCTTTCAACTTTTCTGCTGTCCAGGTGAATTGCTAGGTAGCAGCTTTCCAAACTTTTCTGTAGAGCCTGTAACAGGGTATCTCTGTTCAGATGCGTGGGGAAAGTTTGACTCATCTTCATTCCATCGCTTTAATTGGGTTCCTACACGGAGGCCGGTGTGTGTTTGAAAAACTCAGGAAGTCATAAGCCAGCCAAATCTGGGTATCTCCATCTGTAGCCAATAAGGAAACTCCGGGACTGATTTCTTCACTTCCTTTGTTCAGGCAGAATCCCAGACTTCGAGGGTACAATATGAGCATCTCTAAACAGTTTCCTAGACCAGTGACCCTCAAAATGTAGTAGGCACACCTTTGGGGGTCCCTGAGGTCAAAACTATGCTTACCATGTTCTTTGCCTTTTTCACTGTTGGGGTCCTTGATAGTGTTCAAAAGTAAAGGGGTCATTGAGACCAAAAGTTTTAAAACCACCCAATTTGACATTTTGAAAAATTTGTAAGAAAGAATATATGAAAAGAAGGGTTTCCGTAGGCGCTAAAATTTTTATCTAGGATTTCCCACACCCCTCAATTCTCTTTAAACTAAATGAACACAAGCTGGTTTCCCTTCCAAAGCCTCCAAAACCAACTAGAAAAGGGCTTTCAGTCCAGGCCTCCCTTATAAGGAAAACAATTGTTGTTGTTAGTTCTAATTCCATGCCACTTTTAAACATGTAACAAAGACAGAAGAAGGTGATAATGCAGCTTGACTCCTACTAAGGAACAGATTCATCAGCATTTCCACTTGATCCTTACACACTGTAAAAGCTACAAAGGCCTGCGAGTCTATACTGTGGTCATGAGAACTGACAAAACCCAGCAGAAAGCCATTATTAGAGCTGATTGATCAGGCTTTTGAGAGGAGGAGGTCAGGGCTCTCCACGGATGAGATGTAAGTTGTAAACTTCAAAACAGAGAAGCAGCGAGATGGCAAAGCGAAGTGCACACGGAAACGGCCACTTGTTGGAACCTGAGTCCTTGCCTTTAATAAGGAACATGATCACTTCGCGCGTGATGATAAAAATTTTATAACCCTCCACTCTGCCTGCCGTCATCACGTACTGGTTTGTAGGTTTGTCATGTCCATGTTTTTGTTCTGTTGCCTGGAGTTAAAAGCATCTGGACTGTCAGATGCTGGAAGAAATCAAGGATTTATGCAGATCGCATAGCTGTCAACACCACTTTTTATTCAGCTCAAGTGCAAAGAGTTTTGTAAACACACTTCCACATCAGATTTAAGAAATCAATAATTGTAATAATATTTTATTCAATGCACAAAACACACAGAATATTACTATACTTGGACCTAATAAGTCTCCATCAAGTGAGAAGGAATCTCATAAAAAAAGCCTAAGAGTGGGAAGCTTAAATGGGGAAGCATAACATGATCTATAAAGTGAGGAAGATGGGATAATTATACATGCTTTTTAAAGTCTGCAGGGTGTGAGACACGCCAAGAAATAAAACAGAAGTATTTGTGGAAACAAGGAAGACTAAAGACTTCTTAAAGGACATGATCATGACTCTCTGATGCTGAACATAATAAATATATCTCAGTTTTTGGTACTACTATTCATTTACCAAATTGAAATTTAAAAACTAGGATGGTTTTTAACCTTAAAAGGGATTTTTTTAAAATAAAGATTTTATTTATCATCTCCAGAGAGAGGGAGGGAGAGAGGCAGAGAGGGAGAGCGACATCAATGTGTGGTTGCCTTTCACCTGCCTCCAGCTACAGACCCGACTGGAGACCTGGCTTGCAACCTGGGTATGTGCCCTGGCTGGGAATCGAACCAGCTACCCTTGGGTTTGCAGGCTGGCTTCTTATCCACTCTGCCACCAGCCAAGGCTCCACATTATATTCTAATATGATGTTTTGCCATGTGCAGGGTGCAATGGCTATATGAGAATACAAATTTGACAGGAAATATCTCTTCCCCCAAGGACTGGTTTTTGGAATGATTTATGGTAGGAGAAGTCACACCAGAGTTCAAGTGTACTGTCACTGGAAGCTCTTTAGGTGGGGGAGGGGGCAGTGCAATTAGTCTCAGTTTACTGGACTACTCAGCCCAAAGATTATTCTGTCACAATTAGGGTCTACCACAGGGACATTGGAAGGATTACTGAGAGATCAAATGGAAGGAGGAAAAAAATCCAATTTTCTTTGGCCTTAGCTGTTAAATTTCATATTGATGCTATTAATAAGAAAACCATTTTAAAGGTAATACAACAAACTTTTGAAATTTCAGAAATATGAAAACATAAGTGTTATATAAAAAAAATAGAATTTAAAAGTTTCCCTTACTATATCACTTTTTAGAAATGGCTTAAGAAATTAGATTTTTAACATTTAGTGGAAAAATATTCTTGGCTTAATAATGCTCTCTGACTTCAATTTCTTCCATCTGTGATATAAGGGTTGGTCTAGATACATGCAAAATTTCTACAAATATGTCTTTCCTGGCACATACATGAAGAAAACGTAGGTGCTACTTTTGACTGTATAATATATCCACTATAAAACCTGAATTATAGTCATTAAAATATAAAAGAAATATGTGGAAAATGACTAAGCTGATCACACAAACCTATTAAATCACACTTCAGAGCTAACTTGAAAGCTCTCTCCTACACTAGACTTTTAATTCTCACATCACTAAGCATGCTTTGAACATACATATATGCAGAAAACATTTTCCTTTTTTTTGGTATTCTTTGTTCCCTAATGGGTGTTCCCTAATGGGCTGGTTATACTCAGTGGCTTCAGCACTGGCCTGTGAACCAGAAGGCTGCTGGTTTGATTCCTGGTCAGAGCACATGCCTAAGTTTCGGGCCAGGTTTCCAGTTTGGGGCATGTGAGAGGCAGCAACACAATGATGTTTCTCTCCCTCTTTTTCTTCCTCCCTTTCCCTCTCTCTAAAATAAATAAATAAAATCTTTGAAGAAAATAAAAGAATAGCCAATAAATGGAATAATCATAGTAAACTAAAATGTTCAGCCAATATAATCAACATTGGGGTTTTAAGGAGACTGTCTCAGTCTTTCTAGTTCTCTCCTAAAAGGGTTAGAAATAAAAGATAAGGTTGCATTGTATTTGAACAGATTTCCTTTAACCTCGGGGTTTAAAACTACAGAAAGCAGGGTATTTAGAAGGCCCTCTGATTCAGCAACATATTCACATGTACACATATACACACAGAAGGAATACCAGGAAAAAAAAAAACGTATTAAGATACTCTACCAGTCTACACAATCTTGTCCAGAAAATACAAGGGGAAGGACCATCCTGCAACTCATTTCATGAGGCCAGTATTACTCTGATACCCAAACTAGACAAAAACAGTACAAGATAACTATAGACCAATATTCCTCATAAAGATGCAAAATTTCTCAACAAAATCATGGCAAATTGAATCCATCAATACATTTCTTTTTAAGAATAATAATATGCCACGAACTAGTGGGGTTTATGCTGGGAATATAAGACTAGTTCAATATTTAAAAATCAATCAATGCAATCTACCATATTAGCAATTTTTTTAAAAAAAAACCACATGATCAATTGTATGCCAACAAATTAGAAACCCTACTTTGTACATGAAATGGACAAATATCTAAGGAGATATGACTGCCCAAGCTGGGTCAAGATGAAATGAAAATCTGAATAGCACTAATAAATAAAGGGAATGAACAAGTAATCAAAAAACTTCCCACAAAGAAATGCCCACGCTCAGATGTCTTTATTAGTGAATGCTACCAAACATCTAAACCAAAATTAATGCCAATTCTTCACAAACTCTTCCAAAAAACATAAGAGTTCCCAACTCATTTTATGAGACAACTACTACCCTGATGCTAAAACGAGACAAGAAAGCCACATGGGAAGAAAAATGCAGACCAATATAGAAAAACAAGACCAATATATTCTGTATAAATATACATAGACATAAAAATCCTCTATAAGATTAGCAAACCAAATCCAGCAACAAATAAAGAGGATTATATACCATCTAAGTGGAATTTATCCCAGAACAAACTTTGCATAGGTTGATTTAACATGAAAATTCAACTGATGCAATATTTTATATTAATAGAGTTCAGGGTAAAAAGTACATGATCATTTCAATAGATGCAGGAAAAACATTTGACAAAATTCAACACCCTTTCATAACTTAAAAAAAAATCCAACAAACTATGAATACAAGGGAACTTTCTCAGTCTGATAAACATCATCTATGAAAATCCAACAACTAACATCATACTTAATGGCCTAAAAGTGAAACTTTTTCCTCTAAGATCAGGAACGAGATCAAGATGCCTACTCTTGCCACTTTTGCTCAACGTTATACTGGAGATTCCACCCAGAGCAATTAGATAAGGAAATAAAATAAAACATTTCCAAGTTGGAAAGGAAGAAAACTACCTGTATTTGCAGGTATAACACAATCTTGTATGCAGAAAATCCTCCGAAATACACACACGTACACACACTTCTCAGAATGAAGGAGAAAGTTTAGCAAGGTTGTAAGTACAAGCTTAAAATGCAAAAATCAATTCTATTTCTGTACACTAGCAATTAATATTCTAAAATAATATTAAGCAAGCATTTCCATCCACAATAGCCTCATCTAAACTAAAATACTTAGAAAAACTTTAAGACCTGTCCCTTGGACACTATAAAACACCATTAAAAGAAATGAAAGAACTAAATAGATGGAAACATTTCAAGCTCATGAACTGGAAGATTTATTATTGTTAAGATAGCAATATTCCACAGATACAATACAATCCATATCAAAGTCCCAACTGTCCTTTTTGCAGAAATTGACAAGCTGATCCTAAAACTCATGGAAATTGAAGGGATCCAGAACTGCCAAACAACCTTGAAAAGGAGGAATAAAACAGGAGGGGTTATGCTCTGAATTTAAAAACTCACTACAAATCAATAGTAATCAAGATAGTACAGTGTTAGCATATAAATAAACATACAGATCAAGGCAGTAGAATTAAGACTCCCGAAATAAACTGTTGTATTAATTTTTGACAAGAGTGCCAAGACAATTCAATGGCAAAAGAATTGTCTTTTCAACAAATGGTGCTGACACAACTGGATATCCACATGCAAAAGAATGAAGTAGGACCATTTCCTCACATCATACACAAAAATTAACTCAAGATATATTTTAAAAAAAAGATATATTAAGAACTAAATGTAAGAACTAAAATTATAAAACTCTTAGAAAAAAAATAGTGTTAATCTTTCTGACCTTGGATGATTTCTAAAATATGACACCAAAAGCACAAGCAACAAGAGAAAAGAGGAGACTAATTGGACAGCATCCAAATGAAAAGTTTGTGCTTCAAAGGATACCATCAAGTTAAAAACAAACAAACCTATGGAACAGGATAAAGTATTTGCTAATGGTATCTCTAATAAGGAACTTATATCCAGAATATATAAAAAACACAGTTCAACAATAAAAAGATAAATAGCCTACTTACACAACAGGGAAGGAATCTGAACAGTCATTTTTCCAAAGAAGATATGTAAATAGTCAACAAACACACCATCATTAGTCATTAGGGAAATGCAAATCAACACCACAATGAGAACTACTTCACACACACTAGGAAGGCTAAAATCAAAAAAGGCAGACAATAATGAGTGTTGACAAGGATATGGAGAAAATGGAACCCTCATTCGTTGCTGATGGGAATATAAAATGGTGTGAACCTTGCCCTGGCTGGTGTGGCTCAGTGGACTGAGCGCCAGCCTGGGAACTGAAAGGTCACTGGTTTGATTCCTGGTCAGGGCACATGCCTGGACAGTGGGCCAGGTCCCCAGTTGGGGGCATACAACAGGCAACCAATTGATAAATTTCTCACACATTGTTTCTCTCCATTTCTTTCTTCCTCCATTCCCCTCTCCAAAAATAAGTAAATAAACTCTTTAAAAAATTACATGGACCTTTGGAAAAGTTTGACAGTTTTTCAAAAAGTTAAACCTATAATTATATGGCACAGCAATTCTAAGTATATGTATAATCAAGAGAAAAAAAAATGTGCCCACGCAAAACTTGTACACTAATGTTAATAGCAATATTATATATAACAGCCAAAAAGTGGAAACAGCCAAAATGTCAATCACTGATGAATAAACAAAATACGGTATACCCCTACAATGGACAATTATTCAGCAATAAAAGAAAATAAAGTTCTGATACATGTGACAGCATGGATAAATTTTGAAAACACACTAAGTGAAAGAAGTCAGTGACAAAAGAGCACATATCATATGATTCCTTTTCGATGAAATGTCCAGAACAGGAATTACATAGAGACAGAAAGCGTATCAGTAGTTCTAGGGCCTGGGGGAGGAAGAAGTGAGTGTTGACTACTAAAGGGTACAGGGCTTCTTTTGGGGGCAGTGAAGAGGTTCTATAATAAAATTACACAGTGACAATGGTTGTGCCTGAACTGTGTATTTTTATTTAGTTTTTTATTTTATTTTTTAAAAGATTTTATTTATTATTTCCAGAGAGAAAGGGAGAGAGGCAGAGAGGGAGAGAAACATCAATGTATGGTTGCCTTTCACCTGCCTCCAGCTACGGACCTGGGTGGAGACCTGGCTTGCAACCTGGTTATGTGCCCTGGCTAGGAATCGAACCAGCGACCTTTGGGTTTGCAGGCCGGTGCCTTATCCACTGTGCCACCAGCTAGGGCTGAACTGTATACTTTTAAATGGTGAATTTTATGGTATGTTAGTTAGAGCTCAATTTTTTAAAAATATGTATATAAATGTTTATAGTATCTCTATTTATAATCAGCAAAAAAGGAAAGCAATCCCAACATCCTTCAGTGGGTGAAAGGTAAATAAATTATAGTACATTCATACAATGTAATAAATACAAGAAAATGGAATAAACTGTAAATACACTCAACAAATTGAATGAATCTCAAAGGCATTGTGCTGTTATATAAACCAATTTCAAAATGTTACAGTTTCTGCAATTCCATTCATATGTCATCCCTGAAAACACAAAACTATATTCAGGGAGAACTGGTAAGTGGTTACCAGAAGTTAGGAGTGGTGACTACAAAGAGATAGCTGAGGGAGTTTTCTTGAGTATTAGAATTATTACATATCCTGAGTGTGTATAAATGTGTTAAAATTCATGAAACACCAGAAAGTCAATTTTACCTGTAGGTTAATTTAATTTTACTAAAGATCTTATTTATTTATTTTTAAAAAGGGGAAGGGAGGGAGAGAGAGTGAGGGAGAGAAACATCAATGTGTGGTTGCCTCTCTCCCACAGCCCCAACTCGGGACCTGGCCCACGACCCAGGCATGTGCCCTGATTGGGAATTGAACCAGCGACCCTTTGGTTCACAGGCTGGCACTCAATCCACTGAGCCTCACCAGCCAGGGCACCTGTATGTTAAATTTTTAAATAAAATTTAAAAAGATATCCCAAGAGATATACTCATCTCCTGTATAGTTGTTATTATAAAAAACGACAACAATAACACCGCACTAGAGATCTTATACATAGAAGAGGGGCATGAATTTAAGGATCGTTTCCTTCAGTAGACTGGTTTCAGAAACATAATGGGTTTATACAAGTTGCTCTACTCAAATCTTTCTCAAATTCAATGAAGACGTTATTTTGGATGGTAATATATTTATTACTTTAAAGCAAGTTCTTTCTCGCCCTCCAGGAGATGCTGCTTTGCCCATATAAAATGAAGCGAATGAGTTAAAATCTTAGTAGTTACTCAGGTATGTGTTCCAGAAGCCAAGACCGGAAAAAGGACATGTCTTAGAAAATATATGTGAAATTACCCTGTATATTGTGGAACCCTATAAAATGCCAGGTAGTTTTATTTGGAATTACTACATTTCCTATGCATTTAGGGACTGTTTGTAGAATTTTTCTGAGCGACAGATCCACAGAATTTTAGAGCAGGAAAGGACTTAACTTTTCTCCATTCACTTTATTTCATAAATGAGGAAACTGAGGCCCAGAAGTGCTATGAAATTTGTTTAAGATCACACAGCTCAATGTGAAACAATACGAACTACAATTCTCTTCTCTTGACTAATTCTCTTCACGCCCTCTTACTTGTGTAGCCATCATCTGAATAAGTAGTCCTCAAGTATAGTAGATCTTTGTAATGTTGGTCTTTCATTGGGGATCAACTTAAGAAGCTAAGTTGTTTTATATCAGGCGCTTCCAGTTCAATGTTATATTCCAGGTATTACTGGTGGAAGTGGGCTTCTTTCACAGAGTTGCAAGGAAAGCATTCCAGGGACCCATGTATGGGAGGATTAAGGTTTATTGTTAGAAGCAAAATCGAAAGACGGTCCTGGCTTAAGCTCTCGTGTCTCATCTCTGTCTCTGTCCATCTCACCATGAAAGAAGTCCAGCCTTGTCTTCACCAAGCCCAGAAGTAACGCCAGTGTCCAGAGATTCCGTGCCATTGGTTAAGTCCAGTTGGGTCCCTGTCCCTGCCCAGCTAGCTTAGCCTGCTCCTGGCTTCACTTAGGCTGGTGTTGCATTGTGCACCCAACTCACGCTTAGCGCCTGCATTTGGAGCTCATGTGGCTGCTGGCCACTCAGCTGCCACAGCCAGACTGGACTGGAAAGCAGGAATGGCCCTCACCAGCGTGACTCAGTTGGTTGGGAGTCACCCCCATAAAGCGGAGTCGCTGGTTCAATTCCCAGTCAGGGCACATGCCAGGGTGGTGGGTTCTGCCCTGTGTACTGGCACATCCGATAGGCAACCAATCAATGTTTCTCTCCCTTTCTCCCCTGCCCCCCCCAATACATTATTATTATTATTATTATTAATGCATGAATGAACACAGCAAGTGCCTGTTACAAGTGAGAGAGCCCTAGTCCCTTCATTAAACTGATTGCATTATCTTGGGCTTGGGACAGACCAGGTGCCCTTTCAAACTAAGCAATCAACTTCCAATCTTTTATAGCTTGTGTGTGATCCTCCCCTCTAGCCAATCCATTTCCTGGATCTTCTGGGGCTCCGCATCCCTTATCCAAAGTGATCCTTTTCTCAGGCTAGACAGGCCTTTAGGTTGCCATCTTGGTTCCTACTGCGCACACCTCAAAGAGGAGGGACCTCCCTCTGGGCTCTCCTGGCTGTTCCTAGGCATGCAACCGGCCGAGGAATTTCTCCTGCTATTTTATCTTTCCCTTGGCAATCCTGGCAAGTGACGGGCATGACCCTTCCTATTCACTTGGGGGATTAGATCCTGATGCAGTGGTGTTCACAGGAGCCTACGAATGCTGTAACTTCTTAGTGACACAGGTTGGGTGTTCAACTCAGCTTCCCAGTTGATTAGGCTTCTTAATGTCTGATTCCCTTTGCTCCCTTCTTTTATTAATCTCTAACTACCTATGCTGACACAGGGACATGATTGAACTTGCGGACATGAAGTGCTAAAGGGATTCTATATACTTTTGTAGGTAGGATCAGTGAGTCTAGCATTTAGTGTTCACCATTTAAACTGGGCATTTTTAGCTATATTCAGGATTTCTATAACTCATTTTTGGTCTGTTTGTCCCTAAATATAGGGTTAAACTGTCCTGAATATGCTTCTTTTTCCATTGTTTCCAGACACTGGCAATCCTCCAAAAATCCTTTAATTCCACTGCTGTTTTTCATGGAAACACAATATTTTACTTTCAAGTCTTATGAGGGGGTGGAGGGGTACAGATTTCTCATTAGTTTGGAAATGGCTAATCAGCCTATTAATTGAAGCAGTAAGTGTAGTAGTTAAGAGCATCAGCTTCCTAAGTGAAAATCCGGGTTGCCATTATGTACTAGTTATTCGCCCTTTCCTTCTCTGTGCCTCCTTTCCCTCATTTGGCCGTTGCAATGATTAAATTCATTAATACATGTGAAGGAGTCAGCACAGTGCCTGGATCATAAGTATTTGATAAATATTAAAGTTGCAGAAGTTACATATTACTCTAGAGAACAACTCCAGAAGGGCATGTCCACTCATATCCCCAATATTTACAATGCCTAACACCTAAAAGATGGTAAATGTTGAATGAGTAAAAGTAGATTAACTTATAAATTAACTTATAAAACTATTTTAGGACTTCTCTACTCCTTCAAAAAACTGTATTACTGGGAACTACAATATTCCACATGGGATGTTGGAAATACCGTTCCCTCTCCCTCACAACAAAGGCAATTTTACCTACCTGAGATGTCCCATTGGTCAGAATCCAGAGTCAGAGGCAAGAGAATTAGATAAAAGAAATGTCTAAGGGGAAAAAGAATTTCCTGGATTGATCAACAGTGCAAGAGAAAAATCAAACAGGAGGGAATAACTGGACTCACTTCATTTACTGAGCACCTACTGTATGCCCCACAGTATTCCCCTGAAAAATTCAACTCTGAACAAGACACCCATGTTCCAGGAACTCAGTCTAATAGAATACAATACCCTGCATGTTGTAACAAAAATGGGAAGGGCCACAGGTACCCACAAAGGCCACACTCTATTCTACTTGAAGACTCACAAGTCATTTGGGCTGAATCTTGAGGGATAAGATCTTGCCCAGCAAAGAGGAGAGAGAAGGAGAGTCCAGGCCAAAGAGACCAAACATTCAAGAACAGATGAATGAGGGTGCCTGGCAAGGTCAGAAAACAGGAAAAAGAACTGCACCAAATACAAGAAAGGATGGCTTAAAAGGAGGCCTCAACCTGTCGAAATTCCTTTGTTCCTAAAAGAAACATCACCAGGAGATTGATCTAATCTAGTAGGAGTGATTTTTCATCTGGGAATACACACAGAAAAACCCAAAAATCCCTCATATTTCCCTTTAAATCTACTCCCACCCTCACACCATTCTGCCCACACCCAGAGCCAGAGAAGTTGATTTAGCTTCGTTTTGTTGTTGTTGTTTTAATAAACACTATGAACACTCCTTAGCAAGCCTGACCTACTGCTAAAATCAGCTGCCAGACACACACTGGCTCATGCCCCCCTCCTCCCTCCTGGTCAGTCCCTACCTTCAAGTCTCTTAGTGATACCAGGCAGCTTTGTTTGCAAATGGGGACCAAAACAAAACAAAACAAACAAAAACTTCCTGCTCTCCCAACAAAGGACTGTTTGGTGCAATATTAAACTTGACCTGGGGGAGGGCTGCTGCTTACTGAGTTGTAGTTCCTTCTACTCACTCTGCTTCCTTAATCTCACAGCATGCATAAAAAAAAAAAAAAAAATCAAGCTCTTGCTTCAATAAGATGACTTCCGTGACCCTTAATCTAACGTGCTAACCATAAGCACTATGCCCACTTCACAATAAATCGCTGTGATAAAGCACCCAATGAAACAATCATTAACTGGCTCCGAAGGGTAGAAAGCTTTCAATATGCTCACAGTGGCTTTAAGCCTTTTATGGGCTGCTGCACATACTTGAAAAAGCAGTTGAATTTGAACAGCACATTTTAGGGGAATTAAGCAGCTTAAAGTACCACTGAAGAAGTGAGCAACAAATCCGAGGTAAGCATTACTAGGGTGTAATTTAAGAAAAGGTAACCAAAACATGGAAATAAAGAGGATCCGTTCAATGCCGTACTGCGACACTGGTTAACAAGCCCATTCAAGGATCATTTAATTCTCTAAGGGCACGTACCTGTGCTTGACTTCGCTACCTGCTATTTTATTAGAGTCCAGTCGCTGAAATTTCGTGTTAACTTGTACATCGATGTCCAATAATGTCAAAGGTTACAGTTTTATTGTCCGTTAGGACATTAACCAGTTTGGTAACTATTGGCAAACTCAATTCAGCATTTCTTTGACTGATCATGTAAGTCTCTATTCCTTGGATTCTCCTTTAAACCAGCTTTACCTCCTATGGATTCCTTTAATGAATGTTCACACATTTGTTTTGTTTTTGTACAAAACTCATGTTTTCAACTTTTTGAAAACCATACTTTGACAACAATCATTACATTGTTCACAGTCATTGTGTTTCTCTGCATTGTGTTTTCTGCCCTGGCCTGGCCGCTTCTCTTCTACATTCAAAAGGCACAATCTTCCCCTAGCCACGTGGCTCAGTTGGTTGGAGCCTCATTCCATGCACTAAACAGTTGTGGGTTTGATTCTTGGTCAGGGCACATACCTAGGTTATGGGTTCGAACCCAGGTCAAGAAACATAAGGGGGCAACTATCAATGTTTGTGTCTCAAATTGTTGTTTCTCTCTCGCTCCCTTCCCCTCTCTCTAAAAATATCAATAAATAGGAACTTCCAGTGAAGATGGAGGCATAAGTAAACATGCTTTGCCTCCTCACACAGCTACAGAAAAAGCACAACCAGAGCTCAAAACAAGTGATACCCAGAACCATCAGAAAGTTGAGCTCTCCAGAAGTTCGACAACCCATTTGCCCAGACAGGTGGGAGGGGTGGAAACTCAGACATGGATGGACAGGTGCAGAGATCCAGTGTGGGATGGAGAGGCGGGGGAATGGAAGGTCCCACATTCACACAGCGTGAATAAAAATTGACAGGGACACCTCAGGAGCAAAGAATCCCAGCCCTAGTCCAGACTACACAGCCAGGTTTCTAGCACCAGGAAGATAAATCCTCATAGATTCTAGCTGTAAAAACCAATGGGGTTTGGGGTAGCGGAAGAAACTGCTGGATTTTAAGGAGACTCAGCTTAAACGGCCCACATAGTCTTAGGCTATAGGCAAACCTACCCACTCTGGGGTTCCACACCAGGGCAACAGCTGGACGGGTTCCAGTCACAATGCGGAGTAAATGAAGTGACTGGAACCAGGGCAAGTGCCATGCAAACCTCCAAAGCCAGGCAGCGACACTGTCCACTCTCTGAGTCCTGCCCTCACACAGAGCCACAAAGTGGTGAAGTGGGTCCCCCTGCCCTGGCGGTTGCCCAAAGCTCTGCCCCACACAATTTACATGAGACCCTTTCTACATGGGCCACGCTACTAAGACAGAGAGTCAAAGCAGCTCTACCTAACACACAGAAACAAACACAGGGAGGCTGCCAAATGAAGGAGGCAAAGAAATATGGCTCAAATGAAAGAACAGAGCAAACCCTCAGAGAAAGAACTAAATGAAATGGAGACAGCCAACCTATAAGATGTAGAGTTCAAAATACTAGTGATCAGGATGCTCAAAAAACTCACTGAGTACAGCCACAACATAAAGAAAGAAATGAAGGTTACACTAAGAGGAATTTTAAAAATCTACAGGGAACCATCAGTGAAGGGGAGAAAGCCAGGATTCAAATAAACTATTTGGAATATAAGGAAGAAATTACCATTCAACCAGAATACCAAGAAGAGAAAAGAATTTTAAAAAGCAAAGATAGTATAAGGACCCTCTGGGACATCTTCAAATGTACCAACATCAGAATCAGGGATGCCAGGAGGAGAAGAGGAAGAGCAAGAAATTCAAAAATTATTTGCAAAAGAAATGAAAGAATACTTTCTTAAATCAGTGAAGAAACTAGACATACAAGTCCAGGAAGCACAGCAGGACCCAAACAAGTTGTACACAAAGAGGACCACACCAAGACACATCATAACTAAAATGCCAAAGGCTAAAGATAAAGAAAGGCTCTTAAAAGTAGCAAACAAAAGAAAAGAGTTACCATAGACTATCAGCTGATTTCTCAAAAGAAACTTTGCAGGCTAGAAGGGACTTGCAAGAAGTATTTAAAGTGATGAAAAGCAAGGACTTAAACCAAGATTATTCCATCCAGAAAAACTATCATTTAGATTGGAAAGGCAGATAAAGTGCTTTCCAGACAAGATAAGGCTAAAGGAGTTCATCATCATCACCAAGCCATTACTATATGAAATGTTAAAGGGACTTATTTAAGAAAAAGAAGAAGGTCAAAATTATGAACATTAAAATGGCAACAAATTCGTAACTATCAACAACGGAATTCAAAAAAACAAACTAAGGAAACAACCAGAATAGGAACAGAATCATAGGTGTGGGGATCATTGGGAGGGTTATTAGCTGGGAGGGGGAAGGGTGAAAATGAGGGAAAAGTGCATGGATTAAACAGCATAATGGGTAGGTACAAAATAGACTTGGGTATGTTAACAATAGTATAGGAAAGGGTGAAGCCAAATAATTTATATGCACGATTCATGGACATGAACTGAGGGGATGGGTTACTGGAGGAAAGGGAGGAACTAGGCAGAGAGGGCAAAGGAGGAAAAATTGAGACAATTGTAATAACATAATCAATACAATATATTTTTTAAGTCAATAAATATATCCTCAGATAAGGATTTAGATACATATATATATATATATATATATATATATTTTTTTTAATGTGTGCCAGCTTGGCATTATGCTACACACTTGCAGGCCATAACTACCTGTACTCATGGCCTGTTTAGCCCTCACTGTTTATTTTATTTAAATGAATTATTGCTGACATTCACAAACTGAAGGAGATCACTAAAATCATAAATAGGGATTTCTACTTTCTCTTGAAAAGTTAGAAGTTCTAGCAACACTAAACTCATCTTCCCACCCAATGGAAGGGAACTGAGCAGAGGTTATCCTTGTAGAGTATCCTCTTCTCATTTCATCCCAGGCTCCACCTCTCCCTGTTGTTTACCATCTGCCTGCATTCTTCTTCTGCGTTACTTGCCTACGCCTATGGATATTTGAGTTTTCAACACCTCAACTATGGCCTCTTCATTCTTCTAACAAATGTTTCTCCGTCCATAGCACTTCTCACCACCTGTTCAGCTCAGTTTTTCTTCTAATAGACACTGATGTTTGAAGTGTGTCTCTGAGCATGTATGTGTATACACACCTTACACACACACACAGGCACACACATCAATTGTGGCCAAAAAAATACTGTTTACATATTGATCAAAAGTTGGTAACACACTTATATGGCAATCTCAACCTGAAAGTTGAAAGTCGAAAACCACCACTCTATTGCTTAATCCAGCGATTTTCAATTGGTGTGTCACCAAGAAATTTTAAAACATTCAATACTTGGCTATTTACTTAGAGGCACTGACCTCTTTTGCCTTAGGTTGTCAAATTTAAAAAGGACCATGACCAACACAATAGCAGCCACCTAGTGTGAATGAATCAAAATTAGACTTTTTTTGGTTAGTTCAGCAAAAATATTTTCTGGTGTGCCACAAAAGTTTAGTAATTAGTTTATGTATGCCATGAGATAAAAAAAGGTTGAAAATTGCTGATCTAAAGGTAACAAGTAGTTTATTTTTACCATCAAATAGTGATTTGTGATAGTGATTTATAGCTGCATATAGGTAGACTAGATTCTACCAAAAAAGTAAAGCTCAGAGCTAAAAAACAGGATATAAGGAACATTCATGAAATACTCAATGATATTTTATGAAGGTCTTTTTTTTAAAGGCATACAGATTAATCCCTTCTTTCACAAACTTAATCCAGTTGTAAATCCAAAATACACTAAAAAAGAAAAAAGACTACATAATTTAAAAGCTTTACTCAATACACATTAACACAGAAAAGTGAACATTCAAGTGTGAAGATCCAGATGGGCAAAGGCTTTTATTTAAAGTATCTGGCTCCTAGGAGTTAAAGGCAAGTTTTCTATTGAATCAACTAGTAAATCATGTAATATTAACTTGTGATTGAAAATTCCTAGCATGTCAGTCCAGATGATCTTTTGCTGTGCACCACCGCTTTCAACTCCTTTCTATGACATCTGACTCAGCTACCTCCACCCAAGCCTTACCCCCACTGCCAAGGACAGGAGCCTTTGCCCAGGAAAAGGTTGGTGGACTCTAATCCAAACACCTAGCCGAGTTCTCAGACCTTGGTCGCAACACAATCACCTGAGGCACTAAAAGTGGTGATTCCTGGCCCAGTACCCTCAAACGGATTCAGTAGGTCAGGAATGGAAACCAGGGGGATAAGCTTTGAACCCACACCTCCCCACCCTTTATGGAATTAATTTTCTTATGGATGATCTTAGTACCACACTTGGAGAAACACCATCTCCTTGCCTCACTGGAGAAGACAGTCATCATTTGTAACATCAGCTGTTGGAAAATTCCTCATGTCTAAGAAATTGCCCTTTGCCACATGGACCATATGGATACATTTACCGAATCCCAACTATCTGCAAGGCAGTGTGCCATGGGCTGCAGGAAATACAATAATGAACAAGACATTATTCACTGAAGAACAAGACTGATCCTCAAAAATCCAGCAAGGAAAACAAATGTTTACAAGAGAATTAAAATAGAAGGGAATGTGTGTCATGGCAGAACCACAAGTTAAACTATAAGCACCCGAAGTTAACTCCCTTCTGCTATTCTTATCTTGTGCTCATCCACCTTTATGATGACACATGATGACACTCTATCTTCCATGTCATTCCTCTCTTGTAGACTATGTTCAGGCCTTGCTTGCCCCTGAACCGCCAATGCCTAAGATGTAATAAATGCTTGGTTGAAGAGTTATTCAATCAAGTTATTCAATCAAGACCTTCATCAGGGCCAGATGGTGAGATACCTCACATTAAATTCTGGCTGCTTATTTAAGAAGTCAGTTTCTTGAAACCTAGCCACATAATTTTACATTAGGGAAAAACTGACACCTCATGTAGTTCAACATGACACCAAATTTGACTCGTGGATCACTGGTAGTACTCAAGAAAAATAGGTTCTAGAATGTTTATAGGTGATACAGGAAAGAACATTTTAAATGTCAGTAGGATCCATATATGTAGATATAGAGAAAAATGTCTAGAACGGAGTAGTCCTTTCATAGATTAATCTGTAAAACAATGCTAAATTTTCAAGGAAGTAAATGTAGAACAGGTGACACTTTTATGCTACTAGAAAACCATAGTAGTGGTGGCCGTTGGTATAGGAGGCCACCCATATCAAGGCATGAGGAGGACTTCCAGGGTACTGGAAATTTTGCTGCTTTAGCTGGGTGCTGGCTGCATAGGAATGTTCAATTTGTAAAATGTTAGTAAGCTGTATTATGATAATTGCATTTTTCTGTACACACTGTACCCAGTTGGGTACTAGAAATATCAGTGGCAACACTTTGTAAAGAATATGACTGGCTAATCATTATGTTGTTCAGCAGAAACCAACACAAAATCACGTTGAATGTAAACTGTAATTTAAAAAATTATTAAACAAAAAGTATTTTAAAAGACAGATATAAAGATAAATAGTGAATAAGTTGTAGTACATGGATATTTTTCAAATCCTGGAAACAGTACATAAAGGGCAAATTTGCACCAACTCAAACTCCATTGGCAAAGATGAGAAGTGTTAAAAGACAAAATTCACCTAGGTAAATTTGAAGATCTAATTGGCTTTAATTTAAGTGATTCCTAAATCGAGCAGCAACCTACCTAGCAACTAGCAGGTCGCCCCAAGGAGCTGTACGAAATGGAAGGTTTCTATAGGCAGAAAAAGGGTGGGACTATGAGGTTTAAAAAAACGGATGATTTCCCTTCGGGAAAGGCACAGTCTTATCAGGAAGATCTTATAGGAAACAGGGTGGGATGAGGGAACTGTTATGGGGAGAGAAGAAGACATTTGTTTTTAGACCAGGACAACTTTCCTTTGGTGGTAAATTAATGAGAAAGGTTTCTATCATACAGACTGCCTCTTTCTCTGGGTGGAGGGTGGGGAAGGGCCCATGTGACCGATTACCTTACTGGTGCTTGGCTAGAAAATTCCAGACTGTTTCTGGAAGGGTTTGAAACTGCAATTAGATCACGTATTAAATCAGGTTTGTTATTGTGGTAGGCAATTAGAACAGAAGTGAAAAGCACAAGGACTATAGACCAGGTACAGAAGGTCACCAGACATGCTCCAGGTGCCTAATAACAGGGAAAACAAGGACCTCACCCCTGGGGTACCCTTTCTTCTGGGTCCTGCAGTTTAGACTCCCTGACCTTTTATATCACCTCTCATCCAGTTCCAGCTCTCCCCTCACCTTTTATCCTCTGTCAACTGGCTAGTCATGCGGGTTAGACACCCTTAGAGGAGAAACAAACTAGGGGGCTGGAGAAGTGCCCTTAAGCATTAAGCCCTAGGACAATGAGGTTCTTTAGCATATCAAATACATCTAAGTCTCAGTGGTGTTTCAGCTCCAGGCCCAGAAAGAGCAGCAAAAGCAGATGAGCGATGACAAGGCTGACATCAGGACCAGCTGCATTAATGAATGTCCCCCTTGCCCAGGTGCCAACCAGTCAATGGGGACCACAACCCTGAAAGGGCACACCTGGTGAGCTGATGAATAATATTCTATTGAGACCCTCCCCTGTGAACCCCAGATTAAAAACCTCAAGCCAAGGGACCCCGTGTGGTCCTCTCTATGGAGCCCACTTGTGCTTTCTCCACCCCTTTCCCCCTGGAGCGTCTTCCTTGCCTCTCTTTCTCCTAAACTCCCAAGGGCCCCTTCTTTGGCCTCTGTAACTTGTTTCCTGAGCGCGTGTCTTCTATGGCACACTTCTTCTACCTCTGTGACTTTTTAAACTAACTTTCTCTAATAGTTTGAGTCTTGGCTCTGAATTTTCTTAGCCAAAAAACTCAAGTACCAAGGATGCTGCATGGAGGTCCAGCACCTGGTGCCGTTTTCCCACCAACAGAATCTTGGGCTGCAGGATCATGGGCTTGAAGGAGGGATGCAGGTTGGGCTGCGGTTTTCAGCGCCACACAGAAACCTATTAGCTGCTAGGCCTACAGTAGGAACTGCCCCCTTGCTCCCCTGCACCCAACTCAAGTCCTTAGCTCCAGCAGGATCGCAACCCTCACTCCTCCCAGGATGGTTTCATCTGCCCCAAGGGGGGCCTTTTACTCCCAGACACCCCTGCCAAACAAACCCCAGCTCTGCCAGGGGATCTGCCCTTCCCGCCCGGCTGCTTCTCCCATTCCTCTTAACCCATCGTCACCGTCCTCGGCCTTGTAAGCCTCTGGAAGAGACTGGCCCTAGAGCATTTCACGATCTCACCCTTTGGGCAAGTTACTTTTCTGGGTTTCTCTTCACACCTATTAAAAACCAGGGGGTGAGGAGGACAGTTTCACTGTTACGACCTGGGCTTCGGAGTCAAACTGCCTCTACCTGTATCCGAGCTCTGCCACTGACCAGTTGCGGGACTTGGGGCGAGTTTCATAACCTCTTTGTGCCTCAGTTTCTCCCTCTATAAAATGGGGGTAATGATAAACCTCTCATGGTGTCCTTGGAAAAGATGAAAGGCTACCTTCGTAAAGTGCTTAAAACAGTGGCTGGCAACCGTTAGCCATTATTACCATTATCTGCAATTACCGGCCAGCCGCTTGGCCAGCGCCAGCCTCCGCCTCCTTGGGTAGAGATGGGGGTCGCTTTTCTCCGCCGATCGGGCACCCCCAGCACTCCGGGCCGCCTGCGTCCGTTTCTAGACCCTCGGGGTTGGCGCCCCCGGGGCGGGTGACGACGGCCAAGAGCAGCACGGCCGAGGGCTCCGGGGTGCTGTACCCTCCACGGCTGGTCGGCGAGGGCCGTCTGGAGGGCCATCCCCCGAGGCCGGCTCCGGCCCGCTCCCCAGTGCCGCGCCTTCCCCTTCAGCGGTACCCGACGAACCCCGGTCCTGACCTTTGTTGCCTTTGGGCCTCCAGCTCAGGCTGTGCGGCCGCCCCCCGCTCTTTGCTCTTCGCCGACCCCACGTGCTGCGACTCCGGGTGAGGGATCCCGGGCTCTGCGACTCGGAGCAGAGGCCGCGCGCCCCCTGCTGGATGTTGCGGTGAAGCGGAGCGCGCGGCGGTGGGCGGGGCGCGCGGCGGTGGGCGGGGCCCGGGCGGTGGGCGGGGCGACGGGCCCCCTGGCACACCGGCATTGGGAATCCCGGGTGCCCACTCTCTTTTAAGCCTGTTTGTTTTTTAAAAACGTTAAAGCACGCTTACCAACGATAAATAAGAACACGCATCGTAAAAAGCATCATCCAAAATCTTCTGCTAACTCCTGTCACTGTATTGACTATTTTTTCCAGTTTTTTTCCTTTCAATGTATTCTTTACACCCAGCTTTTTAATTTAATACAGGTATCCCCCTCTTTCCGACGGTTCATGGTAAGCCACTTCGCTTTTACCGAAGACTTGCCTTAATGTAGGGGTTCGCTGACTGAAAACCCAGAGAGGATTTTCACTTTTAGGGAAAAACAGTGTCGGCATTTGTTTTGCTGCGAGCGGTGCAGAGGCAGAGCGCACCCCCAGCGTCCAAGAGCCGCCCGGCCCAGCGCCTTCCCTGGGAACCGGTCAGCATCTCCGTATCGACCCGCACAGCTCCGCACTGTTGGTAAGCATCTGTGCTTCTACCTCCATTTATGGTGTGCAGTCCTGGTTTTACTATTATGTCAGTGTTACTTGAAGTTACGGGGAGGGGGTCTAGGAATGCTCAAAGTTTTTTCCATATCAATTAATGCTAATTGCTTACAAATGGTTTCATTCTGATCTACTTTGGAATGGAGTGGGGGATCTACTTGCATCTTGCACCCAGATAGCTGCCTGGCTTTGCCAATGCACAGATCAGTTGATCTTAAACAGAAGCCTGCTCACCCCACCTTCACCTGGGCCTCTTCCCGTGCTCTTCGGTTTTATAAAAAGCCCTGACAACCTTCTAATTTGCCCTGTATTCTCGGTCTCCTGCTCCTGCGTCCCTCCTCGTAGAACGTGAACCTCACCAGAATAACACCTTTGCCTTTGGTCCCCTTTGATGTATCCCAAAAGCCTAAAACAGCACATGGGACATTGAAGGAATTCAATATTGAAGGAAAGAAAGGAAGAAGGGAAGAAACATTAACTTTAATGAAAACTCTTAATCTAACAGCCCTTCGAGATGGGCTGCGCTTACCTGGTCCCCTTTGTTAGACCTTTAGTTTGTTCCTTATTTTTAAATATTGTAATGAAGGTTGCAGTGAACATCATGGTGTTTAGAGATTTAAGGCCCTCCTTACGCATTGCCAACTGGCTTTTCCAGAACGGTGGTCCCCATCTGTGTTCCCAGTGGTAACGAAGGAAAGTTCTATACTACCTGAGAGTGATTTTTTAACACCAAAACCCTATCACACCATGTCAGTTTTGGGGATGGGGGGTGGGAGCTCACTGTTCTCCACCAAAGCAGTACTTTCTTTCTTTCTTTCTTTCAATGACTTAACATATGTTAAGCATCCAACCCAGATCCGGCTTTGTTCTAGGGTTACAGGGTATCTCACACAAGTTTCCTGTTCTTGAGGAATTCCCATCCCAGCTGAGAATTAGTGAACTTGTCTGGTCACCAGATGTGTGCGAGTGGCGCAGGCCCTTTGTTTTTATCTGCGGTTGTGGGCAAGCTTATTTCCTGCTTTCCTTGGGAGCAAACCAGAGTCCAAATGCTCTTGGAAAACACTGGGTTCTTCTTTGCTTAAATATGGAAAACAACAAGACTGAACCAAAGCCTTTTAAAGACAGACACTGCAAAGCCAAAGTGAATCATAATAACAAGTTCCTTCCAGGTGTTTGCAGTCAATACAACTAAGTAACTAATATAACTAAGCCAGGACCTTTGGAAGGCCAAGCAAGTTCCTTCCCTCTGTGAGCCAGGTCCACATTTTCTTTGTTCAGTTGAAATGATTATTTCAGAGGCTTAAAGATAAACAAACAAAAAACATCCTGTTGAACTTATGCTAAAATTAGTATTTTGTCAGCAAAATTCCAATTGGGATTGTCTTTTCTTTTTTCTCTATTTAAAGCACACATTTAACTAAAATGAGCCTTTTCTATCTTTTGAATATGTAGGCAAAAGTAGCTGAGAGTCAGGCGCAAACCTGTGTCATAACTATCACGTAGCAACAGCGTTGGAGGCATTTAAGATGAGCCAGACTTCCCGCCCAGTACTCTAGTCACATGATTTCATATTATCCGCACAAAGAGCCCTATATGGTAGGGACTATTATCCTATTATTATTCCCATTTTACAAATAAAAATCCTGACCCTCAGTGGGTTAACTGCCCAGGACCACATAGCCTGATACTCATACTACCACCACCACTGCAATAATGGCACCAGACTCTAGTCTGTACTTCACCTTCAGTCTTCTTTTTCTTCTTTTAAGAAAAAGATTTTTTGTATTTTGCTTAGAGAGGCAGAGGGAGAGAGAGGGAGAGAAACAGCGATGAGAGAGAAACATCGATCGGTTGCCTCTTGTACTCCCCCCAACTCAGGACCAAACCCTGAAAGTCAGGCATGTGCCCTGACAGGGAATTGAACCAGCGACCTTTCACTTTGCAGAGTGACACCCAACCAACGGAGCCACACCAGGCAGGGCCACCTTCAGTTTTGTTCCTCTCGCATCCTGGCTCTGGGTGGCAGCCAAGGAGGTATGTGATTTTTCTGCGTCTTGTGCCTCCCCAAAACCTGCCTCCATACGGCACACACATTTGTCACCGGCTATAGGCCAACCAGTCACTGTGATGGGAGCCAGGGCTTGAGAAGAGAGTAAAACACAACTTCCTGCCACCACTGAGATTCACAGGGCTTTGGAAGGGAGCAGACACAGTCCTCAGCACACCATAGGAGGAGGCCCTTCAGTAATCTGCACCCCTCACTGCCGTCCCAGAGCCAAGCGCACAATGAAGCCAGGCCACCTTGGGGCACTGAGATTGGGGAGCTGCCTCAGCTTCCTGCCACCACCCTTCTTTGGCTAACTTACCTCTACTCCCCTTTCAGGGCTGCGCTCACTGGACTGAATGCTTCCCACATCGTTGCGCTGAGGCTGCACCTTCAGCAACCCTTGGTGCAGCTCCAGAAGGTCTCTTACAGGACGCTTCACGGGACAGAGACGATACAGGAAAAGAACATGACACTGGTTTGCCCAGCTTCACCATGAGCTTGAGAAAAACGCTAACTGTTCGTATTAAAGACCGGGGGTGGCTGGGCGGCAGGGAGGAACAGAGGAGTGAAGGCCCCCAGCTACCCTTTGACACCAGCCACCTTTTCCCCACTTAGAAAGGCAGTCTGTGTTTAGTTCGCCTTGGTGTCCCCAGCGCCTGGCTCAGTGCCTGAAAGAATGAATGTGCTGTTTCCAGCACTTGGCTATTGTAAAAAGTGCTGCTATGAACATAGGGGTGCATAGGCTCTTTTGAATTGGTGTTTCAGGATTCTCAGGGTCCAATCCCAGCAGTGGAATCACTGGATTGGAAGGAAGTTCCATTCGTTTTTTGAGGTGATCCATACGGCTTTCCACAGTGGCTGCACCACAGTCTGCCTTCCCACCAGCAGTGCACTAGGGTTCCCTGTTCTCCGCATCCTCACCAGCACTGTTGTTTGCTGATCTGTTAACGATGGGCGTCTTGACTGGTGTGAGGTGGTACCTCATTGTGCTTTTAATTTGCATCTCTCTGATGGCTAGTGATATTGAGTGTTCTTTCATATGTCTGTGGATCACCTTGTATGTCCTCCTTGGAGAAGTGTCTGGATGGAACTGGAGAGTATTGTGCTAAGTGAAATAAGCTAGGTGGTGAAAGACAAACACCATGTGATCTCACCTGTAAGAGGAAACTATTCAACAAAACAAACGAATAAGCAAAATAGAACCAGAGGCGTGGAAACAAGGAACAGACTTACAGGGACCAGAGGGGCGAGGGAAGGAGAAGGGGGAAAAGAAGGGGAAGGGTCTAGTTAAGGAACATATATAAATGACCCATGAACATGAATAACAGGATGGGATTGACTGTGGGAGTGGGGTTAGGATGGGGCAAGGGAGAGCAATGGGGGGAAAGTTGGGACAACTGTAAAACAACAATAATAAAAAAGATTATTTATATATATATATAGTAAAAAATGAATGTGAACAACCTATTATATAACATCAATAACCAATTATACATTGAAAAGCATAACACCAATCATCAATTATACATTGAAAAACGTTCTAATTATTTGAGTTGAGTAGGAGTTAGATTTGAAAGCAATTTCTCTAATTCTAATTTCTCTATTATTAGAACCTTTGGCTTCGGTCATATACAAACTCCATGTTCCATTCGCAAGGTGTTGATAACACTGGATGACCTACGTGTAGGACTATCTGTAGTCTAGTCATCCAACACAATGTACAAGTATGTCAGGCAAAAGAAAATTAAAATGAATGCTGGTTTTGCTATGGATGGAAAGGTAGACGTCAAAACTACCTAAGGCAGCATTGCTCCTCCTGGTGCCTTTCGGTCAGGATTGCCTCTTGCCACAAAAAGTTCCCACAGCACCTGTCCCGGAGATCAAAATTCCAGCTGAGGAGAGCAGAGAACCAAGCATTGCCATCAGACCAAACTGAGTTTGAATCCTGCTCCTGGCACTCATTAGCTGTGTGATTTTGACCAAGTTGCTGAACTTCTCTGAGCCTCCACTTCCCCTATAGAATGAGAAATATTTTATATCTACATGGCACGATAATTATGAAGATTAAATAAAAGTAAACACTCAACATAATTAGCACACAGTACATCTGTCTGCCTTCCCTTGGGAACTGTGTTCTTCAAGGTTCCCCAAGAAAAACTCCCAATATTCTTACATTAGTAATAACAGAGGGGCATTATTATCTCCATGTTACTAATGATGAAACTGAGAAATAAAGGTGAATTAAGGTAAATAGGTTCCTCTGCAAAAAGTGGCCGGACTGGAATTTGCTCCCAGGTTCATCCAACTCCCATGTTGGTGACAGATCCTGCACACTATTGCCTTAAAGCAGCTCCATCTAGTTTATAATTTTCTTGGGGCTGGCTTTGTCTTCTGATTCAAGAACTGTTTCCACTGCCATTTTCATCTTTATTTTCCCCCAGTGACTCATAGTTGGCTGAACACATGGTTAGTACTTATTCTTGCTTCAAGAATAGTGTCTTTATTTTTAGAGTAAAACATGCACAACATAGAATTGTTTTCCCCCTAAAATACAAGAGAGTTTACATGAAAAAATAAGGTTCTTCTGACCTTAGCCCAAGCCCCAAATCTGTCTGCCTAGAGGCAGCTACTATTAGGTTTTTATGGATCCTTCCAGAAAGAATCTTTGCATTTATAAGGAGGGCACAGCTTTGAGAGAGAATTGAGTCCTTTTCCTATATCAGGCAAATGAGGAATTAGTGTCAATAATACCGTGAATCAGTCAACTTGAGGAGAACCACATTAGTTTGAAAGAATACTGAGGATTAAGAGTGAGTAAAGACCAACCAGTTTGGGAACAGAGTTTTAAACTCTGAGCTTCTGGCCTCATGTGCCCCATGGAAATAAGCTCCTGAAACTAGATTATACATATATATATGTTGTTGTATTACATCCATCCCCTTTTTGCTCCCCTCTGTCTCCCTCCCCACCCACCCATTCCCCCCAAAGTCAATTCCACCTGTTGTCTATATCCATGGTTAGATTCTATATTTTAAAAAATACTGTGTGCTACCTGAAAATACTGTCATGAGGAATCTTTTATTATGTACAGAGTAATGAAAAGAGAAGGAGAGACCCAAGTAATTATCACAAAGAACACTTAAACAATGAATCAAGGGATTCTAGAATTTATTTCTCATATTTATCGAACACTTAGGATGTTCCAGGCCTCCTTCATGCCAGGAGCTTTCTTCTTTATTTGTCTTTCCAGCCCTTTCATTATTATTATTTCATTTGAGTCTCCCAGATCCATATAAGATCTAGAGAGAAAAAGAGATTCACCCAAGGTCACATAGCGAATCATGGCAGAATGAGAATCACAACCTGAGTCTTCGGCCTGGGCATCCAATGCACTTTTCTCCCTGACGTAGCTGCAACTCTTAGAGCCCATGATCTAAATTCTTCAATGAAGTCTTCAGTTGCTGCAAGTGAACTACTGATACAATGCTGAGGCTCTACACCTATGTTCATAGCAGCATTATTTGCAACAGCTAAACGGTGGAGGCAACTCAAGTGTGCATTGATAGTTGAATGGATAAATAAAATGTACATACACACAATAGATTATTTAGCCTTATAAAGGAAGGAAATCCTGATACATGCTACAATGTGGATGAACCTTAAAGACATTATGCTTAGTGAAATAAGCCCATTTCAAAAGAACAAATAATATGATTTCATTTAATGTGAAGTATCTAAAGTAGAAAAATTTATAGAGACAGGGTAGAATGGTGGTTACCAGGGGCAGTGGGAAGGGAAAAACAGCTCTTGTTCAATAGGCAGAGAATTTCAGTTTGAAAAGATGAAGAGTTCCGTGCACCCAGATGGCGCTGATGGTTGCACAGCAAGGTAAAGGTACTTCATGCCTCTGAACTGTATACCTAAAAGTGGGAATTTTTTTTTTAATTAAAAAGAAAAATGCTGAGACCACTCTAGTATCAAGACAAAGGGCGAAGGGCGATTGAAACAAGTAAGACATGTGCACAGCCTAAATAAATAATGTACTATTTAAGATGGAAAACTCCAAAAAGAATAAGTTGTAGTTCCAGTAGCTTAAAATAAAGTTGAGTTGCATTATTGGAGTGGGGAGGATCTGACTCAAAAACCAAGTTCATGTTTTACGATGGGTTTGGCACTATCTCTAGAACAAACTTCACGAAAGTGAGTTCTGCAATACACCACTTCTGTGATATATTTCACAAAAAATAGCATTTCAGAGTAAAATAACTATTAAAGAAGAAAACAATCTGCTGAATTTTGCTACAATATATCTAAAATACTGTCATTTAACATGTAATAATTATGTAAGCTATTGACATATTTTAAATTTTTTGTATTAACTCTTCAAAATCCAGTATGTACTTTAAATACGTGTAAAAACATGAATGGGTGTAAATGTATTTTTGCATGTGTTTGGTAATATTGCCACTCATATTATGTAAAAGAGTAATTCTTTAAACAAATAAATTAACCTAGGCATTTTGGAATAATGAAAACTTTGTATTGATATGATTTGAGAAGCTGACAGAAGGCAGTAATTAAATGGTGAATTGTCTGGATGTGAAAGGGAAAAAAAAGTACACATTGGTAGTTACAGATTAGACAGGGGGATGTTAAGAAGAACAAAGGAAATAGAGAAGCCAAAGAACTTATATGCATGACTCATGGACATGAACTAAGGGGGGCATTGCTGGAGGGAATGGGGGGTACTGGGTGGAGGGGGGCAAAGGGGGAAAAATTGGGACAACTGTAATAGCAGAATAAATAAATTATATTAAGAAAAATTAAATTAAAAAAAAATTTTTTAAAGACAAAGGGAAAGAGGGAAGGTCTCCTAGAGTCCTCATCGTGACTCTTGCCGACACAACAGTGGTGTGTGCGCCGTGGATGTCTGGACACATTTGACTGCCTGGCGCCCGCCTCCTCATCCTTCTGGAAACAGAATTCTTCCTTTTGGTGGAGAAATCCAACCCAGGCCAATCGCAAGCCCCCTCACTGTGGTCATGTCATCTGCATAAACAGGCACTTAGAAAAATTAAGTCATTTTTATGAGCATTCGTTCCGATATCAGTTCAAATGCTAGAGGGCTTTTCAAATACGTCTAAAAATTCTTTAGTACCAGTTGCTTCCAAATACCCCTGTCCACGACTGTGAGCTCAGCTCCGTGACTCACTTCCAACAAAGAGGGTGTTGCGTAAGGGAGGACTGTGTGTCACCCACGGCTAGATCCTAAATGGCATGTGGCTTCTCTCCCGGATGACGTGGCTTGCTCTGGAGGGTGTCCCTGTGTTGGAACAGGCAAGCAGCCCAAAGGTGAGGTCCACGTGGTGAGAAATCAAGGTTTCTGCCTACTAGTGCAGGCCTCCAGCCAGCAGCCACGTGGGTAGCCACCTTGGAAGCAGGTCCTTCGGCCTCAGTTAGGCCTTCAGATGGACTTTGGCCACAGGTGACTGAGGCCCCAGCCGAGGTCTGACTGTAATGTGACATCTACAGCCACACTGCCTAGCTAAGCCGCTCCTGAATTTCTGACCCACAGAAATAGACATCATAAACTGTTGGTGGGTGGGGGTTAATTTTAATTTGTTGATTTTTAGTTGTAGTCAAATATACATAAAATTTGCCATCTTAATCATTCTTAGGTGTATGGTTCAGGGGCATTAACTACACTCACCTGGTGCAACCATCCACCACCATCCATCTCCAGACATTTTCTTTTTATTTATTTATGTATTTATTTATTATGATTTTTTAATTTGTCATTTCCAGAGAGAAGGGAAGGGAGAAAGGAAGAGAGGGAGAGAGGCATCAATGTATGTTTGTCTTTGACCTGCCTCCAGCTACGGATCTGGCTGGAGACCTGGCTTGCAACCTGGTTATGTGCCCTGGCTGGGAATCGAACCAGTGATCTTTGGGTTTGCAGGCCAATGCCTTATCCACTGTGCCACCAGCCAGGGCTCAAAATTATTATTTTTTTTTTTTAAAGAAGTTCCTTCCCACAAGAAATAAATTCTAGCAAGGAAGATAGACAATAATCCAAAATAATAAATGGTAAAACATACAATGTTTTACTATAAATAAAAAGAACTGAGCAGGATTAAGGAGGTCTGCCAATAATTAAGAGGATGTGGGAGTGATAAGGGGGTACAATGATAAGTAGACTGTGAGAGCAGGCTTCATTGAGAAGGTGAGATCTGAGCAGGCATTCAACATTGTGAAATTGATGATAGCCTACTTTTTTTCCTGTGACATATTTTACCATTCTGCTGGATCAGTTGAAATTATCTGATCCCACTTTGAATTATTTTTTCCAATAAAAACTATTTGTAGAAATACTTGGCTATAAAATACGTTGTAAAGCAGTTTATGGGTAATAGTGGAGGGCATTGCTCTAAAATTAAATGTAGCAAGAAAATTTCTTAGGATCATATAAATTTCTCAATGAAGACCATAGAGAGAAGATGATGTAAAAAAAATTCCCCTGGAATTTACTTTGTGTTAAGTTGTCTGAAGTCAGCTTCATGCTTTCTAGCTAGGTCAATCAGGCCAACTTTATTTCTTTCTTTATTTATTTATTTAAAATTTTTATTTCTTCTTCTTCTTCTTCTTCTTCTTCTTCTTCTTCTTCTTCTTCTTCTTCTTCTTCCTCCTCCTCCTCCTCCTCCTCCTCCTCCTCCTCCTCCTCCTTCTTCTTCTCCTCCTTCTTTTTCTGCTGTCAGATAGGGTGCCATGGCAGCTTCCTCACACCAACCAATTCAGTAGATGGAGCCAGTTGTCATCATGTGCATCTTTTTTTCTTAAATGGAGGTGTTTTTTGGTGTTTTTAAAAGATTTTATTAATTATTTTTAGAGAGAGGGGGAGGGAGGGAGGAAAAAAGGGAGAGAAACATCAATATA
This sequence comes from Noctilio leporinus, assembly GCA_004026585.1. Classification (NCBI taxonomy): domain Eukaryota; kingdom Metazoa; phylum Chordata; class Mammalia; order Chiroptera; family Noctilionidae; genus Noctilio; species Noctilio leporinus. The sequence goes on along the minus strand of PVIW01000672.1, from coordinate 265,105 downwards.
TGGTTGCCTTTCACCTGCCTCAGTATATGGTTGGACCTGGCTGGAGACCTGGCTTGCAACCTGGGTATGTGCCCTGATTGGTAATCAAACCAGAGACCCTTGGGTTTGCAGACCAGTGCTCAACCCACTGAGCCACTGGCCAGTTTCTTAACATCTCTGAATTTCAGTTTCCTCAGCTAGAAAATGTCAATAATTATCATACCCAAGCCATAGAGTTTTAGAAACCCAATAAGAGAGTGCACGTAAATGCATACAGTAAGTGCCCAGTAAGTGGTAAGCAAACCCTGAGCCAGCACATATTGACTATGTTGATTTTAGGTGAGTTTCTTAGTGTCTCTGTGCTTTGATTTTCCTCATCTGAAAAACAGGGGAAATAATAGTAGTACTGACTTCCTAGGGTGTTAATGAGGACAAAATAAATTATTACATGTAAAATACTTAGAATAGGACATAGTAAACATTCTTAGTGTGCTGGGGCTGCCACAAAAGATACCACAGATTTGGTGGCTTCAACAACCTAAATTTATTTTCTATTGCTTCTGGAGGCTGGACCTCTGAGATCAGGGCCAGCACGGTTGGTTCTGATGGTAACCCTCTTCCTGGCTTGCAGATAGCTACCTGAGATGTTCCCACATGGCGTGTGTGAGGACACATACAGAATTACCTCTTCCTCTTATAAATCTACCAATTCTATCATGGTAGGACCCTACCTTTATGACCTCATTTAACTTTAATTACCTCCTAAAATGCATATCTCCTAATAACTTTTAAGTATAATAAGCCAGAGTAAGGTGCAAAGCCCTATGTATAATATACTACCATTTTTTTAAAAGGGGGGAAAAATGGAGAAACTATGTATGTGCTTGCTTGTAAATAGCATCTCCAAAAGGATTTTCAAACAAATCAGTGACAGTCGTTGCCTCTGGTGAGGGGCTGGGAACTGGAGATAGAGGTAGGATCACTTTGACTACATATAGCCTCTGGCTCTTTTTGAATTTTGACCCATATGGATGAAAACCATATTTTTTAAAAAGAGGAAGAAACAAAAAGTGAGTTGTAGCCAGGGTAAAGTCATGGTGAGAGCAGACAGAAATAGGAGAAAGAGAAGAAAGAGTAGCTGTGGCATGAATTTGGTATGATCATTGATAATCTACTGGGGAAGTTGGGCCCAGAAAGAATATATGGGATCATCTAGGTGTGTACAGCTGAAGTGTGCAAATTCAACGGACACATCGTCCATTTATTGTCACGTGGCCTTCTTACCTTTGTGGTGTGTTCGGAATGGCAGGCGAGTGTGGCTTGGAGACAGGGGAAGAAAACCCTTCAGGGTTCAGGGCATCACGGGGGACGTGGAATTCCAACAGGGCTCCTGGTTATGGGAGAGATTATTGTCTCTCCCATAACCAGGCGATGGGAACTCAGCCTGGCTGATATCTGGATTTTAGTCTTGGTTATGGGAGGTTATGGGAGAGATTATTGTCTTCATGGACCAGGTGGAGGAAGGCTTATTTCTAAGATGTGTGAAAATGTTGGAATTAGGAGTAGAGAGGGCACATAAGTCAACGAAATAACCATAAAGAAAAAGAAGATAAAAATGATAGAAAACCTAGTCTGGGTCCAGCGCTGTCCTTGCAGTGGAATCTGTGGGTTTTGCCAACATCTCGGTGCCTCTTCTGGTAAGTACACCGACTTTCCTGAAGCATCTCCTTCATTAGTGCATATCAAGGTTTCTCAACCCTGGCGCTATTGACATTGCAGCCTAAGGAACTGCTTGTTGTGCGGGCTGTCCTGTGCATGGTAGAATGTTTAGCAGCAACCCTGCCTCCCACCACCCAGGAGATGTCAGCCGCATCCTTGGTCCCCAGTTATCATAACACCAAATTACTCTAGACATTGCTATATGTTCTCTGAGAGACAAAATCACTCCTTTTCCCATTGAGAACTACTGTTGTGAACTCCCTGTAGGGCCGCATGGCAGGAAACTGTAGGTGACTCCTGGAAGTCACGCAATGGAAAGGGATGGGGACCTCAGACCTACAATCGCAAGTGCCTGAATTTGCCAACAACACGAGAAGTTGGGAAGCAGATTCTTCCGTGGATCCTGCCGATGGGAACTCAGCCAGGCTGATACCTGGATTTTAGTCTTGAGCTGGGAGCTAATAAAATGGGTGTTGTTATAAGTTGATGAGTTTGTGGTGCTTTGTTATGCAGCAGTAGAGACCTCAAGTTCATATACATATATTACATATATTATGTAATAAGTTCCTCCATTCCTTTTTTTCCCTTAAGCCACTCCAAATAGACTTCTGTTATTTGCAACTCAAAATGTTCTAAGTAAAACATTACCTCATACGTCTATTGAATTGGACAATTGTATTGACCTGTACGTTTCACTGTATATAAATTTTACCCCAATTAAAAATAAAATAGGAAAAACTGACCTCACAGGGTTGCAATGCACTTACCGCTCTGTCTTAGGAATCTTTTGATTACAAGCAACCAAAACTAAAACTGGATTAAGTTAAAAAAGGAATGTATAAGCTCACAGAAAAATCTAGAGGTAGGTCTGTATAATAATTCTCTATTGTTCTATTTCCTTTTTTTAAAAGCTGAATCATATTCCATGTTATGAATATATTTTGTTTATCCTATTCGTTCATCAGTGGACATTTGGGTTGCTTCCACCTCTTGGCTGTTGTGAATAATGCCGCTGTGGACATGAGTGTGCAAATATCTCTTCCAGACTCTTCCCATCCTGTCAGATATATACCAGAAGTGAGATCACTGATCATAAAGCAGTTCTAGTTTTAAGTTTTTGAGGAACTTTCATACTGGTTTTCATAGACGTTGCACCAGCTTACCTTCTCACCAACAGTACACAAGGATTTTTTTCACATGCTCACCAAACACTTCCTGTTTTCTGGCTTCCTTGGTTTTTTCCACGCTAAGTTTTATTTTAGTTTTTCAAAACCTCACTGGCTGCAGAGTGATGAATGGTTTGGCGGGGGGCGGAGGGGGGACTCCTGTGGGTCTGGCATTGGCCAGAGATGAGAGGCTGACGTGGAAGGTAAACCTGCCCAGCACTGGACATGGGTCAAGATAGGAAATGTTCACACCAATAGTGTTGCTTTATGATTGCCAGGCAAGTTTCAGGGCTGTTAGTATCATCTTATCAACATTGGTGATAACTGTGAACCTGATGATCTGCACCGGTCTCAATGAGACCCCCTTGGGGGCTCTACCTTTGGGTTAGTCACATAGCAAGAATATCCTACGTGACCCGCAGGGTATAAGAAGCCGGCGATGCTCCATTTTGGGCACTGTGATTCCCAGGTGAACCCAGGGGGGTTCAGCTCTGCAGAAAGGCGACAATAGAGGTTCACAGTTGGCCTCTCCAGACCCATGGCTGCGATGCAGACTTTGGCAGCTTGCTGTGTATGACTTCACTTTATTGCTCTTGGTATATTTTAGCTTACTGTGCAACATTGTCACTTGGGGGCTTATTAGGTTTCTTTAGGAATCAAAGCCTGTCTACCTGACACCATTACTGTCAGGGGGCATGACTGTTTCTATAGTAGCCCAGTTTCTGGCACAAAATGCGCCTTTGTTGTAAATATTTGTTGCATAGTCCAGGCTAGAGCTGGTGAGGAGTGAAGAGTGGGGACAGGAGTCCTCTAGTTCAGCTTCTCAGCTTCCTCCTGAGTCACACAGACTGCTCATCACTGCCTGGCAGTGTTCAAAAAACACATCTCAAATCAGTAAGTAAAGAACAGAAAAAAAATAAGTCTTGTATTTACTTGAACTTGGCAATGATTTCAAGGTGCTGCAGAGTAAAAGAAAGAAAGTCAGTAGCTTGTTCTCTCTCCAGGCCTCCTGGGCACACCTTTCTAATGACAGTTTCTCAGGGACTCTTTTAGATAAGTTATCCTGAAATGAAAGGGTTTAACTGGTCTAATTCTTGCACCCATACTCCTTTTCCAGTGTTGCCCCAGGAGTTCACTGGCCTTTTCCTGAACTGCCAATAATAGTTTAAAAGCAGATGTTTTGGGTACTAGTTGGTTCTTGTCAACCCTGCCTCTTGTACAGCTCCTCTTTCCAAAAACGGCCCATAAATTTGCTTTCCCCTAAAAACTTCTCAATAGAGGAATTCTCTCCACTTTGAAGTCCTGGCTTAGAGGAATTTGAATATGCCATCATTTCTTAAACTTCTCTCTTTTTGCCTTCCTTGAACACCGTTAGCACCCCAAAATGTGTGAGGCCCTTCTCAAGTTCCATGTTATTTCTGTTCAGTAGTCAAGAAACACCTTTTTGTGTTTGAGATGGGCTTTAACAGAAGGGTTAATGAGCAAGTGTCCATTACAGTTTTTTCTGAGCATTAAGAAAAATGAACTTGATGGTTCACTGAAATCATCGAAAGGGAAAAACATTAAAAAGTGGAATTTCCCTTAGCTTTAGTGCTTGGAAACTGAGTACCAGGTTTCTAAATCCAGCCCTTTCAAAGGAGTCATACGTACAGCATCTCTAATAATAATCTAAAAAAGAACTAAGAAAAAAAAACAAAATACCTTATCTTCGGCAAAGGAATGTAAATGTTGGTATTTACACTTGGAAATGAGTTTGCCTGATTTCAGGTGACTTTCTTGCCACATTTGTGGGTAAGAATAAAGCTGCTTTCTCTTCTGAGAAACTGACTCAAGAAGGGCTAGAGACCCATAGTTTCTTCACCCAAAGACTTTGCTTCAGATGTATCTCCTACCCCATGCTGTGAGAGTAGGGTCTTACTTTTCATAGGTAGCCCCACCTTTTTCTGAATGAAATGGAGATAATAACAAAGCATTTTTGTGTTTCAGGTATATTTGTTAGGGACTCTTTCAGGTATAATTCGCAAATACCCAAAACTAAGTAGAATAAATGAAAAGACAATTAATTGACTCACCTAAAGTATGTTGGCTTCAGGCATAGCTTGATCCAGGAACTCCAATGAGTCATCAAAGGCACATTCCCTTTTTCTTAAATAAGCTGTCTTTAATGAAGAGCATAACGATGGCTGATAGCCCAGGTTTACACCTGACCAGCTTAGCATCCTCGGGGAGAAGAGCATCTTCCCAAATCTCTTTGGCAGAAAAGTCTCAAGGAGGATATTGAATGATCTCAGTTGGGTCCTGTGCCCAGTCCTGAACCACTCATCCAAGATCATGGAATCTTTTGGGAAGTGGAAATGCTCAAACCCACTCCAACTACACAGAGCAGGTTTTCCCATAGGGAAAAGGAATGCTGTTTCCAGAAGAGAGAGGGCATGTCAGGCTGACAAACACAATAGATGTTCCCCACAAAAGGCTTGTCTGAGTAACTTCGTGGAACCGAGAGGCAGCAGGAAGTAAGAAGTCAGGGATGGGGCACCAACTGTGGGACACACTTAACTTTTTTTTCATTTCGAATTTCTTCCTTTTGTCTTTCCTTTGATCATCTCTTCTAACAAATCTTCTAGTGTGCTGGAAACAGAAGCAGTAGCAGGAACTATGACTGTAGACGTACAACAGTGTGTGAGGGTTTTAATAGGGATGTGAAGAACGGACAGGCTTGCTGAGAACATAATTTCAAGTGAGGGCCCAGTGATGAGAGGAGAGAAATTGCCAGGTAAGGAGGAGAAGGTGAAGACAGGCCAGGTAGAGAAGATGGCTGCCACCAAATGATGGCGTTCTGGCAGGTAGGCAGGTTGCATGCAACACAGGAACGTTCTCTGTGGTTGGAGCAGAGGCTGTGGGCAAGAAAGGGGGCTAGTGATGAGAGAGAAGCAGAGAAGGACCTCAGGGAAGATTGTGAAATGCCTTGAACTTCATGCCAGAAAGTTTGGACTTTGATCTTATCCCTAAGTTTTGGGGAGCAGGAGAGGTCTTTGATCCTAGAATTCACTTCTCAAATATTTTGATGAGGATATTTCTGACAGCTGAGGGGAAAGTGAGGCGGGATTGCACAACACTGTTGGAAAGAAGCCCAAGCAGGAGGGAGTCTTAGAAGTGACAAAGACCCGCCAGGCAGTAATGGAAGGAACGGTGGGATTCCGGAGGTAGGGCTCAGGTAGAATCCATGGGGTTTAGTTCTGCCACTGTTCAGGAAGAACTGGTTAGCAGAAGACGTGTATGGAGAAAAAGAATTCAAAGCAAGGAGCTACTGCCCTCCCCTGGCAAATTATTGACATAATGAATCATCCATTAAGAGACTGGAATTTTCACTGCATTTTCAGAAGATACCTGGTGCTAGGAAACTACGTCAGGAGGTACTTGTTGCATAAGAGTAGCTTTTCATTTCATTTACTGGCCAACAAATATTTATTAGACTCCTATTACATGCCAAGTCCAGATAGAGACTAGAACATGAAATGGACATGATTCTTGTCATCACAGAGCTTTCTGTATGCTGTACTAGGGAAGAAAGACAACAAACAAATGTACAAAAAGTGTTGAGTGTTTGAAGGTAATCAGTTCTGGGCGCAGTGAAAGAAAAGGAGACAAGGAGCAGAGAACTTCTCAAGATGGGTGGTTAAGATGAGGCTGGGTTCCAAGTGGCACTGTTCACATTGCCTCTCTTGTGGGCAGGGCACTTTCTAGACGAGCAGATGTTCAAATAATGCAAATTGTGATATTGTGATGAATTTCATTTTGAGTTCACTAATCACGCTTTTCCCCAAGTATCTTGCCGTTCTAAATGCATTCCGTAACAACAAGGCTTTATGACTGTAACTCATTTGGTATTTTCAAATGTACAATATGATTCTTCACAGTTGTTGATTGCTTTATGTGATGCCCCGGTGTAGGTTGTTACAACAATGACTCCACTCAATCAGACTTTCCCTGGTTCAACCTTTTGGGCAGGCCCTCCCACATTGGTGTTTGGTGTGGCTGTGTGACTTACTCTGACCAATGGAACTTTAAGAGATATGATACAAACGGAGAAATTAAAAAGTTCTTGAACACCAGTCTTCTTTTCCTCCGTAGAGTTGCCATGTGAGGAAGCCTGAGCTAGCTTATTGGAGGATAAGAGTCCTAGCTGAGGCCTCCTAGATCAATCAGCACTCAATCTATATAAGCTGACTATAGCCACATGAATGACTCTAGACCAAACCAGCAGAAAATCCATTTAGCTAAGTTCAGCCCGAACTATGATCCCAAAGAAATTTTGAGTAAATTAAAGGATTGTTGTGTTCAGCCACAATTTTGGAGTATTTTTTAATGTGGCAATAGACAACTGATATGGTATAATTTTTAAACAATTATTTTTTGCATTGTAAAAAGAAAACGTAAAGGCAGCAAAATTATATTACTCGTCTGAGATCTCACCACAGTATGGGGGTGGATCTGAATTCTGACATTACATCCTAGACTCTGGAGACCACTTCATCTCTGCCACTGCCAGTATTTCTTTAAAATACGGAAACCTAAATCCTCTATTTAATCACCGTTCCCCAACTTTCCAGTTTTCTTAGCATGCATCTTAAAGTGATATTAAGATCATGGGCTGTGGTCCCATTTTAAATGGTTAAAACCAAGATTATATATAATTGTATAAATAGAATTAGACTGATCATTTTCAGAATAGCCACATGACTTCATAACCAAACCTCATAACCTTCTAGGAAGAAAATTATTCCTGCCATCATTCCAAACAAAAGCTAGTTCAGAGACAATAAAAGAACATTTTACTCAATTTGTTAAGAAGAAGTTGTGACTTTCATTTTGATGTCATTGTGCTTATGGAAGAACTGTATTTTTCCAGTTCTTTGAAATATGAAAACAATAACTAAACCTAAAGCAGTGTAATGTAACATATGTTTCTGAATCTTTATAGATAGAGAATAATTTGTTCCCTAAGACAAACGGGAAACTCACAACCCTTTAATGTTTTCTGTACTCTTTTTTTTTTTTTTTTAATTTGAGGATCACTTTCAAGTTTTTAATAATGAAGACTTGAAGATGTTAAGTTACTTGCCCATGGATACAGCTTATAAATTGCAGAGATGAAGTCAAACACTCTTCTTTGTTTTTTAAAAGATTTTATATATTATTTTTAGAGAGAAGGAGAGAGACATCAATGTATGGTTGCCTTTCACCTGCCTCCAGCTACAGACATGGCTGGAGACCTGGATTGCAACCTGGGCTGGAGACCTGGATTGCAACCTGGTTATGTGCCCTGGCTGGGAATTGAACCAGCGACCTTTGGGTTCACAGGCCAGTGCCTTATCCACTGTGCCACCAGCCAGGGCCAAATACTTTTCTTTTTGATGCCAAGTTCCATTCTCATAACCAGACCAACTAAAATAATAACTATATTATCTTCTGAAAGATCATGAATATATTTAATCTGAGAAATTACTTTGTAATTCCTACTAAAAATCAAGGAAGCAGATTAATTTTTCAATATTTTAATATGGTTTTAGTATGATCGAGTTGAATATCAAACTTCTTTATGGGCATTAAACACTCCAATATTTTTAGGTATTTATAGTGATAAGAAGACAGTGACTTTTGTGTCATATTCTGCTTTAATTCTCCTTCAGAGTGTGTGTATTCAGTACCTTTCACTGTGTCTGACACATAGTGGGTTTTCATTAAATGCTGGTAGAATAAATACAAGATTGTATGGATGCAAAATAAAGAATAAGAATTATTATACAAGTAATACATGCTCATAAAATCCAAATTATACAGAAATATACAGATTAAAATTTCCCCCCTCCCTCACTGTAGCAGGCTCTATTGATTACTTACCTGATATTCATTCCACATGGTTTTCTTCCTGACAGAACCTGGATTTTTTGCTGTCCCTTTTCCCCACATAGCCAGCCACACGCTTCTGGAGAGGTGGGCAGTAGCCCAGGCTGAAGGTGTGGCCCTGATTGGTTTATCTTTTTTTTTTTTTTTTAAGATTTTATTTTTTCCAGAGAGAGGGGAATTGGAAGAGGCAGAGAGGGAGAGAAACATCAATGTATGGTTGCCTTTCACCTGCCTCCAGCCATAGACCTGGCTGGAGACCTGGCTTGCAACCTGCTTATGTGCCCTGGCTGGGGAATCAAACCAGCGACCATTGGGTTCGGGGGCGGCACCTTATCCACTGTGCTACCAGCCAGGGCGTCTGATTGGTTTATCTTTAAGTCAATCACAGTGGTTTAGAGAAGGACTGGTGACGCTTTTGACTCAGGAGAAACCAACTGATGTATTTGTTCGCTGTTGCAGGGTCTAAGCTTCCGAGCTCGTCCTTCCCAGGGGCTGCTTCTCACCAGTGACAGTGTGGCGGGAACACTGAGATGGATTTTGTTCTGCTAGGTTACTTTGGCCTTCTCTGCTTAGGGATGTTAAGTTTGCGTGTTTCTCCTAAAACTACTGTATTATAATAATAAAGCCCTTTCTGCAAGAATGGCAAAGCAGAAAGACGAAAAGAACCTGGGTGGCCAGGGATGTCCTGAGCTGCTAAGGTCATCAGTCCCAGGGTCCCTCTCCCCATGGGCTTCTTGTTGTATGAGACAATGGGAATCTCCAAGTTGGTGTTTTCTTTACTCGAAACAGAAAGCAGTCATGGATAAAAATTACTCTCCAATTTCCCCTTCCCACAAGAAACTTCTGATAACATATTGCTGTGAATTTTTTCAAAACATTTACAACCATATGTATTATTTTGCAGCTTGATTTATTTTTTATTTTTTTGAAGATTTTATTTCATCATTTCTAGAAAGAGGGGAAGGGAAAGAGACAGAGAGGGAGAGAGACATCAATGTATGATTGCTTTTCACCTGCCTCCAGTCACAGATATGACTGGAGACCTGGTTTGCAACCGTGTTATGTGCCCTGGCTAGGGAATCGAATCTGCGACCTTTGGGTTTGCAGGGCGGCACCTTATCCACTGCGCTACCAGCCAGGGCTGATTTATTTTTAATTATCCATGTGTTAGGTACATCCTTCCACAACAGTACATACAGATCTACCTTAGCCTTTTTATGACCACGTAGAATTCTGTAGAGGATGTGCCCTAATTAGTGTGCCTCTACCCATAATCAGTTATGTTCTGCCCTTTTTCTGCCTCAAAAGACACGAGGCGAGAGCCATTGGCAGACGCTCCCCTAGAGAACAAATTGCTATGCTCTTCTTTCCATCCCAGAAATGGGGCCACTTTTGATGCAGGGGAAAGAGACCCCAAAGGTAGTCTGGGCAAATATGATTGACTTGGGACCACGAGAGGGCAGATATTTGGTCGAAGAAGTTACCCAAGACTGCGCTTTGAAAAGGGGAAGTATTCCAACTATTCTAGTCACTTGCAACCCCTCTTGCCCTCCCCCCACCCTCACTTTCTCCTCTCCTCTGCCCCCAGCCTCCTTCTCGGACTCCTGCCGTGCGGGGTGCTGGGGGCCACATGGGAGGCGGGAGTGAGCTGGCCTAGCGAGGATGCTCTGGTGCGCTGGCTGTGGCCTGGGTGAGCGCTGCTCTGATCCACAGCTAACCCGACCCCAGCCTGGCAGGCCACCTTCTCCCTCTTCTGCCAGATGTCTGGCCCCGCCCTGTATCCTGCAGGCCCCGCCCACATCCCCACCCACCCACCTCATGGCTCCACCCACCACCGGGCCAGGCCCTGCCAAAACCTCTTGCTGCCCCAAAACAAAGCCTTTGGCCCTGGCGGACCTCTCTCTCCCTCTTCACTCTGCTTGGGTTTGAGTCTGTAAACAAAAGAAAAAAAGAAGACAAAATAACCAGGAATTGTTCGTTCTAAAGTGCCGTTATAGCTGGAGTCAAACAACCAATACGGTTCACCTCACGAGGTCCTGCACTTGACCTTGTGAGAGATGGAGGGGCCCTCAAGTGGTAAGGGATGATGTCGGAGATTGAAGTCCGCACCCTGTTCCTCCCTCACAGAAACTGCTTCTGACTAGCACTGCGGTTCCCCAGCGGGCCAGATGGCTTCCCACGCTCAGCAAGCTGATTTCAGTTGCTCTGTGGACCTCAGAAAGGCCTGGCTTAGAGATGGGGGTGAGTAGGTAACAGGCGGCTTGACTGTCTCCGAGCTGGTGTAGGCCAGCCTACCTATTACAGCAAACATTAAAATAGCACCCAACCATTCCACACGTTCAATATACTTTTTGGGTTTGGCTGTAAATGTTATTTGAACAAGATGGGAAAAAAGTGAGTATACAGTACTATTACCAAGTTTATAGATGAGGGAGATATGAATATACACATATATTTACTTTTTTGGCAAAGTACAGTGTAAGAACATACCATTAAAAAGAACAGCTCTCTATAGGATAAGGGAAGAAAATGATCAGTAAGAACAGAAATAAAAGCTAGACTTCTTTGAATATACCTTGTCTAAGAGCTTGAAGGAACCATGTATTATTTTATATAATTATAAAATTAAAACAAAAGTAATATCTAATACTGAAAGAAAAATTAAAGAAGAGAAAGAAGCTAACTGTGGTTTCAATTGTCAGCATAATCACGTTGTAAAGACCTAAGACCAAAATAACATTCTTTGGGTACCATAAAGGAAAGTAGAGAATCCATGCATTCTTTTGAAAACTGGTAAATGAAAGGAAATAAGCATTTGATCTTGGCTTTTCTATACAAACAGTACTTTGGGGTAACCAAATAATTGATGGGGTAAAATTAGGATGAATTAATGGATATAGGCAATGATCATCAAATGGTAGCAAAAAAAAAAATGGTAGCAAATCAGGTGGGTACTCCTGATGGAGGTGACCTCTGAAGGAGTCTTCAAAAAAAGCTGCATCTGAATCTAATCAAGTAGACTAGAGAGGAGCAGGGTGAGAGGGTGGGTTGAAAAAAAAGGAAGGGAATGAAGAAGTACAAAGTTTCAGTTATAAGATAAGTCATGGAAATATAACATACAGTATAATAATACAGGGGTGGGCAAAAGTAGGTGTACAGTTGTGAAACAGTCTATTCTTGTATTATTATTTATTTATTATTTATACGTATCACAACTGTGCAGTACACCTACTTTTGCCTACCCCTGTGTTGTAATAATGATATGCAGTGACAGATTGTTACTAAACTTACTGTGGTGATCACTTTGTAAGGTATCTAAATTTTGTGTAATTATGTTGTCCCCCTGAAACTACTGTAATATTGTATATTAACTATAATTAAAAATAAATTTTAAAAACTGCACCTGAATCTAATCAAATAACTAGACCTGAGTGCCAACTCATTAGGAAATACCGAGGAAATGGATCTGTTAAATGACACTGTGAAGTGTGAAGTAGCAAAATCCAGACCACTATAAACTCTACAGGACAAACAGCCTGGTTTATTCAAAAGAAAAATTGTAAGTCAAAAGAAGAAGAGAGATGGAGTGGGAAAATCTATAGATTAAAAGACCTTTAAGAGCTATGTATGCATTTACGAGTGGACTTTATTTGGACCCTGATTCAAACAAACCATTTTAAAAAAATCAATTCTACAAATAATCACAAAAATTTGAACACTGCCTAGATAATTGATGGTATTAAATTTTTAATTTTTGTTGCCTTTTGGTGGTTACTTTTAAAGGGATATATTTAGAAATGAAATATTTAAAAATGAAATAAAAGGATGTCTGGGCTTTCTTCTCTTGAAAATAATCCTGGGTTGGGGAGACAGAGGACTGGGTAGAGGTACAGATGAAACAGGGGTAGCTGGGAGTTGATCATTATTGAAGCCAAGTGAAGGGTACATGGGGTTCATTATACTATTTTCTTTACATTTGTATTTGCTTAAATATGTTATTGATAAAATATTTTAGGAAATTCTTTGGAAAGAGTTTTTATACTTTGGTTTTTGAAATGACATATGGGCAACTCATTTAATAGGGCTATGATTTCTTAGAAGTCAGTTCATAATTTGGAATTCTTTTCCAAGTGAGAAAGTAATGATAATAACAACAACAATTTGTCTACAGTTAGGTCTTAGAATGTGCCAACCAGTGTTCTCAGTGTTCTGCTCATTTAATCTTTTCACCTATTCTATGAGGTTAGTGGTATAATTATTCCCATTTTCTATATGGGATTACAGAGGATGAAGAAACTGAAGTTCAGAGAGGCTGAATAACTTGCTGAAAGTCACACAGTAAATGGAGGAGCCAGAATTCGTACATAGTTCATGCATTTAACCACTATGTAAATCTACAATTATTTTCCAATATAAGGATATTTTTATGAATACTAGATTGAACAAGTAATGAAGTTGACATACTGCAATGCTTCACACTTATTTACTTAAAATTTATTAACTTACATATTGAGGTTTTTCTCTTTGTATTTTACAGCAATACTTTTTTGCAAGGTCCCAAATAGTTTCACAGCCCCTACATCCAGGGCCTCTTCTGCCCAATGTATGAAATAGCCTGAGGCCTATGGCTAAAAACTGATCAACTCTCAGGTGTTGCTTAAGCCCGATCCTCTCGTCCTTCAGATAATCACCCAGGTTTTGTCCATTTTTTTATATCTGTCCTAATGGTTTCAATCAGCCTCTCTTAGTGTATCCACAACTCATTATCTTGAGGAGACCCCAGTCCACTTTGATTCTTCATTCCCTTTTAGCCAGCTAGTATTAGTTTGTCCCTAAAGAATGAGGCTCCCCAGTTCAGAGGTTCTCCTTCTGTGGTCAGATTTCACAGCATTGGCCCAGAGGAATGCCATGAATTGGGCATTTCTCTCACCTTAAACTTTCTTCTCAGTCGATACTTGATCAGGTTAGTTTATACCTCAGGATCTGAAAGATTCTATTCAATGCTATTTTGAGATCTAACTTCTATGTAGTGACCCCTGGTTGTAACAATAGTTTAACTAGCGGGCAAAAAAAAACAGAAAGAAAGAAACAAAAAGGCCTGCATGAAGTCAGTCCTGGCTTTCTCCAATACTGGAGGAAGGAAGAGGGGTTAAAGGATTCTGGGATCCCTCATGTTCCTCAGTCACCTTGTCGTGTGTCTCATTTTCCACCTGAGGCTGTCCTTGGTGTTAATTTTAATATCACTTAATCTTCCCTAAACATTTTGAGCTGGGAGGAAGGGACAGAATATAATTTGCCCTGCTGGGGAGAGCTACTAGCCCTGAATCCTTCCTTCCTAAAGCTAACTCTGAGCATAGGGTTAGCATGCCTTGCAAGCATGATTTACGAAGAGTTCTGTAATGCACCAAGAAATAAAAAGGTAAGCATAAACTGACTCAAAGACCAAAAGGGCAGAAGCATGAACTTCCAAATCAACTCTTCCTCCAAAACATGTGTACACGTTTTCATTGGCAGCAAGCCTGAAGGATTTTGGTTTTGTGGTCTCATAGGCAAACACATAGCCAACTCCAAAGGCCAAAGTCTGCCAGCATTGTTCGATCCTTCCTTACTGAGTAAATGAAGTGTCACTTGTTAAATTTCCTCTATTGTTCCCTGCACTGCTCCTATGTCCTTGGAGGTCTTTAGAATTTAAGAGTTGGACTGTTTAATCCTTTTCCATTTAGGACATTGGCCTAAGGCAAGTAAGACTCAGAGCCAGAAACACAGCCTGATATCCCTGAGAAGCTAAACCAGAGAAGGATGGAGCTGTACTGTATTTAAGTTTGTGAAGACTGATGCTGCTATTTGGGTCATTCCCATTGTTCAAAGGGTTGATACTGAAATGAAGTTGTCTACAGCCATTGTACTGTGAAGTAGTCCAGAGTGTGCTATGCAAGGGTTTCCCCAGCACAGTAGAGATAACAAAATCCCCTAGTCTTCCAAGAAGGCATGATCCACGCAACTACAAGACAACCTAATGGCTGCAGAATTAGCAAGTTTCAGCTACACACCACTCCAGGCCATTCTTCACACTGAAGTCTAGATCAGCTGGGAGAGGGCTGGGAGAATTCGCTTGGCCCAAGCCGAGTTATCTGTGGTGAAGAAACCATTTGGTTTTTGTGATGATTGTGATTTATAATAAGAAATACAGGGTGGGGTAAAAGTCGGTTTACAGTTGGTGAGTATGCAAATATAAAGGGGAAGGGATTAAGAGGTACAAATTGCCAACTTTAGGAACAGTCATGGGGATGTAAAATACAGCCTGGGGAATATAATCAATAACAATACTGTAATAGCTATGTATCGTGCCAGGCGGGCACTAGACTTTTCAGGGGGGACCACTTTGTAAGGTATGTAAATTGTGACAGCCAGAGGCCACCATTTTGCCAGCCTCCTGACCTACCACCCATGTACTGGGACTGGGAGGGCCTGAGTCACTGCCTTTGCTGAAACAAAGCGGGTTACGCCCCCCATTGCCCCGCCCCCTCTCCCTTGAGCATTTCCCAGAAACAAGGGCCATCCTTAATCCCTAATCAGAGGACATTGTTTGGTGAACACCTACATCCTGGATGTCTGGAACTGACCAGCAGGGTAGCTCATGCCCCCTGGGGGGGGGTCTACTCCACACCCTTAAAAACCCCTCTACCCCTTCCCTTGTTGGGAAACAGGGTAGCCAGTGACTGTCAAACTGGGCTACACCACTGCAGAACAGCCAGGCCAAACCCTAAACGCATCAGGAAGTTTCTGGGTTAACAGGATTAACAAAGTGAGGAAGGGACTAAACTAGTCGCTGATACTTCTGAGAACCAAGGAAAGGCGGGATGGCCACATTCCCCCGAAGCTGGCCGCGCTGGGGTTTAAACTGCCCAACCATCTCTTAGACACGGTCACGCCGGATTGCGACTCTGCTGTACTCGGCCCATGAGGAATCGCCTAGGTCAGGGGATCTACGCCTCTGTTTCTCCCACTTTGGCGCCTTGCCTGTCCGTACCACCAGGCACCCGCTTTTGCAAGAATGTTAGTAAACACCTGGTTTTCGCTATACTCCTGGCCTCGATGTCCACTCGTTTTATGGAATGGGAGAGCATATTTCTCACACTGGGTGCTGCAGTCGCTGCAGACTCAGCCCGTCTTCTTGCGTCTCCCCAATAAAGGGTTTGAACTGGTTTACACGTCTCCTCCCTTCTTCCTTGCGCGAATCTAACATGAATGTCTAACTACTATTGTACAACTGGAACTAATGTAATATTGTATGCCAACTATAATTAAAAGATAGTGTTTAAACTTTTGAAACTGAAAAAGTACAATAAAATGAAAACGGATAAATAAGATAGAATAATAAAATTAAATTCAATTAAAAATGGGCCAAGGGTCTGGATAGATTTTTCTCCAAAGGAGATAGACAGGTGGCCAAAGATGTGAGCAGGGTTTAGGAAACCCCGTAGGAAACAGTGTCATTTTCCCGGGGTCAGCAAGAGCAGGAAACCCTTAGTACCCCTAAGTCTGCAGAAGCCACGGGAGGGAACCGTCTCAGAACCTATAGAGAGTAGCCTAATGGGGAGAGAGGGCTGCCCAGCCAGGACTGTGGGTCTTGGTAGAGGGAGGCCACAAACTCCCTGCGTCCAGTAGGACAGGAACCAGGGTAACTATCCCAACCCCACTCTCTTTTCACCTTGGTCTCCTGCTGGTACCACCCCCACTGCCCAAACTCAGGATACAGCCTGAGTTCCACAGTGGGAAGAAAGTGGTAGAAACAGCTGACAGAGGTGAATATGTGATTTAGAGATTAGGAGGCTGAGGTAGGATTTGTGCTGTGGGCTATAGACATGGAAAATCAAAATGAAAAAAAAAAATTAATGTCAGGAGCAGGGAAGGTGGAGTGGGGAACCAGAGGTACTGCTGATGTATATATACATGCAATAAGGTGGTATATTCTGAGCACCAGCATGTTCCCCGATGGGCAGATCCAAGGGCCAGTTCATTTTGGAGCAGATGTGGCTGAAAAACTGTTGTGCAGGTCCCCCACTGGTGGTAGCAAGCATTTCTGTAGGCTAGAGGTCCACAAAGTGACAGATAGTACATATTCTAAGTTTCGCATCACAATGATTCAACCACCATGGTAGCGGGAAAGCAGCCAGTAGACAGTACACACATGACCCACTTGGCTGTGTTCTGATACAACTTGGTTTACAAAAACAGGCAGCGGGACTGCAGGCTCATTAGCTGGCCAGCCCCTGCCCTAGACATTTAAGAATCTTTTCATCATTTTGCCTTTGGGTAGATTTTGCTGTATCTCTTTGCATGGGTCTTTCCCTGGTTCTGGCTTCTGCCGGGTCAACATCTGGACCTCTTACAGAGCAACAGGAAGAAATGAGTCAGGCTGTTCTGCTTTATAATCCCCACAGATGTCTCAGAAAGAAGGCACGTGTAGCTGCTCTCGTAAGGGATATGCTGCAGCAATTTTCAGCTCCAACATCCTGAGGTCAGTAGTCAGGTTCCTGAAAGTGTTAGGTGAAAAGAAGGACTCCTTTTCATCCCAGGAACATGTATAAAGTTAATCCTTGAAGTCCTACGGACCTGAGCTTAAAACTTGTGTCTTGCTGTTTGGCCTTACTAAGCCAGATTTCTCACCTGTAAAATGAAAATAACGCTCACCTCATGGGTCACAGTAGTTATCATTATAAGGAGTAATAAAATATGTTCATACTTCCAAATTCTCTCTGCTCTTTTCTACTGCCTTCCTGAAGACTATTGGTTCTTAAAGTTTGTTCCCAGCCTACAGGCTTTTCATTCGGGTTCTCTAAATTCTCCTCGGCAAATCCAAAATAGATCCCAGACAATGTATATATTGATCAGGACTCTGATGGCCAGCAATAAAAACTGAACTCACCTACGTGGGAGGGAGCGAAAAGACAGGTCGGGTGATTTATAGGCTATTGGAGTAGTTCTGAGAATCAAAGCCTAACAGCTCAGCCTCAGGAAAGTGGAACTAGGGAAATTCAGGGATTTCAGGGACTGAACTTCTCTCCCTTTCTCTTCCTCTCAATCTTTTTTTCCATGTGACCTAGTATATTCTTTATATACCAGTTGAGAACTCTTCTTCACATCATGGCTTTCTTCCCTAAGAGGAA
The DNA here is from genome assembly GCA_004026585.1 of Noctilio leporinus. NCBI lineage: Eukaryota > Metazoa > Chordata > Mammalia > Chiroptera > Noctilionidae > Noctilio > Noctilio leporinus. The sequence goes on along the minus strand of PVIW01000672.1, from coordinate 247,164 downwards.
AGGACTTTGTTTCTTCTTCTCCTGGATCTTTTAAAAGCCCATGGAAGGGTCCTGTCTATCCTGATTTGGGTTACATGCCCACTCAAGCTAAGTCCTGGGGTTGGGCAGGTGAGGTCTTATGACCTGCTTAGCTTGTACCCAGTACTTGCATAATATGCATGGCTGCACCCACTAGGCCCATGTGGTCACAGCAGGGGAAGAGCAAATGCTCCTAACAAAGGAGAGTGATGTTGCCTAAAGAGGGTGGGAAGGCCTGCTGGGCAGCCAGGTAGGTGCTGTATTCACAAGTGACATCGGCTTTATTAATCATAACAATGTAATATTTTCCCGTGTGCTTGCTGTGATTACAATGCTGAGATCCTTGGAGTGTGCTGCAGGATAAACATGGCCCCGGACTCCTGCCCTGTCTTGGGGCAGGGGGCTGTTGTCAGAGGAGAGGGCTATGGCTAGGACATCTGGAATCAATTCAATTTAAGGTACCACATAGGGATTCCATTTAATAGCTCTCCCAGTGATCAGGCCAGACTTGTAAAAATTTGATTCTAGTTCCATAAAAAAATTTTTTTCAGATGAAAAAATATATTTCTCTTTAAATAAAGTCTTTTTCTTTTTAAAAATTATTTATTTATTTATTTATTTTTAGAGAGGGACAAAGGAGGGAGAAAGAAAGAGAGAAACATCATATGAGAGAGAAACATCAATTAATTGCTTCTCACACACCCCCAGCCAAGGACCTGGCCTGCAATCCAGGCCTGTGCCGGGGCCTGGAATCGAACCAGCGACCTTTCAGTTCACTGGTGCTCAATTCACTGAGCCACACCAGACTGGGCTCAGCTGAAAAAATTTAAATGCAAGTCCAGTTCACCATGTCCCTCACTATGTGCTTCCTTCCCCCTCACCTTTTTTAATTTTTTTGGCTCTTTCTTGCATACTGGTCTGTCTTCCTAATTATAAACGTAAAGATTTCTTCTGTGTTGCATACCCCCTGCAGTATTGGAGGGGTGGATTGACAGGGTGAGGCAACAGTAGGTTTACAGTTGCTAATATGCAAAAGCACAACGTTTAGTCTTGTGTTATTTGCTAATGATTGTATTATTTTCCATACCAACATCTGTAAACCTCCTTTTGCCCCATTCTGTATGTATTAACTCAGATGAAAGGAGATGGCAAGCAGTGGACCAGTGAACAAAATGAACTTCCTCTTTGTGGTTATTGTGTCTGGGACTGTACCAGACAAAGGACGCATTATTCAGGACTTAATTTCAAGGTACAGAACCCAGCTAATATTTAGACTAAAGGGAGAACCAGAGACTAGAATGCTCCAGGGACTCTCCCGTTTCCCTTCGGCCCCTCCTCTGAGTGTTGGCTTTCTCCCCACAGCTGCTGGCCAGGCAGGCTCACACCGGCTTTGACACCAGAAAGAAACTGACGTTTGCTCTCAGTGTCTAGCTGACAATCCTGGGAAGGGGTTTTTACTTGGGGTGGGTTGGAGGTTGAACCGGCATGTTGTGACCAAGGAAGCATCTCCGAAGAGAGTCACTCACACACGTTCGTGACTTTGAACAATGCCAGCCAATAGTCACACACAGGTCACACGCAGGGAGGCAGCTTCTGCGACAGAAGCGACAGAGCAAGCATCCTGGTGTAACATCCTGGTCACTGGTGACATCCGTGGGCGGAGAGGCGGGGGTGGGCGTCAGGCCAAGGTGGCTGCAGTGGCTGCAGGCAACAAGTGAAGCCAGTCAGGTTCTGAACGTGACCCTGGGCTAGAGCCAAGCTCCAGTGTCCCTGGCTCTTACACCCTCAAGGGGTGGAGGCCCCACTCATGCCGGTGTCCAGATGAGTCCTTGTCCAGTCCAAGTGTCTAGACTTACGGTCTTGGGTGCTTCAGGCCCCTTCTCCAAGGGTGTTCGGTTACACCTCATTACCTCAGCCGTGACGCAGCACTTGACATACTGTTGCTGTTGACAGGGACTCCATATTGATTTGTCAGGTGTCCAGAAAGTGTGCTCTGCTCTTGCTCTATCCGAAGTACCAGTGGTCACATCTCAGGTCTGTCATCAGAGGTGGGGCGGATTGCATAAATGTAAGAAACAGCCTGGTACAAGCTGGGGTTGGTGGGGTCAGCCAAGGAACGGAGTCATCAACCCTGAACTTCAATTCCTCCCTCCGCACTTCAAAGACCACGCTGGCTCGGTAGGTTTGTGACCACTGAGCTAGAAGATCTCAAGAATTGCTTTGCAACTCTGGGGATGAAATTGTGCCTTTGATTATGTCACATGCAAACAAAAGTGGGAAGAGCTTTCCTAGATGCGGAAAACCCAACTCAGAAGGCTAATTGCCAAGTTGGGAGAGGTACTGGGCAAAGCGCTTTACATTTCATAAAACTCAGTGACTTCTCAGAGTAAGGGCATAAATTGCCTTTTCAAAAAGCTTTAGCACTTCAGGCTCAGCAAATTGAGCCATGTAAATTCAGTCTGTGCTTTACAGGTTGGTAGCTGTTGGATTGGGTTGGCATCAGACTCGTCAAATCAAAGGTGTGGTGGAGGGTAGGGACTATGATGTTGAGGGAGGGGCAAATTTCAGCGACCTCCACAGAGCTGGTGGGGTAACTTTGTCCAGGCTTTGCCTGGGGGTGAAGCTGGGGGAGGGGAGGCAAGGGACCAGGGACGGGGGTGTCCCCCATTCAATAATTTGCGCATTCAGTAAATGCTCAGCTTTGAGCCGGGCTCTGTTCTAGGCTGCACTGACAAAAAAACGATAGATAGGGTTTGGCTCTTACAGAATCTACATGCCAAAGGGGGTTGTGCTTAGTGAACAATCTGCATGTAATTCTAAGGTTTGAACTTGAAGAATCAGGGAAGGCTGCCTGGAGGGAGTGATAGCTAAACTAAATTCTGAAGGATGTGTGTCAGCCAGGTAAATGGAAAGGTCGGGGCGAGGGAGGTCAGTGGCCCAAAGTTCCCAGGTGGAATGGATTATTATGCAAACCAAGAATGCGTTCAAGCCCTGGCTGGTAGCACAGTGGATAAGGCGCTGGCCTGCAAACCCAAAGGTCTCTCCCTTCCCCTCTCTGTGAAAATCATAAATAAAATCTTAAAAAAGAAGAACGTGTTCAGGAACCAGCAAAGCAAGGGTATCAGGAAATGATGGGATTTTGGGGTGGGGGTGGGGGGGTGGGGGAAGAATTTGAACTTGAAAAAGATATCAAAGTGCCCATTTTGGAGCAGGCAGAACTTTGTGGGACTTCCATCCATGTATTTTGCAGTGGAGCACCATTTTTATTTTCAATTATATACAGAAGACGTGGCATCATAATCTGTTCGGTCCTTAGAGCCAATAAAAGTCCCCAGGAGCTGTCCCTGTCCCTGGAGTGGACAGAAGCCTATGGCCACCCATCTCCTCCCCTCCAGCACCTTCCTCAGCAGTTCCTTCTCCTCCAGGGTTCAATTGGCATTGCTTCATCACACCTCCCTTTCTGACCATTCCCTAGAGTCCCTATTAAAATTTACTGCCCTTTTATTCCTTCCCCCGGCGCCTCTAATCCGCGTTGACAATGGGTGTTAATGATCACATTGCATATAAATTACTCCCATAACTGGGTAAACCGGATAACCTTTAAACGTGGCATGATTCCACTGTAATCAAAAAATATGAATAACCGTTACACTTCCTAAGTACTCGCAGTCATTCTTAATTTTGATCTCTTTTTCAGTCGTTCCGTTCTCAGTAATTATGACAATGGTAAGGACTAACACTTTTTGTCATTTTCCAAAGTGCCAGGCACCCCCTGTAAAGTCTTATACTACCTCATGCTTCCTAATAACCCTATGAGTTAGGCTGTTCTCGCCAAAATGGATGAGGAAAGGCATCACTTTGCAGATTAGCAAATTGGGGAAACAGTCAGAGCCAAATAACCTTTCTGTTGAATCTGACTTAAGCATTCATATTAGATCGAGGGCATTGAAAGAATACATTAGGTCAGGGAAAACAGTCATTTTTGGTTCTTTTGGTTCATCATCTATACAATATGTAGCCTGTGGACCCAAGTTCATTCAGCTGGTAGTTGACAACACCAGGATTTTATGCTAAGCAATCTAGCTCTAGAGCCCACCTCTACCCAAGACTAAACCCTATTTATTCACGATTCCTTTTTGGCACCAAAGTGTCCTACTTCTAAAATGTATTGTCCGCCCTGGCTGGTGGCACAGTGGATAAAGCATCAGCCTCCGAACCCAAAGGTCGCTGGTTCAATTCTCAGCCAGGGCACATAACCAGGTTGCAAGCCAGGTCTCCAGCCAGGTCTGTAGGTGGAGGCAGGTGAAAGGCAACCATACATTGATGTTTCTCTCCCTCTCTGACTCTATCCTTTCCCCTGTCTCTGGAAATAATAAATCAAATCTTTTAAAAAATTAAATAACATGTATTGCCAATCTATCCACTACTCTCTACCTCTCTGCCTTGAGCACTGCCACCAAAGAAAAAACCCCAGGGCTGACACATTGTAGGTATTCAATGGAATTGGACTAAATGAATGATTTCTGAATTGAAATCGATAAACATGCATTCAGCACTTACCCTTTTTTTCACAGAAAACGATGACTTTCAATATATTTACTTGCAGGTGTTCTCTGTTAGTATTCATAGCAATATAGATTTACGAAACGGGTTGTATTACTTACCTTTTTTTGTAGTTTGCTGGATTCTGAACATTTCTGAACATCTTCCCATGTTATTAAAAATTCTTTAAGAATTTTAAAGAGCAGTATAATATTTTATTCCACAGCATACTTTATTCAACCATTTTCAAATTGTTAGACAATTAAATTGCATTATTTTTTTTTTCTACTGCTGGATAAGAAATTACCCTAAAACTCAATGGTTTAAATCAACAAATATTTATCTCAGATTCTGTGGGGCAGGAATCTGGGAGTGGCTTCTCTAGGAAGCTCAGGGCTTCTCAAGGCTACAACCAAGGTCTCAGGTGGGCCTGCGTTCATTTTCAGGTTCCACTGGGGAAGGCTTGCTTCCAAACTTAATTGGCTATTGGCAGAATTTGGTGCCTTGCTGGCCATGGCTGGCCACACCAGTTCCTTTCATTCTCTCTCTTCCTCCATATTTATGTGCATACCTTTCGATATCTATGTCTATCTATACATTTATATACATCTCTCTATGCCCATCTATCTATCTAGACAAAAGGTACCCGAGAAGAAACTCAGCCTTTTTGAAATCTAATTTTACCTACTGTCCTCTATTCATGAGAAGTGAGTCAATAAGTCCAGCCCACACTCCAGAGGAGAGGATTACACACAGGTGTGAATACCATGAGGCTGTGTGGGTAGCAGAGCCAAGACCAGTATGTGAAGAAGGTGATGAGGCCCGCGGGCGGTGGGGGTGGGGAAGCTGAGGCCAGATCTCTCTAGGCCGTCAGTGCATGGAATGAATTAAGAGGAGAGGGGCAAGAGTCCAATTAGGCAATTGGAAATGGAGACAATACTATAATCCTGGAAATTCTATGAGGAAAGTAAAAATGTAAAATCCAACTGAAAAGGCTCCATTGTGCCAGAGGTAGTTTTGCTGTTTCCTGAATTATGACTCATAAATAAATGGTGGTATAAACTAAGGAGCAGCTGTGGTGTCCATATACCTGTCCTCTGTCCTCTGACTTTAATGCAAGGTCTAGATTAGCATTAATGTCTTTCCCAAGACATCTCTCTCTCTCACCAGACATTCCCAAAAACTGGTTAACATTTATTGGGGGCTTCCTGAATACAGGTGTAAAAGGACAGGTGGTTAAGGCAGGACGGGCCTGGGATTCAACTGCAGAAAGAGTGTGGACTCGGTCCCCTGCTTCTTTGAATGTGTAGCTCCCAGGGGAGGGTGAGTGCTCTATCCCCTTTGTAGCCCTGATGCTCGCGGCATGGCGCCTGATAAACACTAGGAGCTGAATAACCTTTTTGTTGAATCTGAATTAAGCATGCAGATTAGATGGAGGGCACTGAGAGAACACATTTGCTCAGAGAAAACAGTCATCTTTGCCTCTTTCGGGTCATCACTCTGTGTGTGGATTAGTCATACTTCTGATTCGGCTACTTCTTTTTTATATTTCCTGCCTTTGAGAACTCATTTCACTCCCCAACTCCACTTAATGGGCAATCCTAGAGGGGGGGGGGGAGTGAAACACAAGGCTAATTTTACACCTTTAAAGCAAATCACAGTTTTTAAAGGTTTGATAGAAATTAAAAATCATGTTACATGATCTTGAGATAATGCACCACATTTTTTTAGGACATGTTATGTGTATTTCCTTTATGATAATTCCAATAGTACCTAGCATTACCCCCATTATGGAGGTGAGGAAACCATCACGTAGATGTGAAGCAATGTTATCAGGGTCACAGGCACTTAAGAGGAGCCGGAATTCAAATCAGGTTGTCTGATGCCACAGTGGCATTGCTCCCTACTGCTCTTGGAATAATTTGGAGACTTTCATTCGTCTTTGCTTCCGTATTTGCTCCCAAAATGTTAAAATATGTGGAGAAACAGTAGGAGCTCTATAAATAAAGCATGCCTATGTATTTCTAAATGATTAAAGCTGCAAAGTTTAACGTGGCACCATGCCACTTGTTTAGTGGAAGTAAAAGGAAGGCGATTCCCGGCTCCCTTTGCAGAAATCCTGTCGCTCTTTGCAGTGAGTGGTTTCTGGCTCACCGCCCATCGGTGATGGTTGCAGCCCGGGGAAGTCCGACCCACACTGCAGTCGGGGAAAGGCAGCAAGGGAGCTAGGCTGCACGGAGGCCAGAATCGCGGATTCTTGCTGCCGAAATGTCATCTGGTTGGGAAAAGCCGCATGTCAGGTTGCTACTATTGTGGCGGGGGGCGGGGCAGGAAACGCAACATTTTAAGTTGGGGTGAAGGCTGGCTAGACTGACTAATCTGTTAAACCTGAAGGAGAGCGTTGGCTTAGATGAAATCCGAAAAGCGAGCACGGAAGCTCAGTGGCCAAGTCACAGGGAGCGTGGTGCATCTGGCAAAGTTAACGGGGACACAAGGAAAACACCAGGTGCCGAAGGCGGTCCAGGAGGTAACTGCCATTCAAATCCACCCGGGGGCTCCCGTGTCGCCCGGGCTGGCGGTTTCTGCCCTTGGTTTCCCCTTAAAAACCGAGGCGCAGGCCAGCTGCGCTCGGGCGGGTGAGACACTTCCACGTGGGAGAGGGTGGGGGCTGAGAAGCGAGGCAGGCCTGAGAAATCACGCTCGCAGGGCGCAGGGAAACTCCGTGGGAAGCGAGCCCGCCCAGACCCCGGCAGCGCGCGGGATCGGCCCTGGCAGCCCGGCTCCGCAAACTGCCCGCCGGCCCCTGAAACCTGCGCCCGCCGCCCGCCGCCCGCCGCCCGCCGCCCGCTCCGCAGGCTCGCGCAGGGGTGGCGGCTCGGCTCGGCGGCGGGGCCGGGGCGGGGCCTCGGAGGGCGGGCGGGCGGGAGGAGCGGAGGGAGGGTGTCGCGCGCAGGGAAGCGGCCCGAGGCGGAGGGAGGGGAGGCCGAGTGCTGGAAGCGGAGCTCCGCGCTGGGACTGGTTCCTTCGCAGCCATTTTCTGTCCAACCAAACAGCCGATTGGAGACGGGAGCCAACCAGGGCTGCATTGGAGGTTTGTGTCTCGCTTCGGCCAATGATCGCTCCTAAACCGACTCCACTTTAGCTCGAATGAAATGTCCGTCTCCTCCCGGCGCCGTCCCCGCCGCCAACGCCGCCGCGGCCGGGGGCATTCGCCTCCCTCCTGCCCGCCCTCCTGCCCGGGCCGGGCCGGTTCGGCGCCTGCGAGGCCGCTCCCGCTGCCGGCCGGGCCGGGGAGCGGGCGCCGGGCTGCGGCGCGGCTCTTTGTGCGCCGGGCCGAGGAGCGGCGGGACGCGGGCCAGGCCGCCTCCCGCTCGCCGCCGCCGAGCTCCGGCCGGAGGCCGAGGAAGGGGCGCCCGGGCACCGTGGGTTCCGCTCTCGGCGGTGCCCCGGCCGGCTCCATTTTGTGCGGGAAGCCTGCCAGGGGGCGGAGGAACGTGTTCGGACCCCTGGCCCCCGACCCTGCCCCCTTGGCCTGGCAGCCGCGCGGGGGTCCCCGGGGAGCGCCCCTCTTCCGCCCGCGGAGGCATGCGGGGCCCGGCCGCTTTGTCTGCCCCAGCAGCCGGGGCACCGCGCGGCTGGCGGGCGAGCGACAAGCGTTGGGCGCGGGCCCAGGTCCCGGGCTGGGCTGTCGGGGGGGATGCGCGCCAGGGGCAGCAGCCCGGCGCTGGCGGGACTGACAGATCGGCGGGGCTGCGGGGCGGGAGGCAGCCCGCGCACCTCCGTGGGGAGGAAGCGAGGTTCCTGGGAGGAAGGAATTGGTTTGGTCTCCCCACGGTCTGGTTTGCACGAAAAGAATGCAGCCATCTGGCGGCTTGCGGTCCCTGGATGTGCCCCGAAGGTGGGAAGGAAGACTTTCAGATGGGACTACGGTTTAATCTTGGGTGGGAGGCGGGGAGGAGGTGTCGGGCCTTAGGAGCAGGAGTAGTCTGCGAGAACAAAGAATTACGGAGCACCCACAAGTCGTAATTTCCCCCCAAAGTCCTGTAACCAGATAATTTGAACAAGCTTAGGTAGCATAGGACCTTTTAAAAAACAGCACTCCCCCCCCCCCCCCCTTAGCCTCTTGGACTTGGCAGATCATCAGTGGGTCGTGCCACACGAATCCCTGGGATTGTTTGGGCTGTCAGTATGCAAATTGATCAGCAAGTGATGCGGTAAACCAAACAAATAGTGGTATTAATAGCTTTATTTGTCAACTATTGAAAGTTTAACAAAATGCCTTAAAAGGCGGTTCAGTTATTCTCGTTCTGCCCTCCTCTTGTAGCTTAATTTAAGGACTATTACTGATGCTAAACTCTGGTTGTGGATGCCGAAGAAGGGAGGGTGGAGGGAAGGTCTCTGCTTTTCTTGGACACAAATTTGCATTTTTTCAAGCATTAAACATGTATGCATTCATATGAGCTTTCACATATAACCTGCCTTTAAGAAATATACACCCTATAAGGTGATAGCGTTTTTCTTTAATACACTGAATCCAAATAAATACTCCACTGTTGGGGTGAGTGCAAGATACACACATACATATGGCTTTTATTCTGGGGAATATTTTTTAAGACACCCTTAAAAAACTTACAGCTACAAGGGAAGAATTTTCTGGGCAAAATTTGGGGGTTAGAAAGAGAACAATATTTGAAAAGAAATTAAAAATTGCTTGTATGATTATAGCAGGCAATGTCAGCTTGTCTTTGCTGCCTCTACCCTTGTAAAGGCTTTTTAAAAATTCAGTGGCTACAATTTTTTTCTGTTGTTTCTAGATTTCATGCTGGAATGCATGAGAGTATTTTCTTCCCTAAAAATTAACACTAAAAGGATGTTTTTGTTTGAACACCCTTCCTTTGTTTCACTTGAAAAAAATGAAAAGAACAAATGAGAAATGGAGATTGTAACATAGTAATTGGTACCAATTTATGGAAGACCTATGCAGAAGAAATTGTAGTCCAGAATGGCAGTGCTTTAAAACTTTAAGGAGTTCTAGATTGATTGTGGTGTTGTTCTGTGTATGTTCTCTGGGTAGCATGTATCTTTTTTCCAGCATAATCCTAGATATTTAGAAGTATTCTATTCCGAGATAAATTACTTTTTTCGAAGCTTTTGGACCACTGAATCTCATTCTAAAACATTAAGAAACTGTCCTTCCTAAGTTAAGTTGATACTGTGTTTGGGTGTTAATATTTTAAGTAGTTTAGATGTGTAATTTTTGGTCTCCTGTATTATATAATCTGGTGTGTTGTGATGACTAAATTCAGGGTTCTGTTGGAAAAGCAGCTCTCCCACCACCCTCAGTGAAATCAACTTTTAAAATTGGAGGTCTCCAAAATCTTCCAGTTTAACAAACATTTATTGGGTACCTGCTTTTTGCACTGTTTTTACCATGCATTCTACCGAATAAAAATAGTAGGTAAAACTATATGTGTCCTTTAAAATTTTACAAGAAGAAGGCCTGTGGGCTGTACATTTTCACTAATGCACATTTATCTTCCAGACTGAAATTGGGCAAGGATCAGACACCAATTCACACTGGTGTGCCTAAACACCACTGTCAACACGGTTCTGACAGTATTTCATGACAGTAAGTATTTTCACCGTTTTGGCTGTTAATTGATTTGCACAGTAATTGGCTGGAAGCAAAATTTTAACTGATTTCATATTGGAGATTCCTGATAGCACAAGTGGCTTTGAAGTCTGGACAGTACGTACGTTCATTCCTGAGTGACTTGGCATGTTGTAAAGCATTTCCTGTGGGCCCCTACGTGCTGTCAAAGTGACAGGATACGAAGCATGACCAGGTCTTAAGAAGCTGTTTATCTGGTAGGGCTCTTCTAAGGATAGCACAGGTAACGAGAAGAGGTGTGATAGGCCTATGTCACTCATCATCGGTGGGAATGTCATGGAGGGAGCCTGCAGGCCTCTGAAGGAACCTCAAAGGAGGAATGGGATTTGCATGGATGGAGGGTATCACCAAATACAAAAGCCTGAAGACCAGTAACTTATGTTTAGGCCATGGAGAGTAGATCCGCATGATACAGGCGGGGATTTCACAGGATAATCTAGTGAAGAGCTACCACTTGGCCTGTCTGGATACTTCATTCTGGGTCTGCCTGTGATGTCAGGCATGTTAACAACTTCCTTGAGCAGCGATTACCCCACTGCTAAGATGAAAAAATACCCTGCACCTGGTGATCCCTAAGTAAGGCACTAAGGTTTTTATAGTGAGGTTGAGTGGGCATCCACTCTTATGCCTGAAAAGCATGAGGACTGTATTTGAAGAAATGGTAACCATACAACATTTCATTTGTCAAGTTCTTACTTTGCTAGCGGACTTGAGATGATCACTTCTCACAGCAACCCCATGTTAAAAATGGGGAAGTTGTAAGTAAAGGCATACAGCTAGCAAGTGGGGAGCCCAACTTCAAACCCAGGTGGTGTGTTCTAAGAGCCAATGTTCCATCATTGTCTGCTGGTAAGAACCTGAAACCAGGTGCATTTCTTAACCATTTCACAATATTGTCCTTGTTTGAGAAGCATCTTTAAATGCTTTCAATCGACTTAGAAGTTAGAGGGGGCAAGTTGAAGATTGAGGCATGAGGACTATAGGGAAAACTGTCAGTAATAAACACTGTAAAGTATTTGGCATAGGAAGCCCTGGATTTCAATCCCGTGTTACTGTGTCACCTTTGGCAAATCAGTCTCCTATCACCTATTTTCTCACCTTCACAGGGTTGCGAACATTGCATGAGGTATTTAGAAAGTGTTCAATAAATGTTAAACTTATTGAGAGTCCTGTTTACTGCATCTGCACAAGTTAGTATAGTTTAAGTACTGCTACGTGAAAAATGAGAGAATCAGAATGTATTTGCTTAGCCAGCTAGCCAGTAATTTCACATATTTTAGAGAATACTATTTTCAACTAACTGATCACTAGAATAGTCAATTAATGGGATTTAACTATTCTTTGTCCATATTTATTTATTCTTTGTCCTTTGAATCTAATTACTCTCATTTTACCTGTTCTTTCATGCTCTTCCTTCTTTGTTGTTGGCATGAACTTGAGGGCTTTAGCTTCTCTGTCTTACACCAGGCCTGTGAATGTCACAAGTGAGCCTGCTGGTACCACTGTACTACGTTCATGGTCGCCAACTTCAGCCCAGCTCTTCCTTCCCATTCTCTGCAGTGATGGCCATCATCTACCCAGCTGTAAGAATCCCAGTGTTACCTTTGGTTCTTCTTCCAGCTCTCATTCAATCAGTTGCTAAGTTTGCTGATTACTACCACTAAAATCTCTTCAGCCTCTGTCCCCTCAATCTCCAGATACTGCAAGGTGACTATCACCTTGCCTGAATTTATGCCCTGACTGCATGGTCCTAACTGATCCACCCTCATTCTTAAGTCCCTTCAGTTCATTTTTACACTGGACCGGAGCCAGAGTGATCTTTAAAAAAAAAAGAAAATTGATTCCCCTCTTTGTTAAAATTCTTCCTGGATTTGCTGTTATCCACAGGCACGCCTTGATCTCGTCCCTACTTAATTCAATTCATTCTTACCCACCAGGACTACATTTCCCTATTTCTTTTGTCTGGGACATTTTCCCATCTTTCCTTGGCTAACTCATTTCTATTCATTTTTCAGGCTCAGTTTTAATATTCTTTTCTAAGACAGCCTTCCTTGACGCCTCCCAAAGCACATAACAAAGCATCTTTGTTTTCCTTGGCACTAAGGTAATTAATTATTTGTAATTATTTAATAGCTGTATATCACATTCACCAAGTACTCCTATTACAGTGCTCTTTTTACATGGCAAGTTCTAGTCTCATCCTACTTCTTCAAGGTCTCATGACCAGCAAGTAGTAGGGAATTCAAACCAGGTGATCCAATGCTAGCACCTGCTCCTTGGAAGTACTAATAGGCTATGCTGCCCACCCCCCTTTCCTGTGCCCCCAGCTTATGTAACAACATTTGTCTTCTCTGCAAGATGAGGACAGAGACTTTTCTGTGTTGGTGGCTGCTTCGTCACTAGTACATAGTATGGACCTGATAAATCCTAAGTGTTTACTTGGTAAATATCTGTTGACCAACCTACCTTCTAACCTGTAATCTATTGCCCATTTTTATAGGATGTTTTAGGCCTAGAAAAACACTTTGGTGTGTATATAGCAAGTTTCCCTCTCATTTCTCATGTATGGGTAGCATATTGTAAACATCAAAGATGAGGCTAATTTGTTGAATGGAAGATACTAAGTACCTTGGGGATTCAGAGGTGGGAACACTCATTTTTGGCTTGCAGAATGGAGTAAACCCAGAAGATTTCAGGACAATGGGGGAACATTGGGCTTAAAGCATGGGGCACACATTTTTATGGTAGACGGTGGAGAGGAAGACAGAAGGTACGCTGCAATGACAGGAAGGCTGAAACTTGCAGAACCCAAGGCACAGCTGAGCAGAAGACGAGTTCCTTATCTTCAAAGGGGGGAGGATGGCATCTGATGTCACTGAGTGTCCTGTGTGCCAGACACTGCCCTTGGCACGTTTCTGTTCTTTGTTTCTGACAACTCTGAAATACTTTCAGAAATATTTTTTAGAACAATGAGGTTTAGAGACTAATTCTGTTCATCCAAATGACAATCTTGCTGCTGATTCCAGTGCGTGACAAGATAATGTGATTTAAACTTTCTGCCTTTAATACTTTTTATGTTGTACTTACACATTAATCTCCCAGACCCTGGTTATTTGAACAATGTCCTAATCAGCTAATTTTAAAAGACTCATGGTATCCCGTGGACATTCATTTTGAAAGGAATTTGTTACCATTTTTTTCTTCCCCCTTAAAAAAGATTTGGTTTCAGTTGTGTGTTAGGAAACAACCACTGGTCCTGTCTCCAGCACCTTGATCTCACCTCGACAGAGCGTTGTAAAAACTAGTGAGTCCACAGCTCTTCTGATTGAGCTCTTTTTACAGCTAATGAATCCATCATCCTATCTGTCTATGGGAGACTAGTCTCCTAGTATCTTGTTTGCAATTTGGGATCAATATAGCACTTTATATTTGGGTAATGTTTCACATTCATTTATATTAGCTGTTTAAGATGGGGAAGGCAGTATTGTTATTTCATCTTATGTAGAAATACATTTAACCAATAGGAATGCTGTTTTTCAGGGATCAGTGGGAAAGTCGGAGCTCACTGACTGTCACTCACCTCTTCGAGGCCACTAATAGGTGCGCTGTGTCGTCACAAATTATTAAAGGTTAGGTGAATTCTCTTCTCCACTCCCTTAAAACTACTATGTATATTATGGAAATGAATCTGTATTACCTACAATTAAATTAGGAATGTAGTCAACCGATGCATCAAAGAAATGCCATGTTATTAAAGACTTGGAAACAAGCCTGGTATTTTAGCATTAGATAAAAATCCAACCAAGATGGAAAAGTAGACGTGGGTTACACAAGGACTCAAACACTGCCCTTGCTAGCATCAAGTTTGTGTCCAGTGCTGGGCTTTGATATTTAGGATCAAGTGTCTCTTTTTTTTTTTTTTTTTTAATTTTATTGTTGTTGTATTACATCCTCAAGTGTCTCTTGATTGGCCTGAAAGCATGTATAAATCACACTTAAATTTTGCTATACTGTATATTCAGATAACGCATGAGAAGTTTTTCTACCCACAGCTAGCCAGTTCCTCGATGTTGTTCTTTACCCCACCCCCCAATTTTTAGTATTATTTGCAAAACAGAAAGACTTCCAAGATTTGCCATATTGATGAAATGGAATGTAGCCAGTTTAAAACGAATGGTTCTCTTTTTTTCCTAGATTTTCCCCCTTAGAATTCTTTTGGCTCTGAGCAAAATTAATTAAGCAGGCTTCCCCCCCTCCCCCAAATAGTAACTCTATTGTCTGGTTAAATAACAGTTTTCCTATCCTTCTATGCAGATCTCCAATCTCCTTGCCCCCTCCTGTTCTTTTTCTTTAAAGAATTGGAGGTTGATGGGCTCATTCACAACATGGGCGCCCATTTTGGTTACAGGGGTACAGATTGTGCAAGGAATCCATACGCTTCTGATTCCAAACAGTTTGAACTGGGACACTGTCTATTGTGAAACTCTGAGACCACAAAGAAAGTTTGCAGTGGGAACAAAAGGGTTTGCCTAGGAACGTTAGGCTTTAGCAGAACGGAAAGTGATGTAGGTTGGGGATTTTCAGGAGACTACTCATTTTAGGTTTGCTTGTAGATCCAGGGGTGTAAGGTTGTAAATCAGGGCTGCCTGTACTACACTGGAGGATTATGCAGTTGAAAAGAAACAGGGGTATGTTTTAGATTCATTTCTTTATGTTGTTTTCCTGTTGGTTTTATGCTTATGAAGGATGGACAGGAGACGCTTGGGTGGTTGGGAAATTACCAAAAGGCTCCCAAATCAAGAAATATGTTTTAGTAAGCTTAAGGTGTGAAAAAATGTAATTGACCCATCCTATGGCATTTCATGAGCACTGGATCTTTTATATTTTTTAAGACGACATTTTTCCTCACAGATGGATGGTGACAGTTCTACAACGGATGCTTCTCAACTAGGAATTTCTGCAGACTATATTGGAGGAAGTCATTATGTCATACAGCCTCATGATGGTAAGAGAACCACAGTTAGAAACAAATTCATAAGTAGAAACAAATTAGGAAGTGGAAATTTTATTAACATGATGTTCGAGGTTACTTTTGTCTTTACAGGAAAATTAGCAATCTTGCGTCATAGTTCAGTGAAAAATCTAAAATGGTATACTGTCTTATTTTAATGAGAAATAATCTTCAAAGAGTGATGCGTTCTAGTAAAGAATTCTATAAAAGTATGCTTTTTAAAGTTTCTTGTAAAATTTTGTTACTGCTTTCCTTTGTGAGAATCAAATACAAATAATTCTTAATTGGTACAGTAAATAGAATAGTCTTTAGAGGGTGAATTGCTAGTTATTATTTTTAGTTCTTGTGAATAGAATTATTTTTTCATTCAACATTAAGTTTGAACTATACAGGTATTAAAATGGATGGTGTTGTCCTATCATCAATAACTTAGTTTTGTAGCATTCTGATTTATAAAATTAACATTAAGATGTGTTTTTGTATCAGGCAGTTAGAGGACTGCAATTAGTTACTTCATCCTAATATATACTCAAAACAAGTTAATTTTTATAATATTTTAAACATAAAAATGTATATTAAATCAGCTTAAGTGCCCTTCCTATTTAATTAATATAAAGAGTGGTAGGTTTACTTATAGGTTAATGCATTTAATCATAAAAGAATATTATTGGTATTCTGAAAGCTTTGGTTATATCAGCCTACATAATTTGAAACTTTACTTTTGTAAGAATGTTCGATCGCTGCTGTAGCTTTGTTTAAAAACTATTACTACATTAGTAATAACCCAGTTGGGCCAGTAAATATTCAGGTCCAGTTTTTCCTTTCTATGTAAATTTGGCTTTTAATATTAAATATTAGCTCTTGGTCTAGCAGTGTAAGAGCAGGGAGCCACCATTATGGGTCAAGGTCTGTAAGTTTTATAGCTGAGTCATGCGACATGTTTATGAGAACTTCCTCTGTGGACGGTGCTACCAAGTCCTAGGGAGGACAAAAAGCTGATCCCTGGTTCCAAGTAGGAAAAATCTAACAGCGGGAGTCAGAAATAAAAAGGATGACAGAGTGTGTCAGAAAAGATGCGGAGAGATGCGGTGATGGTTTGGGAAAGGAGATTACTCCTGTCAGGAGTCTGCAGATGGTACTGGGCTGTGGGCAGGGCTGAGGGCAGGAGTGTACCTGACACTGGGTTTGAAATGAATGAGCAGGTTTGGTGCTGGTCCTGAGAAAGTGGTGCGAAGAACTAACTAACCTAACCCCTGACAAGGATTAGGGAATGACCAAAATCGTTCTCATTATCCTAGATCATTGTAGACAAGTCTTGTATCTTAAATTAAAAATTATGAGACGCTTTAAACCTTTTTTCTTTAGATACTGAGGACAGCATGAATGATCACGAAGACACCAATGGTTCAAAAGAAAGTTTCAGAGAACAAGATATATACCTTCCCATTGCAAACGTGGCAAGGATAATGAAAAACGCCATACCTCAGACGGGAAAGGTAATGCAGAGGGGAAGCTTAACTAGGTTCTTGGTGGGGGTGTAAAACTTCGTGAGTCTAGTTCATGACAACAGTTAGCCATTGATTACTATTTTTCCGCAAACCAGCAATTGATCTCAATTCTAAAACTTTAAATGTTCCATTTTCAGTTTGTCATGTCCCCAAAATGTGCTCCTCCCCCACCTATGGGGAGGATGAAATAATAAGAATTAAAAAATATATATATGTGCATTGACAGAATTATCAGGTTTAGGCATATGATACAACTTCTATAATGTTGCAGCAAAATTGGGTCATACTGGACTGATATGGATGTTACAAGGATTTTTAAAAAATCCTTTTATTTGGGCCCTGGCTGGTGGCACAGTGGATAAGATACTGTCCTGTGAACCCAAAGGTCACTGGTTCGATTCCTAGCCAGGGCACATAACCAGGTTGCAAGCCAGGTCTCCAGCCAGGTCTGTAGCGGGAGGCAGGTGAAAGGCAACCATACATTGCTGTCTATCTTCCTCTCTTCCTCTCTCCTTTCCCCTCTCTCTAAAATAATAAATAGAAAATCTTTATTTAAAAATTCTTTTATTTGGAAACAATTTTAATAAAATTACAGATATTAACATACATTTAAATTCAAGTGGTATTAAGTAGTTTTGTTAGAACAACTTTAAAAACTTTGTCACTGTACTCATTACTTGGTCTTCAATAAAATTCGTACTTTGTATTTTATATTGCATAATAAACTTTTCTACCATTTTAAGAAAAGATTTATTTTTCGAGAGAGGGGAAGAGTGGGAGAGGAACATTGATGTGGGAGAGAAACATCAATTGGTTGCCTCTCCCACACCCCCAACTGGGGACCTGGCCTGCAACCCAGGCATGTGCCCTGACCGGGAATCGAACCAGGGACCCTTTGGTTCGTAGACCAGCACTCAATCCACCAAGCCACACCAACCAGGGCTTTATTTATTTATTTTTTTAAGATGTATTTTTAGAGAGAGAGAGGGAGAGAAACATCTATTATGTTATTGTAGTGTATAAAGTACATGTGAAAGTAATAAAGCTTGTTAATAAATATATTAAAATCTATCACTCATCCTAGGAGTTCTAGTTTGAGAGGTCCTCTCTGTTTTAAGGCAAAAAACTAACCACATATGGTTATCAAGCACTTCAGTGAATGAATTGAAATGTGCTTCTAAATGTAAAATGTACACCAGATTTCAAAGACTCGTATGACAAAAACAATGAAAATATCTCAATTTTTAAGTTGACCCTGTGTAAATACCATTTGGAGTTTGCTGGGTTAAATAAAACATAATTACCTTGCTTGACTGCATTTACCCAGCTCTCGTTTACTTTTCTCCAGCATGTCATACAGGAGATGAAAGGCACTGTGGTTCAGCAAGGATTTTGAGTATCATTCCTGTTAGAAATGGCCTGGGAATGGCATAATTTAGTCCATTAGAGCTTTACTTTCAAACCCCAGACCTTTAAGGGAAGAACTGCTTTTCTGAGGTGGCACGTGTGTGCTTCTTTAGGTGATAGGCTTTTAAAATAACTCAGAAACTTGACACTCTGTGTCTTTAGTAGGAAAAATGTCACAGATGTCATTGTTTCACTTCCTTATAAGCCTTAAAGTTTTTTTTTTTAATTTTTGGTGGTACCTAAGTCTGTAACCTGCAGTATACTAACTACATACACTAACCCGATTGATATTCTTGGGACACTTGGTTAGTAAGAGTTTTCATTGTGGGGTAGTAGGGACATCCAGTGGTTGCTTTTATACCTAAATTATATCTGTTTTCTGTGAATAGTTGTCAAGGCAGAAGCCTTGTATTCAAGTGTTTAATGCTCACTCTG
Organism: Noctilio leporinus; assembly: GCA_004026585.1. NCBI lineage: Eukaryota > Metazoa > Chordata > Mammalia > Chiroptera > Noctilionidae > Noctilio > Noctilio leporinus. Next base: position 228,572 of record PVIW01000672.1, on the reverse strand, counting down.
AGGGTTGGAATTTTAATAGCATAAATCATGTTAAAGGTCACTAGCATATATTTCAAAGATTAAAGGTTAACAGTCATAAACTGAAGTTTGTATTTTTCTGAATAGCTTTTTATTTTTCAGGTTGTTAGGAAAGTGATGATTATTTATATTCTCTACAAATTCACCTATAATTTTTCTCTTCAGATTGCGAAAGATGCCAAAGAATGTGTTCAAGAATGTGTGAGTGAGTTCATCAGCTTTATAACATCCGAAGCAAGTGAAAGATGCCATCAGGAGAAACGGAAGACAATCAATGGAGAAGACATTCTTTTCGCCATGTCCACCTTAGGCTTCGACAGTTACGTGGAACCTCTAAAGTTATACCTTCAGAAGTTCAGAGAGGTCAGTAAAATGCTTTCCATTATGCTTTTAGGAAAATAAGATCTGGGCCCTGGCTGGTGGCTCAGTGGATAGGCACTGGCCTGGGAACCCAAAGGTCGCTGGTTCGATTCCCAGCCAGGGCACATAACCAGGTTGCAAGCCAGGTCTCCAGCCAGGTCTGTAGTTGGAGGCAGGTGAAGGGCAACCATACATTGATGTTTCTCTCCCTCTCTGCCTCCTTCCCTTCCCCTTTCTCTGAAAAATAATTTAAAAAAGAAAAAAAAAAGAAAGAAAAAGAAAAAAAAAAGATGTTCATTACCTTTTAAAATGTGTATTGTTTAAAAATTCATTTTATAGTAAAACAACATTTCTCAGCAGTGTGTAATCACTTATGTTACTGTAAGTCCTTTCTTTTTCCTTTGTAATTATTAATAATGATAGCATAGTTATGTAATGATTAAGAATGTGGACTCTGGAGGGTGAATCCCAGTTCCATTGCATGTGAACTCTGTGACCCTGCGCAGATTACTTAAGTGCTCTAGGCCATGGTTTCCTGGTCTGTGAAGTGAGGCTAGTCATAGTACTTGCCTCCCAGCATTATTGAGTACTAAGTCTATGTACTGCACTCAGGTTGGCATATGAGTGCTCAATAATGTTAGTATATGCTGTCATTGCTATTAAAAGAGGTAGTACCTCAAAGCGTGGGGCCTTTTAGATAAGAAAAAGAGAATTATAACCATATTCCGTTCTTATTATTGATTGAATTCTACCTGTCCTCACTACAACTTGGGTGTAAGATTCACTTTGCTGCCCTGGCTGGTAGCACAGTGGATAAAGTGCTGGCCTGCAAACCCAAAGGTCACTGGTTCAGTCCCCAGCCAGGGCACATAACCAGATTACAATCCAGGTGTCCAGCCAGGTCTGTAGCTGGAGGCAGGTGAAAGGCAACTACATATTGATGTCTTTCTCCCTCTCTCTTTTCCCTTCTCTCTGAAAATAATAAATAAAATCTTTTAAAAAATAATAAAAGATTCACTTTGCTTTCAAAACATTATTTAGTTTTCTTAAAGAAAAAATGAAAGAAATTTTAAACTCCAGGCTTGCTGTTACAGTACAGCCCAGCTGGCTGAGAATTATATACGTGTATATATAATTGATAACTTGGATCATTTGTAGTAGATTCATAAGCTGAATATTTATAGTATTTTATAGATTATTTTATCTGTAGAGTTCTAATTTCCTTTAGACGTAGTGTGGAATTAGAATAGTTTCTTTAGCTTTACCCATAAATATTGTAGATTTTCTAGATAATTGTTGACCGTCTTATGATGATTACTAATATAAAATGTTAGCATTTTGAAGGGCCTCTTCATATGTAATTAACCAGAAGTGTTAATAAATACTGTGTAGTGTGTGTAAAAATAGGAGCTCCTAATTTTAGGAAATAAGCATTCTGATTTAGAAATGTTTCTGTTGAATAGCAGCGATCACGTTTTTGGTTTTCCTTCCCAGGCAATGAAAGGAGAGAAGGGCATTGGTGGAGCCGTCACAGCTGCGGACGGACTAAGTGAAGAGCTCACGGAGGAGGCATTTAGTAAGCAGCGCTGTGCTACGCTGATGCCACTGCACTTGGTGCCTGTGGTGGGACTGGGGGGAAAGGACCCCGAACACTTCCGCATCGCACTGTCTTGAATTCAGTTCATGCCCATGGGTTTGAAGTCAGGGGGAGCTCAGTGTCGAATTTAAATGCTGTAGACATTATAGTCTTTCACCAGTAGCTCTGACCCATTGTCTTAGCCCTTAGTTTTTGGTTTAGGATTCACATGAGATAGGAATGTTGAGAATTGTCGTTTGTAATATAAAGCCTTGTGTTTAAATAAATTTGAACTTCCTTTTTTAAAAAGTTGAGTATCATATTGTTGTATGGTGAAATAAAATGTCTGTGGTGGTTATTTCCCATACATGAAACATATGCTGCTCAGATACGTAAGTGTTGCTTCCAGTGAGCCCTTGTGATAGAGGGTCTATCCATGCATTAGAAAGTCATTCCCACAGATTTGTACACATGGGTAGCTAGCTAAAGTACATGTCAGAGAAATAAAGATTCAGAAAATCAAAAATGCTACAGAAGAAAGCTCCCCTTTTAGGGAGCTTTTTTAAAATGGAAAATTTGGGGGTTTATGATTTGGTACCAAGATCACATGATGAGCAGAGAGGAGTGAGACATTGACACAATTTTATGGTTCAGGCCAAGAATGTAGGTGCAATTCTTTTCTCACTTTTAACTTTCCTTTTGTCTTTTAGCTAATCAGTTACCAGCTGGCTTAATAACTGCAGATGGTCAACAACAAAATGTTATGGTTTACACAACATCATATCAACAGGTCGAGTACCTTCTTCGTATTTTAAATTATTTAAAAAATTGATTGTATCTATTGATTTTGATCCTAAGTAGTTAATTTCAACACATTATTATTATTAATCTTATAAAAAGGTTAAGTATTGTTGCCCTGGTCAGGTGGCTCAGTTTGTTAAGAGCATACACTAAAAGGTTGCGGGCTCAATTCCTGGTCAGGGCACATACCTAGGTTGTGTGTGTGATCCCTGATGGGGGCACATACAGGATCTCCCTTCCCTCTTCCTCTCTAAAATCAATAAAGGCGTCCTTGGGTGAGGATTTAAAAATAAAATATATACGTAACTATCCTGTATTCTCTAATGGTTAAAAATATATATACACGTTTATATCTGCATATAAGATTTCTAGACTGATACTCAAGAAATTACCAAAGTAGTTCCCTTTGGTAGAGTGAATCATTTGGGGTGAGAAGTAGACTTTTCACCATCTGTTACTTTTTATTTGTCTCTTGTTTTTACTCGTTGAATGTTTATAATATGCATGTTATTTTGAACTAATTTTTCTTTAATTCTTGTCAATGGACATTTTCGAATTTTAGATTTCTGGTGTTCAACAAATTCAGTTTTCATGATGGGAAGAAATGATGGAGTGGGAAGTCCAGAGAAGCAGGAGAGTCTGTATGATTCTGAGGCCGAGACACAAGGAGGAAAGGACTGGTGAAAAGATGTCTCTTTGTATATTAAATAGCTGTAATGTAGCTTCCTGATGCTTGACTAATTGAGGTGTTAATTCTGACTTGAGAATCTTTTTCATGAATGATTTTAAAGAAAACTTTGGATTTTAAAGGTATTAAACTATTTTTGTTTTGTACGAGAGTTTGTTGCTCTGTATGACTCCTGTATGCATTGTATATTGCAATTTATTACTGTCAGATTTGTAGACAGTTTCTTATTTTCATATTGAATCATGTTACTTTTGTAATTCAAGTAAGCAGCTGGGTTAATTCATGATGTTTGCCCTTTTAATAAAATATAAGGGTAGAGTTCATTTTGAATGCAAGTTGCCTTTATTATAAATTTTAGTTTGTCTTGGTTATATGATATCTTGCATGATAACCTAGCTAGATTTTTAGCATTTGCCATATTTATTAAAATTGATTTTTTGTAAAACATTCATAGCTTAAGCAGCACCATTTTTAAAAAACTGTAATTGAAAAACTAAGTGTGAATGCAGAAGCAATTATTGTCTGCCCTGTTAAACTTGGTGCCCATTAACAGTGTTTACACTGTTCATTGTGCCTGTTAAGATTAATTTTAGCTTACTGAAACTTTTGTTAAAACTAGCTTTGTTTATTATGAGTGTTGAAATTCATTTAAGTTTAATGTAGTCCTACTGCTCTTGAAATGGTGCCCCTTTCACTTTGCATAGTTTTCCAAAATATATCTTCAGACACCATGGTATCTCTCTTCCAGAAGAGGAATTTTATAGTCTGATGATAAATGCCCTCATTTTGCCTTTTTAAATGGAATTGTCAAGTTTCCTATTATGCTATGGAAACCAAGAAACATCAGACATCATTGTGTGTATACTGACATTTTTTTGCATGGGTGAGGGAATGAAATGAAGAACTGAGTGAGTGCTGTGAGTGGTGTGAAACAGAAGCCTCCAACTTCTAGTGTGCTGTCTTGATATTTGCAATAAACTAAACTTAGATAATGTAACTTCGTATAATTTAGTAGTATGTACATGGGTTCCTGTTTTTTTTAAGTGAGGATTTGTATTTTTTCAATTAGCTGAAGTGTTCTTTTTACATATGCATTCCAATCATTGCTATTGTTTGTCTGCCTTTGGCAGAGTCCGAGTGAACCTTGGAAGGACACATATTCCTAAGGTAGAAGCAGTTTCTCAGATGTAGGCTGAACAGACACGTTTACTTGGCTAGAAGGTACCTTTGGGGGCATATTTGGGCTAATCTGAGGTTACTAACTCCCTTACTATCCCTCCCATTTAAAAAGTAATTTTCATTACAGAGAATTCAAATATGCAAAACAAAAGGGGAGGAGTAGTTAAACAAAATCAACCATTATTCTACTACTGTGTTGGAATAACCAGTGTGTTGGTAATGCTGATTTTACTTTTACTTTGCTAAATATGTATATTTTTATAAAAATAGGCTCATACTTACTTGCGTACTGTTTCATAACCTGATTTTTTTCACTGAATACGTTGTGAACATCTTTTCCAGGTCATTAATCTTCTATTTTTATTTCTCTATTATTCTATCATATGGCTGAACCATAATTTATATAATCCTCTGTAGGACATTTTGACTATATACATCTTTTCACAGTTATAGACAGTACTTCACAGAATTTTGTGTACACCCATGAGTGTTTTCTTAAAATAACTTCTTAGAATTGCTGGGTTAACAGATATGCAAAATTTTAGGCTTTTGATACACATAAGTGTATTTTTGAAATATCTTCCATTTGATCCAGGCAAATGTATGTCACTAATTGATAAAAGGTACTTGGTCTTTGGTTATCAGATTCTTTCTCTAAAATTAGTTTAAAGATTGGGTTATGTTTAAGAATCAAGATAAAGGAAAGTTAGTTAACTTTAAAATTTATATCGTGGCCCTGGCTGGTGTGGCTCAGTGGATAAGGTGCTGGCCCGTGAACCCAAAGGTCACTGGTTCGATTCCCAGTCAGGGCACATAACCAGGTTGCAAGCCAGGTCTCCAGCCAGCTCCACAGCTGGAGGCAGGTTAAAGGTAACCATACATTGATGCCTCTCTCCCTTTCATCCTCCCTCCCTGCCCTTCTCTCTAAAAATAGTGAATAAAATCTTAAATATATACATATATATAATTTATGTCAATAGATACCAAAACAAAATTCTAGATTTAGTTGCTAGTAGTAGTGACTAAAAGCTTTAAAGTAGGTAAAATCAGGTCAGCTTTGGGTTAATATGGCTTACACACTCAGAAGGAATATTAGTATTCTGCACATGTCAGGTATGTAATTTCCTTTTAAGCACGTAAGGAGTAGTGAAAGCTTTCTTGGTTTATGTGGCATTGAACTGAATGTCATGTGTTCTTCCTCTCTAGAACTTTTGTAAGTATTTAAGTCCCTACATAAGGTGCTTTTTAAAAAATACATACTGCTTTTTTGAGTATCTAAGATAGAAATGGGCTTCAGAGACTTAAGTCATAGCTATAAGAAGAGACTTGAGTAACTTTTGTCTGTCCCCTCACTACCTCATTACAATGGAGCTGCTTTACTCCAGAGAATTTTACCATCCTAATGTCATCTCCTTGGGTATGATGACATATTAAGCTGTTTGCGTTTCTTTTCCTCCTACAGTGTATTATCTATTCAGTATTCTCCTTTCTTAAAGAACATGCCTGTGACTTGATTTGGCAGAAACAAATTTCCTTTGGCACTGCACATGCAATAGATAATTCTGTGCAAGGCAATGCATGACCGTGACTCCTGTGCTAAGGTTAATGACAGCAGGTGTGCCCACCATAGCCAGTTGAGTATGTGATGTGCTGGCCTAATGGCTGTGTATTAATTTCAGGGGTGGAAGGTCTAAATTAGTAGGTAATCCTCCATCTTCTAAGGTTCAAAAATTCTGATACTGCCCCATAAACTTTTATCTCTTTAAGGTACAACTTAGGTCTTTGAGTATTCTCTGAAACAAACAGTAAAAATTTTGTATCTTTTGCACGTGTTTCCCAGAGTTCAGTGTTAGAATACATGTGAATGAAAGGTATTTCTGAACCATAAATACCTGGTAAATGATTGAAAACAAGTTGCTGGGCACAGATAAGTCACAAGACAGTGCTTTCAGGCAGGACTGGTATGCCAAGAAAGCTTAGTCATGCATAATAATCCCTAATGGTCGGTTTACAAGAAACCAAACCCAAATCCTTTCTTCAAACCAAAAGCAATGGCTAATCAAAGAACAAAAGAAATGGCAGGGCCATTCCTTAAGTGAAAGAGTCAAAGGTTAAAAAAATGGTTTCTGCCCTGGCTGGTAGCACAGTGGATAAGGTGCCGGCCTGCAAACCCAAAGGTCGTAGGTTCGATTCCCCAGCCAGGGCACATAACCAGGTTGCAAACCAGGTCTCCAGTTAGGTCTGTGGCTGGAGGCAGGTGAAACGCAACCATACATTGATGTCTCTCTCCCTCTCTGCCTCTCTCCTTTCCCCTCTTTCTAAAAATAATGAAATAAAATCTTAAAAAAAAAAAAAAGGTTTCTTTCCAAACTTGCAGGTAGTCTCACAAAAGTGCTGTCTTGCAAGACAGTACAAAGGAGAGAACTAGGTACCCTGTGCTTCTGTAGAGACTACACACTTCATATTTCCTCCTTACATCAAGGGCATAGTAAAGCACAATTTCATTTAATTTAAACTTCATTTCCAACTTTAAGGCAGTCTAGATAACCCTCAATAACTCCTGGTTTACAAAACCAAATGCTGGATAAGATATAATAATATAAAGTCATACACAATATTTCAAATGTCACCAAGTTGAAAGTCATGCAAAACCCCAAAAATGAAGTGAAAATAGGAAACCTGTCAGGTAAACCAGCACCAAAGCTTGTTTTGCCCCAGGAATTGTGTTGAACTTGAGGCAGCTGGGGGCAGGGACTGGACAGGAAGCCTACGGGTCACTGGAGTGGCGGAGGGCCACACGGGAGTCTGCCTGTCTCAACATGGGTGCTGGGTGGAGGGGGATAAATCACCAGCACCTTCAAACTCGTACAGGTCAGCCCTCGAGATTCCTGACCTGAAATCACAGAACCTTCAAGCTGACAAAATGGTTTCATGTTGGTAGTCAGTGTCTAGCAGAGAAGAAAATGCTCTCAACAATTTCAATTTCAGCCCATACTATACTTCAAATTATTGTTATTTTCCAAGGTGAGTAAGTTTAAAATATCACTGAACTCAAGGGAAAATGACACCATGAGTGAAAAACAACAGTTTATACAACAGTGGAATCACCTACAAGGACTCTACAGGGAAAAGTAATGATATATAAAGGAATAGAAGCATGGAAACATGAATATGGAACAAAAGATTACAAAGAGAACAAGGAAATTTGTAAACCAAATGAAACTCATAGGAAAAAATACAGTTGAAAATAAAAAGCCAACAAATAGAAGGGTAAAAAAATAAGAAAATGAAAAATAGAGAAAAGGTAAAAAGGAGGGAGTAGGCAAAAAATAAAACAAAAACACCCAATATAATTTATAATGAGGACCTAGAAATAAATCCAACTTATATTCGTAATCACAATAATGTATGAAACTATCCAGTTAAAAAGATACTTTATTTATTTTTAAAATATTTTATTTCATCATTTCTAGAAAGAGGGGAAGGGAGAGAGGGAGAGAGACATCAATGTATGGCTGCTTTTCACCTGCCTCCAGCCACAGATCTGACTGGAGACCTGATTTGCAACCGTGTTATGTGCCCTGGCTGGGGAATCGAACCTGCGACATTTGGGTTCGCAGGCCGGCGCCTTATCCACTCTGCTACCAGCCAGGGCTAAAAAAATACTTTATTTTGGTCTTTTAAGTGTCTCCTGCAAATTTAAAATACCAGTATAAGACCAAAGAAAGTTCTAAGATTCAGCTAGTGACTAACTGAAATATTACTGTGGTAATAAGAGGAGCAAGGCAAAGGCAACAGCCATACATAGAGTCACTGTGTAATTGTAAAGGGTTCTATTCACCAGGGAAGACAGAAGAATTCTACATTAGTATATATCTAAAAATACAGCCAAAAGAGAAAGCAAATAATGACAACTTCAAGAGACACTGAGAAACCTATCATAATGAGATCAGACTTCAGGAACTAAGAAATCAAGTATAAGGTAAATCAGTAGAGTGGAGAGCTGCACAGCACGATGAACAAGTCTGATCTAATGGGCACTAAATTCCACAATCACAGAATACACCATTCTTTTCATGTATATGTGAAACATGTATGGAAACCAATCACATGAGAATAAAACCATTCTCAAATTTCAGAAGAGCAAAATTTTATAGCCCATATTGTCTGGCAAAATAACCAAGATTAAAACAACTATAACGCTTCAGTCCCCAACATCTCCACCAAAAAAAAAAAAAATAAGGTAACTATAACACACACATGGCATTTGGAAATAACTTAAAAAAAAATAATGGGTTAAATATTCAAAGCTCTGAAAGGACTTTTTAAAAGAAGGGCACATAAACTAATAAGAATCAAAAAGGGTCATAACTAGATACAGTAACTAAAAAGAAAGATAATATGGCTAGCTTCGTATGAAAATTTAATCACCAGAAAAATTATTTATCAGAGCTGATTGAGAAGCTGACACAAGGCAGTAATTAAATGGTGAACTGTCTGTATGTGAAAAGAAAAAAAAAAAGTACATATTGCTGGTTATGGAATAGATGAGGATGTTAAGAAGAATAAAGGAAATGGAGAAGCCAAAAAAAAAAAAAAACCCAACAAAAACAAAAACAAAAAAACTGACATGCTCACTTTGGCTGCACTTCTATAAAACTGAGTCAATACTATAAAACCCTAATGATCTTATAACCCCCGAAAGAAATGGAAGCAATAGTTAACATTCTTCTGTTAATGACAACTGACTCTAAAGACAAAGCCCAATCAGAAGCTCTTCTAAACAACTGAAAAACTCATTTCATGAGGCTAATCTAATCTTGATAAAACAATCAGATATGAAAGGAATATTATAGGCTTGATTTTACTCACAAACATAGCAAATATCCTAAACAAAACATTGGCAAATTGAGTCTAACAATGTATTAAAGTGCCTGCATGTACACACCCATGACCAGGTCCGGTTTATCCTAGGAATTAAAGGTTGGTTCGGTACTAAGAAATCAACTACCATAATTTTAGACTTTAACATTGAAAAGAAAACAATCCCACCATTTAAATAGATGATAAAAAGCAATAAATTTAACATTCATTTGTAATAAAACGATTAGCAAAGTAGAATTAGAAGGGAATCTCCTTATCCTCATCAAGGCCATTTGTGGGGGAAAAAATACTGAACTGAAATGGTGAAAGCATTCCCTCTAAATCAGGGCTAAGATAAGGATGTTCATGATCAGTTCTTTTCAACTGTACTAAGGTCCTATATAGTATAGAAATGTAGAAAGAATTTTTTAAAGGTGTAAGGATCAAAAAGCAAGAAAACTTCCCTATTTGCAGATATGATTAATAAAAATTCAAAGTAACATCTAGCTATATTATTAAAACTAATAAAAGTTTAGTGTGGTTGCTGGATCCAAAATCAACACACAGCACCAATATATTTATAATCAGCAACAACCAGTTAGACGATAAAGTAGAATTTAAAAAAAAACTTACCATAGCATTAAAAAATATAAAACACCTAGGGAGAAATCTAATATAAGACATGAAGGCCTTTATGGAGAAAAATTGTTAAAGTTTATTAAAAGATATTAAAAGACCAAATAAGTGGTAAGACATACAATGTTTTTAGCTAGGAAGACTATTGAAAAGATAAAATTTTCTCCAAGTTGGTTTACAGATTCAATACAATTACAAAAGGTAATACACAATCTGGGAAAAGATAAATGCAACATGTTTAAGTGACAAGACTGGTATCCAGAATATATAAAGAAATCATATGAATCAGTGAAAAAAAAAAAGACACACACCAAATAGAAAAATGGGCAAAAGACATGAATAGGTATTTCACAGAAGAGGAAACATTTTTATATGTGAGAAAAACCTCAATTTCATCAGCAATCAGGAAAATGCAATTAAACCCACATTAAGACATAATGTATAACAGTGTCCCAATTCACATGCACAAAAGATAGTCAAGGCCAAATGTGTGCTGAGATGTGGAGTGATGACACCCAGCTGCTGCCCGTAGGAGTGTAAACTGATACAGATTCTCTAGAAAACAGTTCAGCATGACCAAGTAAAACCTGCTTCTTAGAGCAGCGGTTCTCAAATGCTTGGTTTTGGGACTTCTTTACATCCTTAAACATTATTAAGGATCTCAAATTGCTGTTGTTCATGTGGATTATAAACATTTGCCATATTAGAAATTAAAAAAGACATTTTCACAAGTACAGGCTTGATTAGCTGTCAGTGTGATATCATCATATAACCAGAAAACATTTAAACTTATGAAGAATGAGACTGAAAAGGACAAACAATGTCTTAGTGCTTTTATGAAACTAGTTTTGTTCTCACAGACCCAGTGAAAGGGTCTCAGGGACCCTCTGAGGTCCCTGACTACACTTTGAAAAGAACTGCCCGACAGCAAGCCTTGCACATGTGCCATCAGGATACAAGCACAAGAATTCATGTGTTCCTCCAACATACAGGGAGTGTCTACCATGTGCAAGGCCTTGTTCAGGACATTGTGAATGTCTAAGCAGATAAAATCCAACAAAACAGACAAAATCCCTGCCTGCATGGAGCTTACACTGTAACTGGCAGGTAGGTGCACATAGCAGCATTGTTCATTAAAAACCAAACAATGGAAACAACCCCAATTTCCGTGAACAGAAGAACAGATACATTGTGGTAGAGTCATGTAACAGTCACTGCTATAATAGCAGTGAAAACAAATGAAATAAAGTTACATGCATAAACATGAATGGCATCTCAAAAACATTTGTTAGAGAAAAAAATCACCAAAGAATACATATAGCATACCACCACTTACACAATAGTTCAGAAACAGGTAAATCTAAACAAGTTATAAAGGATACATACATAGATGGTAGGTATAAATAAACACATGAGAATCATTAACCAAAAAACTGCAGAATAATGTTTACCTCTTGCGGTATGTGTGGAGGGAAGGCAAATGGGAGATTCTAGGTATCTGAAAATATTCTAGTTCAATATTCTGATGGTTAAGGATATGCATGGTCATTTATTTCACAACAAATATTATGAAAGAATAAAGGTATAAGGTTATGTAACACGTAGTTTCATCAACAAAGAGAGGGGACAACTCCCCAGTATTTCGGCCACTGCCATGCACTGCAAATCAGCCAATTATCATCACCAGTGGGGAAGCAGTCCATGAGAATATGAAAAACGGGGTGAGAAGGGGCTCTTCCTCACAGGAGTTAACTAGGTTCCCACAGGGTCAGGATCCAATGAGATTATGTTGCAAGCGATGTGATATCCCTACTCTGCCAAATGGCTCAGAGTCACTAGCATAATTCTAGTTAACCAGTTACTTTGTTCTACTTATCTGTATGAAGTGAGGAGGAATTGATAGAGCACGCAAATTCCAAAATAAGCCGACAAGGGCATCGCCTCTTTACTGAATTCTGTTGACTTTGAAAAGTACAAATTCCCTTTGGCACATTCCTCTAATGGTGCATTTATGTACTAAGTGATCCAAAAATGCGGGAAGTAGGCAGCTATTGGCTGATTCTCCCCACTTATTAATCACAGGTGTCAGGTTGGTCACACAAATGCCACAATTTTGCAATCATGTCTTTGCCAAGATCATCACTGGCAGTGCTACCTGGCAGATTCAACAAGATAGTTAAGGTGCTATTTCCTGATTTGGGTATTAGCTCTCAATTTTGGTACAAATCAAAAATTTCGAAAAGACAAAACAAACAAAAAAAGATCTTGACTCGTTTGCTCTGTCCTCTGTACCCAAGTGGGGCTGAGAAAATGATCATCTTGAGTTAGGGAGCTGGCACAAGAGCTAGACTAAGTCTGGCGGTAAACGCCTGGCACACCACTTCCAGGAAGTGGAGAAATAGAAAGTAGATTCCCCAGGTCTAGTCTCCCCAACTGGGTTTAATACAGGGGAGCCAATTCCACCCCAAGTTCCACACAGCACTGTCACTATCTGTAAAATCTGAGGCGGCTCCAAGCCCCAAATCTTAACCATATTTAAGCTGGAACAGGCAATTGCCACCAGGGGGTGCTAGGCTGCAACCGATGGCAAATTGATTTTGGATCAAGCAGTGGGGTCTCAGCACTGTGCCCACTTTCTTACGTGCGACGCTGCCAAAGTGGTACCCGCCTGCCTGTTATATTGATGTATTTACCAGACCTGTAGCTTTTTCTTCCCTCTCATATAAGAAACAGGGAAAGTAGGAGAGAACCTTTCTCCAGTTCTTAAGGAACCTCCCCCTCTATCTCCCCAGATAAAGGAGAAATAGATAACTCTCCTGGTCAGAGCGGGACATCTACTGGACCATGATTTACAAGTGGAAAGAATTAACTCTAGGCCCTAGCTGGTGGCACAGTGGATTGAGCACCAGCCTGCGAACCCAAGTGTCACTGGTTCAACTCCCAGTCAGGGCACATACCCAGGTTGCAAGCCAGGTCTCCAGTCCAGCCAGGTCCCCAGCTGGAGGCAGGTGAAAGGCAACCATACTTTGATGTTTCTCTTTCTTTCTTCCTCCCTCCCTGCCCTTCTCTCTAAAAATAATGAATAAAATCTTTAAAAAAACAAAACAAAACAAAAAAAAAAACACCCAGAATTAACGCTATATTTAAAAACAAATACCAGTTGTCACCTTTTATTTTTAACTTGTGTATGCTCAGACCTAGAAGGGCCTCCTTATACCTTCCTCAATCCTCATACTGAGGAAGGAATGATGTTTCCTTTAGCTTCTGGTCTCTGGGTGGTGAGGAAGCCAGGAAGGGGGAGTGGGTAGGATGAGGGACCATTTCCTTCTCTGTTAACAGCTTTCACATTTGATATGCCACCAATTCATACTTTTTGCACTTTCATCTTCAGAGGTTACATGTAAACACCTGACATCTTAGAGTACTCAGCCAAGACTCTTTGCTGAACCAGCAAATCAAATCAGGAAACAGGAAATCCTTTTTTTGCCTCCACAGCCTCATACCTATGACTTTCTAGCCTTCTCTAACGAAGGCCAAAGGCTTCATAACTATTCTTAAGAATCGTGAATATGAGGTTCTGCCATTAATGGTAGATTGTGAACTTGATGAACTTTAAGTACCAGATTCTTGCTCAATTCAAGTTATTCAAGACACCAATATACAGAAAAAAGACCCTCACCATACTCACTTGCTAGAAGTTATAGTCCCACAAGTGGACATTTTCTTGATTTTAGGTCGGCAGAATTCAGAAAAGAAGCAAATGGATACTATTAAGAGCAAGAAATCTATTTTGAACAAGAAGTATCCTTGGATCTTATAGCCTTTTCTTTCTTCATTCAGTTTATAGAATTTATTGTTTCTCCAAGAATGCTGTAGTTCATGATTTTCATGTATGATTAAAAAAATGTCTTTTCCTGAGTTATAGGAATACATAAGCATAGGGATTCCTTACTATAACTGGGAAACTTGGAAGGAAGGTGCGCCAACGTTACCTTGTTTTCCAGTAGTGTAAGAATCCTTTGTCCCATAAGCTCAGAGGTGACAAGAGTGACCTGACTGATATATAATGGAATCCTGTGTGGTTCTAATACTGGTGTTCCGTGTTCTCCAGCAGTTCCCTGTGCTTAAATATTAAAAATAGGTAGTTTCTTTCTGATGCTAGACAATTACCTATGGCTTTCCTACATGGAAATCAGAGAGATTAACTTCAAAAGCATTTTTAGCTCATTTTCCTGATCACCCAATGTTAAAAAAGTCATAATTCAGTAATGTCTACTGATTTCACTAAACGCTCAGATCTCTTTAGACCAAAGACTTCCTCTTGAGATCTATACATACCTATATTAAATCCCCTTTAGTAAATATGTGGCATGTCCCCTATTTATCACAGAACTTCACTTAGAAATTTAAGTAATAGCACAGGACAGGGTAAGACAAAGCTGGAGTTTGCATTTCCTCCAAAGCCATGTTAAACCTGCTAAGCCTCTTCTTTTAAAGTCTCCCTCCCATTTTTACTCCAGCTTGAGAGGGGGGAGTGAGAGCATGGAGAGATGTAAAAGTAACGATTTTCTTTAATAATTTGTTAAAGTATTTAAATATCAGCTAAATGAGTGATATGGAATAAATACAAAGTCTCTGCCTCAAAGGCCTACCGTCTGGCAGAGGGAGAGAAACAATTCTAACGAAGGCGGGCAAACAGTAGAGAGATGCTATGACAGAAGACAGAACAAAGGAAATGTAGTATGTCAGGAAAGGCTTCATCAGGCTGGCAATATTTTACCTGAATCTTGAAAAGGAAAAAAAATAAAAATAAAAAGGATGGAGACCAATGGGAATGGGAAGTGGACACATGGTGCAGAAAGAAAGGCGGAGTGTGGGTCACAGAAACTGTGGAAGTGTCAAAGGAGTGGTTAAAAGCTTTCAATGACAAGACCAAGTATAATCAAAGAGCTCACTGGGTTTGGGAAATGAGAAGTTATCCCTGACTTTTGCTAAAGCCATTTGAATGTTGTAACAGCACAGAAGCCTGGCTGCTGTGGGTTAAAATGGGTGAAAAGTATAAGGGGAAAAAAATTAAGATTAAATATCTAGAATCTAAAAAAGAAAAACAAATGAAGAAACACAATAAACAGAACCAGACTTACAGATAACAGGGAACTGACGGTTCCCAGAGTGGGGCTGTGGGAGTAGGTAAAAAGGCGAAAGGGAGTAAGAGGTACAAAATTCCAGTTATAAACTAACAAGCCATGGGTACATATAGTGGACAGCACCGGCAATAGTCCACATAGCACAGTAACTATGCATGGTGATAGGTGGGGAACAGACTTATCGTGATGATCACATTATAAGGTATATAAACATTGAGTCACTATGTTGTACACCTAGAATGAATACAATATTGTATGCCAACTACACTTTAATTTTAAAAATTAAAGAGTAAATAAAAGACAAAAAAAGAGGTGACAAGTTCAGACTGTTGGTTTGAGCCATTTGCTCTTTAACTTCCAAGCATACTAACTCAGCTACAGTTAGGGTTAGGGTTTACATTTCTATAAGAAAATGACTTCCAAATAATCCACCAACTTAAAAACAAGTTTTTAGACATAATTCATTCTTTATGAACCTGCCTATCTTATTTTTAAGTGACTAATATAAAAATCCACATTTGTACAGGTTTACTCTGCCATCACTAATTTTTCTTTTATATAGTTCAAAATAAATAACACCTGTAATTGGCTATAGTGGAAAAGGTGCTTTATTTTACATATCATTGGTACACAATACATAAAACTGCCTAAAATCAGTCTCAGAAGACATAACTGTCAGTTATACCTTAAATGGCCAAAGACCAAGTCTCTTTTGCAACCTACCTCATTATGATCAGATGACAATAATTTTAAATACTAATAATCTCTTCATATCCAATGTTACAAATGATTTTTATGCTACAAGTGCTGTAATTTTTAAAAATAAAAATATTTTCAGTTATCATAGACCATATTTCTAATCAGAAAAAAACCTTTGCTAGTCTGTAAGTCTTTGAAGTAATGGATCAACAGTTCCACCTTCTGATAATGATTATATTTATGTAACTCGGTTACAGGGCAAGGGGGCCTTAGACATGCAATCAGATTATGTCCATGAAAAAAATGCAGATGAAAGTGAGTTTATAATACTCTATTTCTAGTTAAATTGCCAAAAGTTTCCTAGACTAAAATGAAACCAATACAATATTAGAAAACAATTCTAAGAGCATGCAACATCAAAGTCTTTCCTGCGTATGTGACCCAACGTTGCAGAGACCCAGGAAGAGGACTGTAGCACAAAGACTTGTTCGTCTGAATTGCTTGTTCAGCTGGGAGGAGTAAACTGAACTCACTGTAAATCCTCTTATGATATCTGCATAACATAGCCCACTGCTACTCAAAGGGATCTTCACTTAGAAACATGCCAATTGTAAGAAGCTGAATTCACTTCTATCATTTACCCCAGTCCATTCTAGTCACAAACATACAGGTCAAAGATCTCTTATTAACTGTTAATGTAAAAGCCACAGAAATTTCTCAGCCGCATCTTTCAGTCACCAGTCACTTATCAGAGAGACAAATGTGACTAGTATTTAATGTACAAATGCTAAAAAAAAGAACAGATTCTGGGCTAATTCTCAAAGTAAAAACATTAGTTATTCTAACAAATCTCCTGGTAGAGAAAGAATGCCTTTCTCTCTAGAAAACAAGATAGATGTTAGAACCAAAGGTACATATTCATCTCCTCGTTTATAACAGTAGAGACATTTAACCAAAGTAGACTAAACCAAATACTAAATAGGTAAATGTGCACACTCAAACAAATACTCCATTCTTTGCTTAAAGACAGCTTATTCCTTGTCATTAAGAGAAATGCTTAAGATGCAAACTGTGAACGCAGAGAATAAGGAGTTAAAAGCCAGACCTTTTTCTAACGAAAGATCTGTTGCTAAACAGATCTTTAAAATAATTGGGCTTGAAACATGTATTTACTATCACTTTCCACTCTTACTCTTCTTATAACTAAACGCGCACACATACACAACAAACCCTAGCATTTAATATGTGCAAAATTGCTTACAATTTATTTTGACTTTGGTTAAGTATTTGTTTAGCCAATATCAGAACATTATGGAAGCTTTACAAATGATTACAAACATAATAATGAGGTAAGTTAAAATTCTACTAGTGCAAAAAGCAAGCATATGCTAAAAGCAAAGCATATGAGTTAAACAAATGCAGAACGAAGCTCTCACCAAGGAAGGTGCTGGGATAACAAACCAGAGAAGCTCCTTGTAAACATTGTTTGTAAAGTACACATTTAAAGATTAAGGATTCATACAGCCACCAAAAAAAAAAAAAAAAAAAAAGGTATTCTAACAACACCATAGTAGTGCATTTATTTTACCTTTAGAGTTTGGAAATCACTCATTATGCATCTAACAATTTGCATATTTTCTTCAAGAGAAACACATTAATTACAAATACTGTAGTATAAAAATCCCAGTTCTTTACAAAAATTATATATTAAAATATTCTATACACTTTAAATTAGTAATGGGAACATACATATATATCAATTCTGCACATTTATTAAATCTATCTTTTCTGGGAGTACTATACATGAAGTTGGAGGACGTAGCTACTCAGTCAACCTACACTGGCATAAGGTTACCCGATATAAAAAGACGGACCTATGTTCCTGCAGTTACTGCAACTCTCAGTTTGAAATATCTTTTCTGCAATTATTGCTCTGTATATTGATTCCCAATTTGAACTGGCAGTGAAACCATGAAATTCCTAAAAGATTTAAAACAGGTTACCTATAACAGAGTATCCATAAAGCCTATTTGCATCTTTAAGGTTGTAATGGAACCTGAGTAAGCTATCTAATGTTTATATTTCAGTTGTAAAAAAGTTTATACAATTTCGAGGTAAAAACAATGCAAAAATAAAACATATAGAGCATTTACAAAACTCTTACAAATGTTTAAAACACTATTTCAAAATCTGTGTCCTTTTAAGGTGCTTATTTCTTTCTGCAATAAGGGGAACATACACTTTCATTTTTATTTTAAATTACGAATGCTTTGATTTCATGAAAACAGATGTTAAATTGTTCAGGGAAATACTTTACTTCTGATGAAAATACAGAATTTAAGTGCTAGAAGGGACATTAAAGATAAAAAATTTTAAACGTCCTTATCTGTTAATCAAGAAATTAAGGGCCAAAAGTTAAGTACTTTGGTGGAAAATTATATTCCAATATATCACCCTGGTACAAGTCAAGAAAACCCACCACATTTTGCCATAATTCTTGGAAAGTAATAAAAATTCTAAAGCAGAACTTTTGAATTTGCCTCATTTTTAATTCCTTAAGCTCTGTGCTAAATGCAGATAAACAAAGAAATCAAATGGCTGCTAAAATTAGTATCACAAATACTGTATTATCCAGTAGACGACAGCTGTTAGAAGAACACTGCTGATACACAATAAAGTTAGAGGAAGTACTCAAAGATAGGCCCTTTACAATATAGAGAACACTCACTATATAAAACAGCAGATTGTACAACAGCCAGTTACTAGAATCACCTCAATAACTCTAAGATGACTGAGCTGCATGGCCTTTATAAAATACACTAGGGTAATAAAACCTTCTAGCTTTTGTCTTAATTTTACTACTTTCTTTTGTGAAAGAACTATAACTGTAACGAAGAATCCAGATACTAATTCTCAAAGAGTCTTTGCTTCTTTTCTGTTTTTATTTGGATCTAGAATTGAGCAAATACATTTTCAGAACAACTTACAAATTCAAATTCATAACTGCTAGAAATACAAAGAATACTCTTTTAAATGACAAAACTTCATAACCAGTTACTAATAAATAATCATAATCACAATAGCTTTAGTAAAAAAAATCAATTTAAAGGTGCTTTTTTACTGTTACCTTGAAGCCATCGAACTTGTGTAGCTGGTCCATATCCCTTTTCATTCTTTGCTGATATCCTGAACACAATGGCAGGTCTGGATGTATAATCAATATGTGCATTTGCAAGTTGCCCAGCAGTTACTATACATGATGTCTTAAGACCACAATAAATCCTCATAAACACAAGCTGACTTGGATTATCTTGTATTTGTGCTGTGCGGATTGCCAAGTAGGCTGAATATTCCAAAATATTTCCAGACGGTGAAGTTGGAGGTTCCCAGGAAAGATGGATACCCTCAACATTCTTGAAGAGGAAAAAAACAGGTCAAAGTTCTAAAGTTTTCTCTACTCTCACTTATGCAGATTCTATCTTTAGAACATAAAATGCTGCTTTTTGCTAAGGTAATTACACTGGATATTACAACTTTTATTGCGGAGTTTTAAAAACCTACATAATTGGATCTGCAATGTTAAACTTACACCCACTTTTCAAAATATACCTAGGCTTAAATGTCTGCCTGTACTATCCCAAGGGGTTTTTCTTGCTTGAAAGCAAACCTTTTTCTCCCGAAGGAGGGGCAGGACCTTAGGACAAAATATAATCCAATTTTGTGTATTCTATTAAAACTTTCCAATGCAAACTTTTTGGTTCCACAAACAGTAAGAACAAAATTAATATTAAGACGCATACCACCTCTTTCCCTAAATTTCTGTAATTTGGATGCTGTAATTCTGCTTGAAATTTGGTCTTTAAAAATACTGTAAGCAATTAGCAAAAAAATTTTTTAAACTTTCACATCTACCCTTCTCTCTCATTTCATCAGACACTAACTAGAACCTCTAAACTGATAGTTTACTTCATGCACAAAGTTTCGGTAATTGAGGTCACCAAGTCTTGACCTGACACTCACCTTTGAAATTCTGACTGCAGAGGGGGCTCCAGGAAAACCAGGAATACAAGTTTTAAACTCACTGATTTTGCTGAAAGGGCCTATTCCACAACCATTGATAGCAGCAACCCTGAATCTGTATCCTGTTCCTGGAACAAGGTCTTGTTTCTTAAGTAAACTGTAGTCAGGTGCATCTGCATTTCCTATCTAAAATGTAATAGTAAAGAAAAGGTGCAATTAATTATTTCTAATTAAACAAAACTTTTAAAGAACGAATTATGTTTTAAGTTTCTAGTTCACATTTATTTACTTTCCTCCTATTAAAACTGGATGAGCCTTCCAATACAAAAGCAACTAAACCAGAGATTGGTGATTCTTACTCAGAGGAAACGTGCCCTTTCTAGTTGAGAAATGTAAGGATATTCTGTACATGAAGAGAACGTAGGTAGCAAATATTACCAACCACTATAAATAAAGCAGTAACTATCTCATCACCATACTGAATAAATGATAAATAAAATAATTGGATTTCATACCCTGGGTAGAAAGGTGATAACATTTACAACTTTAAAACATTTTTTACATATTTTTCCTCTTAGTACACATCTATGAAACATATAGCACCAATGCAGCATTTCACTTTAAGGATGTTATGTCATTTCTATTTTATGGATGAGGAAACTGAGTCTCAGAAAGGTTAAATGAGTGACTTGTCCAAGGTCACACTGTTGAGTGCTTAACTAATTCAACCCCAAGTTTACTGGTTCTAAATGTTAAGCTCTTTTTATCTTCTGGGTAAACAGGTAGCTGCTAGGACCTTAGTTGGATATTTCCTTATATTATGAAATAAAAATGTAGCCAGAAATTTCTTATTTAATAACAAATTATTAAATAAGATTTCTATTTTCCCCCCAAGAATTGGAGGAATTCAATATGAAAAAGAGGGACACCAACAGTAATATTTTTTAAAAATCTAAAATATAATGATAAATGATATAGTCTCCATTTATGCAGATCTTTGGAAGACTTAAACTGAATATCTACTTCCTTGGCCAATTCTCTCTCTGAAATTACCCATTCCAAATTAAAAAAAAATAAGTATGCTTTGAGGCTGTTACCTATTTCACAATTTTTAGAGGTTTAAGGTTTAATAAAAATATATAATATATATATTTTCATATTCCTCTTAACAGGATTTCAGAATCAAGAGAAAATTAAATTGTATTCATTAGCCTATAGGCTTTAAAATTTTTTAAATTGTGAAATCTGAAATAAAGTTCAGAGTAAGGAAAAATATTCTATTTTCTAAATACATCATATAACAAAATTAGATATTTAAAAAAAAATCCTTATCTTACTGGCCAGATTATATTATTTATGACTCAAAATCCAATCCAGTGATAGTATAAGATGTTTTCAATGACCTGCTTGTGATATATTCTATAAGAAGATTCTTTAAAAAGAATACACAGTAACTAGGTATGTATTATAGAATTCTCACTTATAGATTGTAAGATTCCAATTTCATGCATTCAAGTGACTTCAAAGTAATGGAAAAAATCTCATTCTTGAGGCTTATTCACAGTGAATTCTTATACACTAATTCACAGTGTAGAAAATATATCAATAGCTACCTTTGAGATGCTTTGCTTCCCTTTTGGCAGCAAATAAAACTGGCTCACCAAAGCGGTATTATTTTTAAAAATTCCTACATCACACCACTGTCGTTCTCCTCCTGCTTTCATTGTGGCCACTGGATTTGAAGGAGTCTCCTTCTAATTTCAAAGAAAGAAATAATTATGAAGACTTTTATTGAGCATATAATAAATTTGAATATTGAATAAGTCCATGCAGTGATCTACAAGTAGGTATACAGGTAAACACCACAACATTAATAGTTCATAAGTAATAAACTCTTAACAGATTAGGTCAGCTGACAGTGGAACAGGGATGCCAATTCAAACATAGGGAGTGACAGGCAATCTCCAAGTCAGTAACTCTGAACTATCAGCCTCACTGGGGTTAGCATGCTTTCCAATCAGTGATATGTTAAAATGCCAGCTGTTTTATAGAGCATTGTCATTTTAGAGATTCTCTCAGAAAATGTAACCCCTTTAGTGTGACATTATAACTTGCTCCAAAGGGAGCTACATAAGAAAAAAAAATCATTCCAAGCTGGCTTATTTATAGATTCAAAAACAACTAGCAGAAATTCAGTGATCTTTACACTTGAAATACCTGTGATTCTCCAAACCTAAAAGGAGAAAAAATGTTCAAAACTAAAATGCAATTTGAATATATTTTAGTATATATACTAAAGAGGAGCAGGTTAAACAGTTTTACATTTTTTACCTTGCTTTAAAACAAATAAACTTCCTCTGCCTTAAGCTACTTTTAGTGGTAAGTGAATTATACTTATCCCTGGAACTAACCTTTTTAAGCCATCTTCTTTATAAATGAGACACTGTTTCCAGAAGCTCAAAACAAATGTGCACTTCAGTTATTTATTTCTGTCTTAAATATATAACAGCAGAGGTACATGCTTATAATTCACATTATTTGTTATTTAGGCTATCATACATGACAAAGTGAGCTAAGAGCCTTTAAGGATTTTTTTTTTTTTTAAAGAAAGGAATATCTTTGAGCTTATTTTCATTTTTAAGTTGTAGTAACTCAACAACTTTTATAAAACAACTGGCTCCAACTGAAATAGCAAATATTAATACCATTCTGGCTGGTGCATCACAAAATAGACGTAAGAGAAAAGTTCATTTTAATAATTCTCTGAGAATTTCTAAGAACATTAGGACTTAACATTCTGTAAAGGTAAAAAAGCTGATGAAGGTAAATACATGATCAAAATCCATAAAATCATGATTGAAAAAACTAAAACTATGGCCACTTCTTAAAGACTCTAAAAAGTAAGTATTAGGTCAAATAAAAACCCTTGCTCATAGCAACAATGTTGAAATGATTGGTAATTTAACAATAAATATAAAGTATACAGATACACATGCACACAATCATGTATTGTCCTTATATTTATCTAAATAGGATAATGTTGGTCTATTTGTGAGGCACATTCTTAGCATTTTAAGTTTGGTGCCATGCAAACCGATTCAGGCCTTCCATAAAGCAATCCAATGTCAGAGTATTGAGCTTTAGACATACCCTTTAGGTACATCTAACCCAATCCTGCATTTCTGTTGTTCTCCTATTAAGTAGCTAGCGATAGAGCCACTCAAGTTTTATTTTCTATAACATATTCTTTTACTCTAAAAACCATTAATGTAATTTACATATATACGCACATACACATTTCTGATTACGAAAATAACACATTTCATTATAGAAAAATATTAAAAGCATAAAGAAAAAAGTAAAAATTGTCTGTGAACTCACAACTTGGAAAAATTAATCTAGCATTGTGGTGTGGATGTGTGCGGACTCAGATGAAACGTGAATGTACATGTTGAGTGTACATATATACGTATATATATATATATATATTTTTTAATAATTAAAAAAAATTTTATTTATTATTTCCAGAGAGAGGAAGGGAGGGAGGCAGAGAGGGAGGCAGAGAGGGAGAGAAACAGTGTATGATTGCCTTTCACCTGCCTCCAGCTGGAGACCTGGCTTGCAACTCGGTTATATGTTCTTGCTGGGGAATTGAACCAGCGACCTTTGGTTTGCAGGCTGGCAGGAGTGTATTTTTAAAAAAATTTGTTTTCAGAGAGAGAGAAGAATGGGGAGAGGGAGAAAAAGAGAGAGAAGGAGAGGAAGACAGCTTGTTGTTCTACTTATGTACCTCGACCTGAGATTGAACCAGCAACCTTTGCTTATCAGGAGGACATTCCAACCCACTGAGCAACCTGGCCAGGGCCAGTTTTATTTTTAATAAAACTGGGACCACAGTGTGCATGTATCTGTGTGTGTGTGTGTGTGTGTGCGTGCATAATTTTTTACCCAGCTCTTCTCACTTAATATTACTGTGAACATTTTTCCTTTCATTTTTTCCATGTATGCCAAATCATTACTAGAGGACACCCAGCAATATTTTCATGATTTTACATCAAAGTTGCTCAGTATTGAGAACATATTTTGTCATCTGTAAACAAACATTGTCTCCAGGTCATATACTTACAGAGAATGGCATCGCTGTAGCATGTGCCTCCACACGGCTGATCTTAGTTGCAGGTAGTGCACATGTTTCATCAACTAAAAGTTAAACAAGTCATCAAATAAGACTTCCATAACCACTTATCAAACAGACACATTAAAATATAATTTATAATATAAAAAATAGCCAGAGGGATAAAAATCACAGTAATAAGAAATATGTAGCCTTTAACGCAAACTAATTTGGAAAGTTGATTTTTCCATAGTTTGATAACCAGCTACAACATCAGAACATGTTTACCAAAGATGAAACAAATTCCTATTGCAAAAAAATGAGACTCTACAAAGTCAGAAATCTATAAAGCTGAGAGATTTCTCCATAGTCTAGAACTAATCTCTAAGGAAAAAATTATTGCTGGTTATATTCAAATTATTGTATTTCAGTGTGCGTTATTTAAATATTTTATACAAGGCTGCAGAGAGTATATTACATAATGATTTTAACTAAAATGCTCTATGTTTATATATGATTCAATCCAAGGTAGAATGCAACTCCCATCTAAAACAAAGTAAGCCTGATGAATTTATATACAAATAAAGGTTCAAAATACATTTCATATCCCATTTAAAACAATTAAGTTTGATGAATTTATATACAAAAAATGTTTCAAAATACAGTATGTGAAACACATTTCAAACCTTCAGATTTGGTACTGAATGTTGTTAGTGAAGTTTCATCTTTAACAACTGCCCCATTTGTACTGGATGATTCAGTTTTAATGGTCTGCTGGGTTACCATAGTTTGTGCGCTGCAAACAGTACTGGATACAGAAGTTTCAGGAATTACTGTTCTTAAGTCCAGGCAACTACTTAGAACACCTATATGTGCTGAGGTGTGAGGACCTAAAATTAAAGGGAAAAGATCAATTATTAACAAAATACCCGCAGATAATCGTATCTTGTCACATAATTCTTGGTATTTTCAATTTTAAAATCATAAACATGAGCACCATACATGTCATTTATATGAATTAACCATTAGTCTCTAAAAATAGTGATGAGTATTATATCCATAATGGATGTCCAACTTGCCGGCTTCCCTTCCATTCTAAACACTGAATCCTTGTTCTCAAACTCCACTAAAGTATATATCAGATGGCCTTACCTCCCATTTTAGGGAGAAAGGAGAGATCAGCAGGCATACATGACCCAGTTGCGGGCCTTCTTCTGCCCTCCACTAGAAAGGTGTTGATGACTGTGCCCATCCTCTCCATCTTCTCCTTCCATTTTAGAGGATGAGCTGGCCTCTCTCCTATGGAAGTCTAACCCCGTCTCCTGTGCTCTTGGTCCTACTTCTCCCCCAGTACTTTGGGACACTCTCATCAATCATTCCTCTTGCTTCAGGATTTACACTTATTTGTCTTCAGCAGTTTTTGGTCCTCAGTCCATAACATTATTGAGTCTATCAAGCAAACCAACTCTCATCTTCTTTGACCCCACAAGTTTTCCCCAGTTACTACCTTCCTTACCAGTTCCCTTCAGAGCAGTCTCTACTTCCTTGGCCTCTCCAAACGTGGTTGCTAAAACACTACACGCCTGAATAAAATGGCTCTGGCAAATTTCAATGATTTCTAAGGAATAGTTTTCAATTTTCATTTCCTCACCTTTTTGCAATGTACAATAGGCTGGCCACATACTCCTTTGGCAGTTGTTTCTTGTCATTCATTCCATAACACTGAAGATTTACTATCTATCAGACTCTGTGTTTGTTTCTACAATGGTGAAACAAAGCAGGCATGGACTATACCTCATGAAGTTATAGTTGTCTGGTAGCGAGACATACTTACACTAGCACAAACCATGTTGCCCACTACAGAAGAAGAAAAATGGTACCAATCTTTTTGGTTATTTCTTAACCTGCTAGCAACCCCTTTTCATCTTTTTAGCTAGCTTCTCTTCTTCAAATGCAAGTATTCCTAAACCTTTTCTTCCTTTACATTGCCCCTGTGCTTTAACTACTATTCACAATCATACAACTCTCAAATGTGCCAGTTGCTGGGTACCTACCAATGAATATGTCAGACAGAATCCCTGCCCTGTGGAACTTACATTTTAGATTCCCTTAACTTCTAAATTTATACTTACAGATAAGTACTGCCTCCTAGACTCCAGACCTAAGTATTTAACTGCTCACTTGAAATCTTTACCAAGTATGTTCCTCAAGTGCTTCAAAAATGGTAAGTTCAAAGTTGAACCTATCTTTTCCCTAAATTTATTCTTGCTCCTCTATTTCTAAACTTGATGAATAGTATCATCCATTAAATGTCCAACCCAAAACACTGGGAGTCATGTTCAACTCATTTTTATTTCTCATATACAACCAGTTTCCTAGTCTAATAGATGCTACTTCCTAAAATCTCTGAAATGATGTATTCTCTCCTCTCCACCCACCCATTGCTTTGGTATCTATGCTTCTCTTGGAACCCTAAAAGAGCTCCCTACTAAGTCTCCTATTCATTTCCCATCAGAGTTCTTCCTGACGGTGAGACTAGAGTGCCGTTTTCAAAAAAAAACTAATCATGTCACTCTTCGACTCTTGAAAAATACCAGCTACTCCAATTCGCAAAGAAAAGAGCCCAATCTCCTTACGTTACCCTGACACTGGGTAGCCCCCCATTCATTCACAAATTTGAGTGTCTATGATGTGCCAGGTGTGTATTACTACTATTGTTTTTCCATTTTCATTTTATCCAAACTTCTTTACAACGTAGAACATAGAGCGCATTGGGATTTTGAAATCTCAAAGTGCATGTTTGTTTTTCAACAGTATAAAATTCCTTATAAGACACAGAAAATCACTATAAGAAAGAAATTTAAGTTGAAGCCAAGGACCAAGTTTCTATAATTTTGACCAAATGATTCCATTACATAAGAAAATCAGTAAAATAGCCCTGGCTGGTGTGGCTCAGCAGACTACCAGCCCGCGAACCAAAAAGTTGCAGGTTTAATTCCTAGTCAGGGCACATGCCCAGTTTGTGGGCCAGATCCCCAATTGGGGGTGTTTTGAGAAGCAACTATCTCTCTCACATAATGATGTTTCTCTCCCTCTTTTTCTCCCTCTCTTTAAAATTAAACAATTACCCAAAAAAAAAAAAAAATCCATAAAATGAAAGCGCTCTTCCACAAGTAATGAAATGACAAAAATTATAGAAAATTATTTCCCCTGAATATGTTAATCTATCAACTTATAAATAAAAAGGATATTCCTCTTGCTAAGTTTGAATCATTGAAGGGTAATTAAATTTGTATCAGCTCTCATGATTTTTTTCAAATAAAAAATAGTCACCAAGTTGTTTGTTTTTTTGTGTTGAGTTTTGTAAGTACTTTATACATTTTGGGTATTAACCCCTTATCAGAGGTATCAGCGAATATGTTCTTCCATTTTGTGGATTGTGTTTTTATTTCATTGATGTTTTCCTTTGCTGTGCAAAAACTTTCTGGTTTGATATATGTAGCCTCATTTGTTTTTTTTCTTTTGTTTCCTGAAAAGACATTTCTCCAAGAGGACATACAGATGGACAACAGACACACAAAAAGAGGTTCAATGTCACTAATCACAGAAAAATGCAAATGAAAACCACAATAAAATACCTTTCTCACACCTGTCAGAATGGCTATCATCAATAAATCAACAAACATCAAATGCCAGTGAGGATGTGGAGAAAGGAGAGCCCTTTTGCACTGTAGATGGGAATGCAGATTGGTGCAGCCACTGTGGAAGTAGCTCAAAAATTTAAAATGGATTTGACCTTTGACCCACTGATCCCACTTCTGGGAATACCAGATCTGTCTTGAAAGTATTGAGCACAAATTGTTTTAATTATATTGGCACACTGGCTCATTACTTTCCAAATTGACCTCATATATCTGAAGGAACCCAAAACACAATTCAGAAGAACATAAGAACCCCTATGTTCATTGTGGTGTTCACCAAGATATGGAAGCAGCCCAAGCATCCATCAATAGATGAGTAAATAAAACAACAACATGACATTTACATAATGAAATTCTACTTGGCTGTAGAAAAGAAGAAAATTTTACCCTTTGCAACAGTATGAGTGGACCTGGAGAACATTACGCTAAGTGAAATAAGTCAGTCACAGAGAGGCAAATGCCATATGATTTCACTCATATGTAGAATCTAATGTACAACTTGAACTAACAAGCAAAAGAGAGACAGACTCATAGGTGGAGAGCAGGATGACAGCCAGTGGTGGTGGAGGGAGGTTAGAGGGTGCAGGTGCAGGTACTGAGGAAAAAGGACTCATGGAAATGGTCAACAGTGTGGTGATTGCTCTAGGGGGAGGGATGTGTAAGGGGACTAAACGGTAATAGAAAAAAAATACAACAAAAGTCACATGTTCCTATGTCAGGGATATATCAGAATGAGATTTATAAAATAATTTTAGATATTAAAATCAGAGGCAATACTTAATATATCTCAATGGCTTCAGTATATTCAAGTGAACCTATTTTAAGGCCACCAAATTACAAGCTTTCCCATGAATGCAACTCACTAATCAACAGTTCTCATAAATTATTTCTGAGGATAATCTAGTTACTTGCTAAACAAATATTTACTAAATGACTACTATTTACCAGGCATGACTCTTGGTGCTAAAGAACAGAAGGTGAAGGAGAAAGGCAAAAATCTTTGCCCAAAAATAAGTAATATCAAACAGTTATAAATGTTAAGAAAATGGAGTAACGGGATGTTGACACTGAACACACTGGTCCAGTACCAATGTCACAGAAGAGCTTCTTCATTTAAATTCCATAGCTTGTAACTACTCATTACTATTCAGGGAAGTGCTTGCTTGGTATCTTGACATCACACATCACTCTAACCAGGTCAATATGGTAGGTATATTATTACTTTGAAGATAGGTCAAAACCATGTAATATTTACTTTTTCAAAGACTCTAAAATTCCCTATCATTATTACAAATAGCTTTAGCTTTACTTAAAACACTATCTTTATACCTTCATTTTTCCTTAGCATATTCATCACACAACTATTATAATTAGAAAAATTAGTTGCCAAGTAGAAAATAAAAGGGCATTACAGTCAGTTGATGCTTTGAGATCTGGTTTGTTTTCCACTGAGGTTCCTTTCGTAGTTGTATGTTCAGTTTTTGCACTGTTCATTGTATCATTGATCTATAAGAAATAAAGCACTTTGTTGTAGCAACCATTGTTCAATTACATAGAAATCTATGTTAAAAGTAAAAATAATTTCCAACTTAATGATTTTGAAAACAAACTAACTAAAATATTAAAGTTTAAATTATATTCTTAATTGTATAGGGTTATTTTTTAAATTGCATAGTTTTTAAAAATAATTGTTTAAGAAAGCAATTTCTTCTTACTTCATCTTCAGTCTAAAAAGACTAGTTCTAAAGGGCAAAGGGAAGATATATTTTGAGGAGAAAATCTACATTTTTATAAGGTGTAGTTAGTATTCAAGTAAATATGTGTGTAACATGGGAGACAACATCATAGCTACTGAGTTTAACATTTACATTCTGGTCAAATTTTCTTAACAAGGTCAGACATGTATACTACTGATCTAATGGCCCCTAAAAGTAAAATCTCAATTGCATGGGACCTTCAAACAAACAAATTATCCCATACGACTATGTTTTTCATACAGACAGCAAGATTTAATACATTTATCATTAAACGTTTTAGACAGCAATCATCTTAATTATATTTTGTCTTCTTAAACATGTTATGAGGACATTTAAACTTTGCTATTTCATGTCATCAGTGTGAATATCAATTATACTGCAATACTTATAGGTCTTCTGAACCATAAAAATAATCTGACTTCATTCAGATACCTCAATATTGCTGCTGCTATAATTTCTTTTGGCTCTAAGAAAGCTTGTCCATAACATGTCCGGTACTCTTCTAATTGATAGCGATGGTGCTTCTGTCAATAAACTATGATGATAGCCACAACCATTAGGGAACGCTGTACTATATGACAGGCATTGTAATACATATTTATAAAGTCTGTATTTCAGTTAACCTTCACAGGAATTCTATAAGTGGGATAATATAGCCCCTATTACAAGGGAAAATATAAGACTCAGAGAGCTTAAATAATCTACACACAGTTGGGCGGCCAGTAGCAGCAGAGCTAGAATTGGAACCTAGGTCTATGTCATTCAAAGTCTTCATGTTATAGTGTCTCTGATGTGCTCTTTGCTCAAGAATCAGATATCCGGTCTAACTAGAATTATGTAAAATGAGAATAAATAGGCCCTGAAATTTTCGATTAAATATAGATTAAACACATATATTTCAGGAGGTTTTCCCCCAAACTCAACTCAATCATAAAGGAATTTTTAAAATACATATACAAGGTACATCCTTATAAGGAAAAAGAGATTAGGAGAAGAGGGAACAGTAGGTAAGAAGGTATAAAACATGAAAAGCTTAAAACTAAGAGCCTGGAGGAGGAAAGTCACTGAGAGGCAAACCACTTATGTCAAACAGTCCAGAAAGGGTTGGGAATGGAGGTTCTGTGAAGGCTGACCACCAGAAGTTATAGAGAAGACTAAAAAGTTGCTGCAGCCCCAGCTCTGCTCTGCTAGCACAGAAAGTCAGAAAATTCCTCTCCCCCATTCTGAAGATGGGAAATCAGCAGAAAGGTAGAAATGTGAGGCTCTGGAATGGGGCATAGAGCCTCTTAGGTGATGATGGAGGAGAGGAGGCACCAATACTGAAAATGAGGATTCAGTGAAAGTCTGCATGCTGAACAGAGAAACACCAAAGAAATTTGCTGTTTGTAAGTCACACAGTCTGAGGGATTCTGTTCTAGCAGCCTAAACAGACAAAGATATCTTCCAAGCTCCTTCTGATGCTTTACTTTAAAAATGAAAGGAGAGTCAACTATCACCAGACATTTGATGACAGCTTCGAACATGGAAGTCTAAGACCAAAATAAATTTTTTTAAAAGCTTAAAAAAATATATTGCTGAGAGCAGAATATAAGTCCAATTTTTTAAAAAAGCATAATTCTCAGAGAGATAAGGGAAGATATTATATTTATAAAGATACGATGCTGGAGAAGTAGAGAATAACATCAAGATTTTAGAAATTAAGTATGTGGTTAAATATGCTTAAAAATGGAGGACTGCTGGTCAAGATGGAGGAAACCAGAAAGTCAACAGTTTGATTCCTTGTCAGAGCATGTGCCTGGGCTATGGGCTCAGTCCCTGGATGGGGTGCCTACAAGAGGCAACCGATCAATGTTTCTCTCTCTAAAAATAAGTAAATAAAGTCTAAAAAAAAAAGTGTCAATCCTAGTAAACTTACTCATTAGCCTCCACAAATACCTACAGTGAAGCACTTTATAAATAAGAAATAATCTCATAAACACAGTATTCAACTTAGGAACTCATATTCTTTGGTAAACAAAATAAATAGTAAAGAAATATATTTCATATAAATTTTGAAAGTACACCTTTAGAAATATAAAATGTGCATGATATTTAGAAATGTCAAAATTCAGTAAGAAACTATAAGTATAAATAATGGATTAGCCTCTGACGCTACGTGTGATGAGGCTGGACTTCGCCCTCTGGCCAGGGGTTTTAATTCAGGCTACTGCCAGTGACCTACAGAGCTGTCCGTGGGCACGGTCCCAAGGGTTCTGCTGCTCCTAGGTCTGGGGAAAAGCCTGGCTCTCTGTGTGTTTGTTTTTTAACCTCAGAGGTGATTCTGAGGTGCAGCCAGAATTGAGAACTTCTGTCTTACGATAATACGCTAACAATATTAATAAAAAATGCGACTATAACCATAAACATTCATTTACCATCTTAAATATTTTTAAACTTACGCTGTTAGGAATGATGCTATTACTGCCTTGTCTGTGAAGATCCATCCTGACCCCTGTAAGAAGGAGAAAGTTCAGACTGATATGCTCTAAATTAGCTTCAATAAAATATATACAATCAAAAAATTTAAAGTTACATGTTAAAGGTTAGTTTTAAAAAGAAGTTATCAAAGTTTTCCTGTTTTCTTAAGTTTGCTTAATAATTGACTAAAATTCTTTCCAGTAGATGTAAAATTAAATTTGCTTTTATTTCCCACATGCCAATTAGTTAAATATATTATTAGAAAAAAGGCAAAATATTTTTGTAAGTTAATTAAAACTATCTCTGAAGTAGTCTGTCAAGTTAAGAAAGTCCATCCATATGAATTGCAGAAGAAACAATCTACCCTACACATATATGAATTCATCATAATTCTGAAACAGTCGAATTTTACCATTGAAATACAACACAATTTGATTTACTAGGCAGGAAACATGAAAAATTTCTTAAACCAGGCCTCTTCACAGGCTTTTGCGCAGTATCTTTCTAAAAAACCATCCAAGTATACATGTTTTGTGACAATTATGTTACCTTGTATATTTGGTGCTGCTGAAGAATCTGACGCTGCAGTCTGATATGGCAAGTCAGTATTCAACTGCAAAAGATAGCCCTCAACTGTAGGCACTTCATCCCATTTGACATGAAAAGAGTTGGTAGTGGCTTTGATGAGCTGTACTTGTGATGGCGCTGGTGGTTTCTCTAAAAAACAATATTGGTACTATAAGCTTCAAATATATTAGTACTTTGCCTACAAAGTTTGTGTGGTCCTGGAGCTCTGAAAATTCAGTAATGAATATTTCATCTGATTACCAAGAGAGAGAAAATTTACTCAAATAAACATACCTAAGGTAGGTCAGATGAAATAGGTTGGCGTTCTGCTTCTATTTATTTATTAATTCCTTGTACAAATAAATCTGTAAATAATCTAGTTCCAAGCTATCTGAGCCATCAGATTCAGAAAAAATGTTAACTTCTAGAAGTGGGAGGGGGGGAACCAAGTAGTATATATTTGTAGCTACATAATTTTCTCTAATTTTTTAATTTTATGAGACATTTTTTAGCCAACAGTATATATGTTAGAAATACTGTTAATGCTAGGTGATTTGGATAATATTTTGGAAAAATGTAACTTCTTTGAAGTTAATCCTCTCTTACCAAAACTTGTACTACCCAAAATAGGTGATTACATTGGTATAAAACATTACTAACATTTCCAAAACAAATAATCATAGACTTGAAGAATAAGGAAAAAGGATCTGATATTATTTATATCTTTTCCTCTTTTAGTTTGCCTACCAAACCATAGAACTCACAATTCCAGAAGCAGTACATCACATCTTGGCACAATTACATAAGAAAATGTACTCTTTTAGTGAACTGAAATCTACAAATAATAATTTAATCCTTATAGAGCATATCCAATGCCTAACTCTATATGTTTACAGTAGGGCTCATGTACCTGTTTCTGTAAATAAAATTTTATTGAAACAAAGGTATTTATATATTGTCTATGACTACTGTCATGCTACAACAACAGAGCTGAGTAGTTAAAACAGACCTAACAGAGACCCAATGGCCTTCAAAGCCTAAAATATTTACTACCTGTGCCTTTACAGGAAAAAATATGATGGGCCTATTTTAAAGGAAAATTAAGCCTAGTTCCTTCAACTATCCCCATGTAAATTCTGCCATGATCCTATTTACAATCCAGTTTACTTATGTTACTAAAGTAAGGCCACCCACACGGAACAAAAGCAGACAACAGGAAGACAAGTCCAGGAGGTACGCCACCCACAGAACAGAAGTTACATGAAGAGAGAATAGAGAAAACAGTAGGGTGCAAATCAATGAAATAAATCAAGAAAATTCCCAGAACTGAGGAACACGAGTTTCCAGAGTGAAAAGGTCCACCGAGTACGCCACATAAGAGTAAAAACAGACAAAGAACAGGCCTGTCATCATGAAAGTTAAGAACAAGGGGACAAAGGAAAAAAGTCCTAAAAACTATCAGGAGTGAGGGGAAGAGCCACATTTAAAAGAACCAAACATCGCAAGTGGTTTGGATTGCTCAACAAAAAAATTAGAAGTATAACTATAACATAACAACGTTTTCAAAATTCTTAAGGGTAATGACTTCTAATGAAGAATTCTATTTCCATGCAAACTGCCAATTAAGGTTAAACATACTTTCAAACAATGCAAGATTTCAAAATAAATTTGTCACCTGTGCACCCTTTTCTTGGGCTGTGTTTCATAAAAAATGAGAAGTAAACTAAGATAGGGACAGGGAATCTGGCACAAGTGAGAGGCAAGACATATCCCGGGGAAGATGATGAGGGAGACTCCAAGATGATCGCTGTGCTCAGTTTGTAGAGGGCAATCATCCTAGACTGGCGCAGAAGAAATCTCTTCAAGATCATGAAATCTGATAGAACATCTGATGCATCTAACCATAATGAGAGAAAATTTAAGCAAATAACAGTATGGACTGAATTAATGGTAAATACATATAAATCTAAAACAAAAGTGACAATTATTAATCCATGGCAAATTAAAATTGATACAAAGAAGGTATTCACAACGTTCTATATGGCTCGCCTGTCACAAGTGTTTATATAGTCATGATATAAACACTAAATACTCATCTAAGAAAATTGTGATGTAGTCATATTGAAAGAACAGGAGGTAGGGAATGGAGGGAAGAGATAAATCCTTAATTTCCATAGCAGAAAGTGAGCATATTATGCCTAAAGTAACAATATATCCATGTAATATGTAGATAGAGAAGTCAACACCAAAAAATATTGTAAAAGAGTTAAAAACATGTTTGTGAAGCAAGCAAATGGGAGGAGAGTGAAAGCAAAAGACCACTATTCATATTATGGAATTATATTACTCTTTTAAATATTACCAAATACACAAAGTTTAAAAGTGAAAAAAGCAAGATAAAGAGCCCTCATTCCCCATCCACAAAAATTGATGCTAACTTATCAAAAGGAAAAGTGAAATGGCCCTTATGATAATGGCCTGATTACATTTAGATAAATATTCATGCCTAATGCCTTTTATAAAAAGATTAGTGAAAAAAAATTGGTCACTCAGAGCTAATGACTTCTATCCTTTTAAGAGCCACAGATCCCTTAGAGAATCTGCTTAAAGTGACATACTTGCTGAGAAAAATTTATATGTGCACATTTTTTTTCCAACCTCAGAGAATGAAGTTTATTCTTGGATATCAGTTAATAATTCCCATTTTCAAAGATGAATCAGTAAGTTGGATGTCTTTTCCTCTTGCTTTCTTATACGTGCTTCTTTCAAAGTCTCTAACTCAGTTCCATTTATTTTTTTTTTAATTCTGAATTTTAAAAATTTAAACTATATATTTTTACATTACCAAAGTAATGTATGCTATTGTAGAAAATATAAGAGAAAACCTTCTAAGAAAATGTATGATCTCACCCCTTAGATAATACTTTGGTACACAGTGTAGCCTTTAAGATTTTTCTGTTTACATATTTAAAAATAACCTGGAATCATGGCTATGTTTTATCATCTGCTTTTCTCATATAACACGTATTACATCTCCAGATTTCTCTACTGGCCTCCAGATTTCTTTATTCACTGAATTGCCAACTTGATCTTGTTATTTCACAGTCTTAGCATGGAACTCAATTTTCCCCACAAGCCTGTTTTCTCATCAGCAAATGAAAATACCACCAAACTTTTCATGCTCAGTAAAGGAAAATACCACCAAGTTTTTCAAGCTAGAAACTTCACCCACACTCTGGCCTGCTATATTTTCAACATTTGAAACAATTCCTCTTTCTTACTGTCTTCACATGCTGATCAGAAACTGAACTTATTTTGTTAATTTGATTATTTTTGGCCATCTCCCTGACCTCACACTTTCTTAGGATGTAAGTTCTTTGACAGTAAGAACATTATCAGTCTCATTCACTGCTATATTTTCACCATTTGGAACAATTCCTGATACATAGCTATCCATCTATAAGTGTTTATTAAGAAAATATACATGAGTTCCGTATTTAAAACGTTTTTGCCGTTGTAATTTTTTAAAAACTGTTATTATTTTGGAATAATTGTAGACATAGAAAAGTTGCAAAGAATTTCCAGGTACCCTTTGCTCTATTTGCCCCTAATGCTAACACATTTGTTAAAGCTGAGAAGTTAACTGAATATGGACTATTCAGATTGCACCAGTTTTCAATTAATGTCTTTTTTACTCCAGGAGGCTAAATTCCAGCTGGCATTTAGTCATCATGCCTCCTTAATGTCCTCCAATTTGACTATTTCTCAGTCTTTCCTTATTTTTCATCACTCTGGAAATCTGAACAGTGGTGTTCACATACTCTGTAGAATGAATGTCTAGAATGCCTCTCATTTTGGGTTTGTCTGACATGTTCTCAGAGTGAGGTAATGGATTTTGGAGAAAAGTATCAAAGGTGAAATTTCTTCTAACCACATGATAAGGGAAGCAGGAGTAAATGATATCAACATGACTGATCAATAGTGATAGTAACCTTAATTATTTGATTAAGGTGCTGTTTGCCAGGTTTCTCCACTGTAAAGTTTCTATTTCTTTTTTTCCCCATTCCCATACTCTAGAAGGGAGTCACTAAATCCAGTCTACCTCCAAGGAGAGGGAAATTAAGAAACTCTCCTGAAGTGGGAAGTATCTACATATATTATTTCTTTCATGCATTTTTAATTATGGAAAAGACAGGCAATGGCATTTACAATAAGTCTCAAAAGACAGACATTAATCGAATACTTATTTACCTAAAGGAAAAACTGTATCTGTTAAATACTCTTACCTACCAGTATCAAGATACCAAAGATCCTTGCAGCACACCTGACTATTCAGTGCTTTTCTGTAGCCATCTCTCCCACTCCAAAAGTACAATCGAGTGCCAATTGCAACAGCACAGTGCCCAGCTCTTGGTCTTGGTCTTGAATTTTTTTTATCGTCCTGTGAATCTGACACTAGAGTGGTCCACTCTGCTGTATCTAAAAAGATAGAAATACTCATGACTAACCTACTACACTTCAACAAAAAAAAACAGAAATTCTTTTGTTAATACATTTTATTTCAATAAGTAACTATTAAAAGACTCACCCAGATTTAGGTAAGAAAATGAACTGGTACATTTCCATTCACTATCATGAGGTGAAGTCTCAATATTTTCCCCCTTATGTGGAACCCATCCACCAAAAATGTACATCCTAAAAAAAACAAACAAAAAGAACAGAGTAGCTGAACTATGCCTTAAAGTTTTAATTTGATTTCTTAGATTTAAAACACTACTTATAGACTTAAATGTCTTCTGTAATGACACCCACCTACAGAACTATTTATTACTCACTTGCCAATGTCAAGGTAATGGAAACAGGACAATGAAGCAAGTAAAGTGTTCTTCTCTCAAGAGTTTACAATTTTATGAAGCAATCAATAAAGAATCAAAATTATTTCTCTCATGCAAGTTTTTCAAAGTGGTAAATATTTTAATTATTATACTTTTAAAGTTAACATTGCATGTAATACGAGTATACTAAGGGTATGTCACGCAGAAAGATACTCAAATGATTCATGACATTCAAAGTCAAATTTAGAATTGTATACATATGGTAACCAAAGAAGATTAAGTTTCATATAATTCTCATCACAGGTATTACTCAAAAAAAACCCTTTAAACTACATTTCTTAGGGCCCTGATGGTTCTTGAGACATGCTTAATGGCTACTGAAGAAAAAAGGCTCCTCTCATAAAGAGTATAGGGCCCACGTGACCTCAAGCCAACCAGAGAAACTCTACTTGTAATCTCTTGTACATTAGTCCCAATGAAAAACATTTTATAAAAGGGCTCTGCTGTTTTAAAAAATGTCTGTTTATGCCTATTAAAAAATAACTAATGAGGCCCTGGCTGGTAGCACAGTGGTTAAGGCGCCGGCCTATGAACCCAAAAGTCGTAGGTTCGATTCCCCAGCCAGGGCACATAACCAGGTTGCAAACCAGGTCTCCAGTCAGGTCTGTGGCTGGAGGCAGGTGAATGGCAACCATACATTGATGCCTCTCTCCCTCTCTGCCTCTCTCCCTTCCCCTCTTTCTAAAAA